>JAQPZY010001038.1:610000-1071036 GCA_029931535.1 Margaritifera margaritifera | reverse complement strand
CGCTTAATCATGATTAGTAGATTAAATCATAAGGAACATATAGTTTCGAACGATAACTCTCTCCCTAACAATAAATGCGACAACGCCTTTATCTGATACTCAACTTATGCTAAAATAATTGGACCCCGCTCAAATATCCACTCTAGATTCGGACAGAACAAAAACTTTTAGTTGGGGTTGGGGCCTGTGCAGGACATGCGAGGAAGCGGGCTCCTTATGATCAAGGAGAGCAAGAATCTCCTGGACGGATGACTGCAGATACTAACAGCTTGTGGTTTTGGTGGGTCTCTTTGCATGTTTGGATAGAAGGGGGGTGTTGTATGTTTTTTTACCAGACTTTCCTCTGGACTTATGCATTTTGGGTGAAAAACTCTGGTTTCCTGACTCGTCATCAGCACTGTAATTATACTGGTCAATAATTCAAATAATTCTAGTGTTCCATAAATATATGTGAGATTAATGTATCAGAAGATAAATAGCTCTTGGGTAATAAGCACAGTTGAGTATAATAAAACACCAATGGTCACACAACGATTCACAGTCTCACAAAGCTGTCAGGGGTAACAGGCGAATTCAGAGGGTCGCCGATACCAACAGGGTCTTATAGGTTTTATTCATCCAACAAAGTCTATTCTGGTCGGAATTGTTTTTTACAGTCAGAAGTAACCCCACCCCCCCCCAAAAAAAAAAAAAAAAAAACAAAACAAAAAACAAAACTAAAAACAAAAAAAAACTAAAAACCAAAACAAAACAGCAACAGTAAATGTCAGGAAGAACAGATTATTTACATTTTTAAAATTCCTCTCAATCAGACCTGGTTACTCTTTCAGATCTTTCCGGGTTCTACCCAATTTCCGTAATTTTTTTGTTGACAAATCATCCTTGGAATTAACGAAAGCGGTCAGATCACCAATATATTATCTCATCTTCTGAAGAGACTGCCACAACCTATTTTATGCTCTATAGCTGCCTCTAACTGAAATATAGGCGTTTCCCCTACAACACGCACGGCTGTTTATTAATATATTCCCTCTTCTTGAGCCACAGATTCTTTCCTCCTTGAGAAATTGTCTGTTCCTGTGCAAAATCAAAAACCATTACTTAAAACACAAACATTTATTATTCCCCCGACTTAGATCTGAACTTTATAGAGGCGAGTACAAATAAAAAATCGAAAATGCGAGAGAACAGCAAAGAAGTGAGGAACGTCTAGTCACAGAATACTGGATCTGTGGGGCAAGCTCTTGAATAACTGGACTGTGGGCAAGGTCTGAATACTCGGGACTGTGGGCAAGGGTCTGAATACTAGACTGTGGGCAAGGTCTGAATACTGGACTGTGGTGCAAGGTCTGAATACTAGACGTGGGCAAGGTCTTAATACTAGACTGAGGGCAAGGTCTGAATACTGGACTGTGGGCAAGGGTCTGAATACTGGACTGTGGGCAAGGTCTGAATACTGGACTGTGGGGCAAGGTCTGAATACTAGACTGTGGGCAAGGGTCTGAAGTACGGGACTGTGGGCAAGGTCTGAATACTTAACTGTGGGGCAAGGTCTGAATACTAGATTGTGGGCAATGTCTGAATACTGGACTGTGGCAAGGTCTGAATACTGGACTGTGGGCAGGTCTGAATAAACCAAGATGGTTTCATGTATCTAAAGAGGGATTTGACTCCGTCGTAAGATTAGTATTTTAAAGTACTCATACAACGTTAGTTTTTTATGAATCACTGAAATATTTGATATTTTAGCAATTCCAGTTTTATATATCATTCATAAAGAAACGAGCACTTTGCATGAATTTCTGTTCTCATTTCTTTCTTGTTTAAATGATAAATCAAGTTTATTAAGGAGACACTTTGCAATCATATTTTACAATAATATAATGGGAATAACAAAAACTCCATTTCTGCATTTAAATTGCATGTAAAAATCATTGAAGACAGTATGCTTGTTTTGTATATTTTATTAAAAAAAGAAACTGACGTGCTTAAACACATAAAAACCCAGCAAAGAATGCAAACCACCTATAACAGTTCTGTAGAAATTTGCTTTTGATAAATAGAGAAAAAATGAATACAGTAAATGTTAATTGAGTATAATTAATAATACATTGATAAACTACATTAGCTAGTTTAGGATATACACCATATATTTGAGCACGCCCATATATATATGCACGTTTGTATACGTATACATGTATATTACTAAACTGTACGTCAGTTCAAATACAGTGCTGCCCCCCTAATGCTGAAGCTGGAAGCTGCTTTTCAGTTGCAGAAAGTATTTGATTGCTGCTAATATAATTATTGAAGTACCCGCATAATTCATATCCGCCATTTTCACCCCATTCCTCCAGCATCCACCCAGCTTACAAAGTACCCGCATAATTCCTATCCCCCACTCCCACCCCATTCCTCCAGCAACCACCCAGTTTACAAGTACTATCCCCCACTCCCACCCCATTCCTCCAGCAACCATCCAGCTTACCAGTACAAACTGATAAATATATATTTTATAAGCAAGAATCCTGCCATCTTGTATATTTCAACACTTGCAAAGACATTCAAAAACAGGACTATATATAGTTACATTTTAAAATCGTACAAACGTAAGAAGCTTATATTAGACACCTATATTATACTCAACTTTTGACAACATCATTTTCACACCATCCTTGAAAAAATATTAACTACATACCTAAGTTAAATTAAGTTTTTGAAAGCTAGATAAACTAACATGTCTCTTGCAAACAATGGACAATACAGGGATTTACAGTACATACAATGGACAATACAGGGATTTACAGTGCATACAATGGACAATACAGGCATTTACAGTACATACAATGGACAATACAGGGATTTACAGTACATACAATGGACAATACAGGGATTTACAGTACATACAATGGACAATACAGGGATTTACAGTACATACAATGAACAATACAGGCATTTACAGTGCATACAATGAACAATACAGGCATTTACAGTGCATTATTTTGTGCATTGCTATATAAGTAAAAAAAAATGTGTACATATATGTACCTAAAAAAGCCCCGTCTCATACATTAAAAAATCTCATGACATTCTACTGGAAGATATGTTGTAAAAACCGACATTAACAAATCAAAAGGGAAGAAATAAAATGTGCAAAATAGAAGATACTGAAACAAACATACAGGCATTATTATTTACGATGAGTTAATTCATAAAAATAAAAAAGAAAAAGACATATATCTTTGTTTTGTTTTTAATCTTTATAATTGCATTGAATAAAGTTTAATTGCATTAAGTAAATTTTAATTGCCTTGAGTAAGTTTAATTGCATTGAGTAAATTTTAATTGCCTTGAGTAAGTTTAATTGCATTGTTTTCTGAAAATAAACTTAGTTGCATTGACTATATAGCAGTCGAACGAGTCTTTGAAACTGCATGGAGTATACATTTTGTTCCATCAATTGTACCGAGATAGAATAATATGCATTGACTACACAAGCTGCATGGAGTATACATTTTGTTCCATCAATTGTACCGAGATAGAATAATATGCATTGACTACACAAGCTGCATGGAGTATACATTTTGTTCCATCAATTGTACCGAGATAGAATAATATGCATTGACTACACAAGCTGCATGGAGTATACATTTTGTTCCATCAATTGTACCGAGATAGAATAATATGCATTGACTACACAAGCTGCATGGAGTATACATTTTTGTTCCATCAATTGTACCCGAGATAGAATAATATGCATTGACTACACAAGCTGCATGGAGTATACATTTTGTTCCATCAATTGTACCGAGATAGAATAATATGCATTGACTACACAAGCTGCATGTAGTATACATTTTGTTCCATCAATTGTACCGAGATAGAATAATATGCATTGACTACACAAGCTGCATGGAGTATACATTTTGTTCCATCAATTGTACCGAGATAGAATAATATGCATTGACTACACAAACTGCATGGAGTATACATTTTGTTCCATCAATTGTACCGAGATAGAATAATATGCATTGACTACACAAGCTGCATGGAGTATACATTTTGTTCCATCAATTGTACCGAGATAGAATAATATGCATTGACTACACAAGCTGCATGGAGTATACATTTTGTTCCATCAATTGTACCGAGATAGAATAATATGCATTGACTACACAAACTGCATGGAGTATACATTTTGTTCCATCAATTGTACCGAGATAGAATAATATGCATTGACTACACAAGCTGCATGGAGTATAGATTTTGTTCCATCAATTGTACCGAGATAGAATAATATGCATTGACTACACAAGCTGCATGGAGTATACATTTTGTTCCATCAATTGTACCGAGATAGAATAATATGCATTGACTACACAAGCTGCATGGAGTATACATTTTGTTCCATCAATTGTACCGAGATAGAATAATATGCATTGACTACACAAGCTGCATGGAGTATACATTTTGTTCCATCAATTGTACCGAGATAGAATAATATGCATTGACTACACAAGCTGCATGGAGTATACATTTTGTTCCATCAATTGTACCGAGATAGAATAATATGCATTGACTACACAAGCTGCATTGACTGCACATCAATAAAGCGATTCTTTGAAACTGCACGGAGTACTTTAATTCCAACAATTGTACACCGATGGAACGTGTCGTTGAGGTACATTGAGCGTGAAAGTTGCATTAACTGCACATCACCAGAACGAGTCTTTGAAGCTGCATGGAGAACTTTTAGTTCAATTGACTGTACAGCGATCAAACGATTCTTTTAAAGTTGCACGGAGACATTTTAGTTCTATTGACTGTACAGCGATCAAACGATTCTTTCAGGTTGCACTGTGTACACGTAGTCGGTATGAACTGTGCAGCAAGATAACGAGTATTTAAGATGCATTGTGTACAGTTGATTGCATCGACTGCACAGTGTAACGCAATCGCTGTCATCTTGTACTAGTGTCAAGTTTGTTTTCATTCAATACCTTTGTATATTAAGCATCTTCGATGAAACTGTGTCCCATATGGATTTAAAATCCATCTTTCTTTATCACATACCTGTTTCTATATCAGAAACAACAGCGACACGAAATGAATTTAAGTAGATCCTTTTCTGCTTTAATTTCTACGGCGTACATTTCCTATCCTTTTCGCATGGACCGTGGTAACGATTTTTAGAAAAGTAAATACAAACTTGTACTTAGAAAGAACGAAGATTGTTTTTCACATCAGTGAATTTTGGTTCTTAGGGAACTCGGCGATAAAGATCATGCGTTCATTTTGAAAAAGAGATATTAAAGTTCTACATTTAAAATTGAAGTTCTGCATTTAAAAGTTCGAGTTGATTTTAATATGCTGATGAAGCTTGTTGGAATAATGTTGACGAAGCTGGTTGCTGTAATGTTGACGAAGTTGGTTGCTGTAATGCTGATGAAGTTGGTTGCTGTAATGCTAATGAAGTTGGTTGCTGTAATGCTGATGAAGTTGGTTGCTGTAATGCTGATGAAGTTGGTTGCTGTAATGCTGATGAAGTTGGTTGCTGTAATGCTGATGAAGTTGGTTGCTGTAATGCTGATGAAGTTGGTTGCTGTAATGCTGATGAAGTTGGTTGCTGTAATGCTGATGAAGTTGGTTGCTGTAATGTTGATGAAGTTGGTTGCTGTAATGCATAAATGTTAAATAAGTTTCTTACTTTGCTCCTCCCTAATGTTATCAACAACGTCATCCCTGTTTTAAATCAATCTTCGTTCATTTGAAGAGGTAATTTACTTGGTAATTATCGTTAGAGCTCCTGCCACTTCAATGATAAATGCAATCCTGAAATACCGAAACTTTTCTATCTTTTTTTTTTTTTTTGAGCTGTAGATATAAAGTGAAGACATTATTTAAATTGAAACTTTCACATATGACTGCACGTAAGGTCCAAATGAACCGAACGTGTTTCACCTACGGAAAACTGGGCTTTGACTCGTATGTTAAAATTATGGATTGAAAACTTGACATTAAAACATATCCAGGCAATGTAATATCTACTGCTGAATCAATTAATGTCCTTTACACAGCTGAATTAATCAAGCGTATCGTCTTCGTCAGCTTCCATCAATTTGATTGATTCATGACCATTTTCCTTCAACACCACTCCAGTGACTTTGCTGTACTGGCGTTGTTTGGTTAACAGTGAAAACGGTTTCTTGTCTTTACACCAGTAGAAAATATACATGGCCGCATATGCGACAGCCATGAAAACCATGTTAAAGTTCAGATGCATTCCGAATGCGGCCACCATAAAGTGAACGTTGCGATAGTCATTCCTGTCCCAATTAGGATTGCTTTCGCCACCTGCAAAAGCAAACATAATATAAATTAGACAAGACCTGTTAGACAACAGCATAGCTCGCCTGTACACAAATGGCAACCAGTAACATTGAAAGAAGCTCCAATTGTTCCAGTTTCTAAAGATATTTCCAGCTTGCTCGAGAATTTTAAACTTTTTTCATAATAAAGGTTTTGCATCATAAAACCGTGATAACAGCATCATAAAACCGTGATAACAACATAGCTTGCCTTCTGTGGCACATTTAACTACGCCTTTCCTACAGTGATAACAACATAACGTGCTTCTCTGGCATTTTTAACTATGCCTTTTGTACCGTGATAACAGCATAGCTTGCCTTTTCTGGCACATTTAACTACGCCTTTAGTACCGTGACAACAATATAGCATGTCTTCTCTGGCACATTTAATTACGCCTTTCGTACCGTGATAACATCATAGCTTGCCTTCTCTGGCACATTTAACTACGCCTTTAGTACCGTGATAACAGTATAGCATGCCTTCTCTGGCACATTTAATTACGCCTTTCGTACCGTGACAACAGCATAGCTTGCCTTCTCTGGCACATTTAATTACGCCTTTCGTACCGTGATAACAGTATAGCATGCCTTCTCTGGCACATTTAACTACGCCTTTAGTACCGTGATAACAACATAGCTTGCCTTCTCTGGCACATTTAAGTACGCCTTTAGTACCGTGATAACATCATAGCGTGCCTTCTCTGGCACATTTAACTACGCCTTTGGTATCGTAATTTCGGCAATAACAGAAGCAGATGAATCAGATAATATAAACAAAAACACTCTGTAATTAGGGATTTATCTCATCAACACTCAGCGTGGTATATAAATAGATAAATACATATGAATATTCTAGGTGTCAAGCAGTCAACACAGAATAACATTGTACATGGTGAAATGGAAAGAGTTCCTCTTAGAATAATTAGACTCCGTAGAATTCTCAAATATTTTTGTTAAACTGGTAAATTCGAGCAGCAGGAAATCTACAACAACTGTGTATGACATTCTATATGCAGAATTTATAGTAAACCCAAATGAAATGTAATGGGCAATAAGAAATAAATAACTGTTAGAAACACTTGGTTTCGGACACGTATGGTTGCAACAAGGTGTATGTAATGTTGATGTGTTTCTAAAAGAAGTAAAGCAACGCCTGAAATATAATTTTGTTCAAAATTGGTATTCCAGGCATGAATCTTCTAGTAGAGCAAAGCTATATATTCATCTTGCAAATAGTTTTTCATACAAAGAATGTTTTACTTTATTACTATAAGGAATTTTTGAATAACACCAACTAAATTACTAACATCATCTCTAAGACTCCATGTTGAAACGGGTAGATATGCTAAGCCACAAGCAATGATATATAAAAATAGAACATGTCGTTGTGTAGTGTGATTTGTCATATAAAAATAGAACATATTGTTGTGTAGTGTGATGAAGGACGAATTTCATGTCATATTAGACCGTCAGTGTTACATGGAATATGGACGCAAGCGTATACCTAAATATTGTTTGAGGCATCCAAATATGGTCATATTTACTGATCTACTTTCAAGTAATAATCAGAAGATTATTCGAAATTTAAGCAATTTTATTTTAAGATCTTTCAAACTTCAAAATGAACTATTGATGTCTGCACCTAATCTTTCAATAAATTTAATGAACATTTAATAAAAAGTATACTTTATCAACCAGCCTTAATCAACTACTATATAATATGATATATATATATATATATATATATATATATATATATATATATATATATATATATATATATATATATATATATATATATATATATATATATATATATATTTAAATTTTTTTCTTTATCTGCTTTATCTGTTGAAAATGTATTCACTTTTTTCTTTTCTTTTTAATGGGATTGTTTGTATTTTACCTTTATTTTGTTTGTGTCTCCTCCAGATTGTCTGTTAGTTGTTTTTTTTTAGTAATAAACATAAATTAAAAAATCATTATGATTAATATTTTCAGGCATACGTGTAAACTTCTTATTATGAGTCATAACACTGCATTTGCAATTACACAGTGTCGCTTTAAGATACTGACTTATATTGCATATCGTTTAATATGTGGCTGGCATTTCTTCATTTTGGTATTATTTAGTTTGGTATATATATTTCTGTGTTTGCCAAAGACCGAAAAGCTAACACGCAATAAAGATGTTGCATGTACTTGTAGAATCAATAGTGCACAAAAAACTGATCCCGAACAAATAACTTTGAGAAAAGTTTATAAAGCATGAAATATAGGTCACAGTGATCTTCTTTAGAAATGATCGTGTTATACATACCACAAAGTATTCACATGAAGGTACATAGCCCTACCAGTAAGACTGCTTGAGAATCTGACCTAAAAGCGCAGTCGTGGAAGCATGAAATGTTGGTTACAGTGACTTGCTTTTGAATAGTTAAAATGACCTAATAGCAATAAGATTATGACAATGGTAAAAACTGTCTATGATTGATTGGGTAGAATGCAGTTTTCTTTTTCTTCTCTAATTAGGATTTCCATCGCCAATTGTGTTCACCTGTTCCACGTAAAAAAATTAAGTACATATAATTTTCTTCATGTCACCGGTTACAATTACAGTGCTGCATATATAATGACTACGCTTGGAACCACAAAACACAAAAACGCAATGGTTGTAAGCTTGCTGCAATATATTATAGCCCGCAAGGTTGCTGGAAGGGTGTGGCAGCGTTCAAGCTGGCAGAAGCCTCCAAAATTTCACAAGATGTTGCCAGGGCAAGGATCCAAAAGCAGGCCATGTGGCAAATTTATCTGACAATCCACGCAAAATTCTCAAGCCACAGTTTAATGTTTCAACCCCAAACGAGGTGCAACAGGCCGAACTTTTGTTTCTGCCGCACGACGAGGTCAGGCCAAACACATACAAGTATCTCAGGTTTTGTGTAACCTTGGGTGACACACAGGAAGAGCAATATTAGAAGCATAGTTCATACATTAGTATCTACTTCACCAGTCACTACAGCTGAGGTCTTACATACAATGCATGCGGTCCTCTCGTCTATTTCCTGTACTCATTCACATGTGCAATACACAGTTAACATGTTCATTTTTTGTTTGTTTTGTTTTTGTGGGGTTTAACGCCATTTTTCAGCAGATGATAGGTTATACATGGCGGCCAGTTTATTTCGCGTAGGAAGAACCCGGGCAGACATAAGGAAGAACCATCGACCCACGAGAAGCTACTGGCAAGCTTTCTCACATACCCACGTTGCTCGAGCCGAGACTAGAAACCACGCAGACAGAGGTGAGTTGTGAGTGATCTGTAAAGGCGAGCGTCTTAGACCACTCGACCACCCGGGACCCCTTAACCTGTTGATGGTAACCTATCACAATATGCAATGTATTGTTATTAAAATGGAAAGTATACCATTGAATAAACATATTAATTCCCTCTTATCACTGCACGTGTTGTAAAGGGCTGTATAGAGCATGGAAAAATCTATGTGGCCATGAGCTAAAAACATATACTAAATTTAAGTAAAGCATACAATGTAGGTCACAGTGACTTTCTTTGGTTGGAAGGGTGTACTACTAACAGAGATGTATCCAATTATCAAGTTTCATGATTCAGAGACAGCACTCAATAAACGACCTTCAAACACAAAATGTCAACAAAATCACTGGAACATGAAATATATGTCACAGATACCTCTTTTTGCAATAAAGGTGTTGTACTTATCAAGTTTCATCATTCTAAGTGAGATAATATGCATAGAGCATGCCAAAATAATAATAATAATAATAATAATCTGGTCATGAACTAAACGTAAATTATTAACCAAAGCGAATAAAAGATGAAATATAGGTCATTATGAATTTCTTTTGTTGTAAAAGTGTGGTTCTAACAGAAATGCATATCATCATCAATTTTACGATTCTCCATGAACAGTGTCTAAGAAATGAACATCAAACACAAAATGAAGTCAATGAAGCGTAAAATATGGGCCATAATAACATATTTCTGCAATGAGTGAGAAATGCTCATCAAGATGCATCCTCTCGCCAATTCTTATGATTCAAGATCGGATAGTATGTACATAGCATGCAAAAAAAAAAAGACCTGTCTGGTCATGAGCTAAACTTAAATTTTAACAATGCCAGTAAAATGTGAAATATAGATCACAGTGACCTTTTTGTACAGGTGTGGAGCTAATTGAGATGTACACAATTATTTAGTTTAATGTTTCTAGCATGATCAGTTAAAACACAAAATGCAACCAAAGTCATTGCAACGTGAAATATGGGTCAAAGTGCCCTACTTTTGCGATGAGGGTGTAGTACTCATAAAAATGCACCCCTCATCAAGTTCAAAAATTCCAGGTATAACAGTATGTACACAGGATGAAAAAAAAACAACATCAAAAAACTGTTATCGTAGGATAAATGCAAACACTTAACCTAAGCCAGTAAAATGTAAAATGAAGGTCACAATGACAGCCTTTTGCTGTAAGGATATGGTACTAATAGAGATGCATGCAATCGTTAAGTTTGATGATTCTAGCATGAATAGAGCTTGAAAAATAAATTTAGAACACAAAATTTAAAACAAAGTCAATGACACTTGAACAAGGGATCATAGTGACCTACTTTTGTGATGAGGGTGTAGAACTCGTTAAGATGCATGCCCTCACAATGTTTTATGATTCGATATATAAAAGTATGTATACAGGGTGCAAAAAAAAAAAAAAAACTGAGCTCAACGCAGGTGTACATATATGTACAAAGTTAGCCCCCCCCCCCCCTTTAGCCCTCTCTTTAGGGGGTTGGTGCTATGAAACCCACTCCAAATTGTTGCCTATGACACAGGAAGAAAGAATAGCTGTGATGCAGTGAGACTGTATATATGAATATGCTATTTTATGTTAGCTTCTGGAAGCAATAACTGAAGTCAGGCTGTATGTATTTTTATAACACTTGTTTAATTTGGTCTCAAATGGCGTACAAAATCTCGTCTCCTTTAGCGTGTGAAATATATATAGCTATGTTTTGAGTTACGGAAACTGTTCAATACTAGGCTTTTGGTTCTACATCTAAACCGATTAAGAAACCTGGAGGGGGAAAAAAAAGCAAGAAGAAACCCATCTGATATTAAAGCTATCGTTGTGCTTGGTTTTTAACAGGTGTTTTACAGTATATCAAAACATAAGTAGGTTATTTAGAGCCGAAAGAATTGGAGTAAAGTACCTTGCCCAAGGACACACCACGGTAGTCGACCAGGCCTTATCTGATGGTAGGATTCGAACGAGCACCTAACTACTGAACTACAGCGGATCCTTGAATTGTGGTTCTTTCAAATCCTTTGGGGAGCCGAATTTACAATGAAGTTGAAAAGTTAAGTTACATTGGTTGTCATCCAAGTTACTCCCCAAATGTCACTGTCGATGTTTAAAACGCACTTTTGTTCGAACTGTCTTTTTTTACTCCAGGCACAAATTCTTCTAGATTTTTTTTTTTTTTTTTTTTATTCTGAGCTCATTCTCCCTCCCCAATACATTATTCAACCATGACAAAATTACGAATGCATAATCTAACGGTCAGATTTACATTTCGTTTCTGTCCTTTTTGCAGAAACACATCAATACGGTAAGAAAAACAAACGGACAATGTCAGACATTAATCTGTTCGGGTGTTGGCTTTATGTGCCAAGAGCGCGCCACTTGGACTCGGGTCACAATCATTACTTTCGGATACTGCGAATATAGTCACAATCTATATTTAGAGTATTTTTTCCTCTCTTCTTTTCGTGGTGATCCTTGGATAACATTTAGACATTCAATATACTGAGTTAAGAAAATCAAGGCGTGATTGTTTGTGTGTATTTTGGCGACAGTACGCAGCGAGTAATCTGGCAATGATGCATGCCCGGAAGTGAAATCTGTGACTCATGGTACCTTTTGTTGTTTACAGTTCAGCCTCTTCAAAAAAAAAAGGGGGTTAAAACCTATGACAAGAAATTCACAATGAGTTCATCTTTGAAGATATTTTATATTAACATATGATTTATTAGGATTGGAACACACTGGAAAGTTCAGTACTGACAAACAAAAGCTGGAATTATATAACGAAAATAATTGTGACCTGAGTCCACTTGGGGAGCCCTGTGGTTCATGGATACTACCTAAAACTCATATGAGGGTGTTTCGGTTTGTTTGGCTCCTTTGCGGAAAATATTGTACTTACCTGGGAACCTGTCATGTACGTACAAGACGAAGGCGACATTTGTAAACCAAGTTCCCAAATTAAGGACGAAAAAGGTTCGAACAAGTTGAGGCCATATAGCTCCCTCTCCTTTTATATACTCAACCAAAGTGGTTAAGGCACAACCAAACATCAGCAAGATAGGTAACAAATGGATGATAATCTCCAACGGTTCCTTCTCTAATCCGTGCGTTGAGGAGTGGAAATAGAATGCAACTCCATACCTGGAAAACAAGTTTAATTATCACAGGCAGCAAATTTCATCGTCATACCTAATGCATTCTCAAAAGAAAAATGATTGAGATTGGCTCGGTAAATGTCAGAGACCCTCTTTGGTGTGAGTGAGCGCGTGTCTGGTGAATTTGTTTTGTTGTTGTTGTTTTTTTTTTGTTTTTTTTTTTTTGGGGGGGGGAGGGGATGCTGGAAATTGTTCCTAAACAAATATCATGGCTAAATATCTCAAATAACTTATACTGCCAAAAATTACATGCACACCCAAACAAAACCAGTGATAAATTCATGCTTCAAATCACCTATCCTTCACGACATAGGTTGAACACAAATATTATAAGGATTTCAGAAGTCGGCGACATCTATTGTTTCTCACACTCTGAATTTACGCCATGTGAACTCTGTCCTGGGCAGATGGATTACTTTTACAGCTGTTCCAAAGTTTGACATAAAAAAAGGTGAAATCCTCTCTGAAGTAAAAATAAGAATTATTCTAGAAAAAGAATATATAGAGTCTTGCAAAAAATAATCTGACTGTTCTTGTCGCAGTTTATTAAATATTTTATTTTACCTATTTACAATAATATTAATGTAATCTAGGTTCTCCTATCAGTTAGAACTAACTACAATGTATTGTTTCTGCTGTGCTCATTTGAAGTCATATGGCCCAGATACATGGTGTAATGACAAAAAAGGTATTTAAACCTTAAGTGGTGAAGGTTACAAGTATGTATTCACGTTTGTTTGGAAGAAACATATACAAACTCAATCGACGTGACTACGTTATTCCTGTCTAGTAATAACATTTTAGTATGTGAAGAGTTGAATATAAAAATCTGATTCTGAAATCTGAAAACCTGGTAAAATACAAACACACACAAACACACGCACACACACTCCCAAATCTATAAATTAAGCTCATCTTATGATCTTTGACTTTGGTATAGTTTTTTTTTTTTGGTCGTCCAAAAATTGTTCGTGAATTTAGTTTGTGTGCCAATAACTTCAAATATGTAATTGTTTATGTTGATTGCATCAGGGTGTCTTTAATTGCAATAAACTGGAGTGGATCAAATAATCGTTATACAGGATAATCATCTTAACATATGCTATTGACTGGGTCTTCAAACACCATGACTACCGACTGTTTCGTTCCTAATGGTTTTCCGTTGTTCTAATGTTCAATAAATTCATTCCGGTCAAAGCAGTACTCAGCAGAAATCACCGCAGGAACAGAAAAAAATATACTTTCTTGGAATGGATACCATTTAGGGACCGACCATTTAATTTTGTTGGGTGTGGGTGTGGCATGGGATTTTCTTTCGAAACAGAATAGGTCTTTTTCTTTTACCTCAATATATTTTATTGATTAAGGCTATAAAATTTATATAATTAGTTCTTTTTTTTTCTTCTATAAACCAGAGTAATTGTGGGCCCAGGCCCCCCCCCCTTTCCTATAATTAAATGGTTGGTCCATTACACGTCGTTTATCTAAAGACACGCAATTCGAAATAAAGTTGATTTACATTTTAAAATATTCAAAAACAAATGCACTGTCTTTTGATACAGTGTCTGGCAATTTTTATTTTCTCTCTCATGTTATAAAAAGAATAAGTCTTACCTTTTTTTCCATACATATGTTGTTGAATGAATTATTTACCTTGGCATAAGACTGAATAAATTCGAGGGGAAATAAAATAGAGGGGGCAAGTTTTCCGATTCCGTAGTCACGAAACAACACCAGCAAAAAAAGTGTAGATTATGCAGACTCTGTGGAAAAACCACGGCCACATGATTTTCACCTTGTGAGCAAGTGCCGATAAATAAGCGACACCTCTGAATCTGGCGTTCGTAGGTTCAAGCCGACACATCGGTGATATCATTTTTACCAACTATTAAACAACTAATTCCTCAAAGAAGACACAGCCGCCTTAGTTCAAATAAGTTAGTTTGCTGACAACTGCGTCACACTTCCGGTGCTAGTGAGACCGCAGATAGCTAGCATCCCCATCTTAGTGAAAGTACTGAATATCCCATTCGAAACGTTGAGGTCAATCCTACGGATCATACCTCGAATGTATGCCGATAGCTGCCATTCGGCCTACCTCGTCTATTTACGAAACAAGGGATTACCGAGAAGCTACGAATGCATCGAACTGTTTTTTTCATTCGAAAATTTTAGGTCAATCCAATCGTAAAAATAGCTGAGGTGGTCCAAATAGATTGTGGTTTCTTATTTTGCAGAGAAATTTCCGGCTAACAAAAAATGTATGATTTTTTTTCTGCAAATTACAACGGCGACATTCATCCGAGGCATATTTGTGTCTCGCAGAAATAGTCAAGGTGTTCCAAATCTACGTCCTTTTTTCACCACAATAGTCCGCGCCCATTTGGCTGGTTTTCTGATTCGTATGCTCCCTGCTACGCACTCAACTACACGACTAGCTAATCGGGAGACAGAGATTTTACTAGTTACTGACCTATGATATTGGCTTGCCACTTTAGGCCAGGTACCAGCGAATTAGAGTACACCCGTGTGGCTTCAGGTAGAACTTCAACATAGACTGTATAAAGAACATTGCTATTAAAGGCTGGTTTAACGTGTGCGATTATGTGATATTAACTGCACTAAAATATAAGAATTGCTTGTACCGACTAAGTACAGATATTTGTCGTGTTGTAAAACTACTTTATGTATGTAAACCATATTTATTTATTTAATCTCCTATCCAGACCAACCAGGGTCGCCGACTGTGGTGTTTCTCTAGGCAAGTTTCTCCTCTCCAATTGTATCGGCACTTCATAGTCATTCATATGTTGATGTGCCGTTAACACCAATCAGTCAAACAACCATTAATTATTTTACAATTGATCATGTAAGAACAACTATCCTACACGTTTCCCTAGGTTTGCACGTTGCCGGAACATAATTGATAAACTTAAGCTACGCCATTTGGTCTTTAACTAAGGACCAAACACTTCATTTTCGGGAGAGGAGCTGGGATTTTCTTTCAAACGAGGATATAATTATATTTTCTTTCACTTAAAGCTAATGTAATTTTTTTCCCATACTAATATAATGGACATAATTTATTCTAGTTTTTTTCTCTACAAATCAGAGTAAGAACATTTTTTTTCAAGTTATTTGGAGGATATGTATTTTAAACCAAAAAATTCCAGCTCTCCGCCCCGTAAATTATATGATCGGTCCCTTCTACAACGTATATTGGCAATATGACTTCGAATGAGCACAATAGGAACTACTGTAATTAATTCCAACTAATAGGAGCACCTAGATTGCATTATTTTCATTACAAATTGGTAAAAATATATTTCAAAATATTTAATCAACTGCCACTAATATAAACTTCACAAAATACGGAGTCCAAAATTTCTTACTTGACCTGTTAAATATGTCGTCGTAAAAAGTTGAGGTTACCAACCCGTAACATCAGTGACCACTATGGCTTGAATACATGACCACTATAGTTGGAAGACATATGTGTATGTGGTCTCCTGTACATTTATAAAGAATGTTTCAAACTAAAACAAAAGAACTTGTTTGTTCTAGTGTTAAATATTGTCACTTATTTTTAATTACCATAAAGCAAGCTATTACCACAATGCAATCTATTACCATAATGCAATCTATTACTCATCTCAGTCAGAATGAATTACAATGCAAAGTTTCTGCTGTGCTCATTTGAAGTCATGTGACCAAAATACATGGTGTAATGACCATATACGGTCTCAATGTCCAGCGTAAGAAATTGCATGTGGGACTGGTAATAGGTGCAGTATCTCCGGTGTTATATTAATTTTAATCAAATTGTCAGTAATCACATGTTCCGTTCAGCCAATCAGGTTCTTCATCTTTGTCTGGAGTCGCATAACTTTGCAAACCGTATAAGAGCCATATTTTAAAAGTCTTTTGACAACTAAACTAATGGTAATACCTTCCCCTACTCCCACAGGCACTTGTTTCAATCAGTAAAAACTGGGAAACCTATGATAACACACTCAGCTACCCCTAATTAACACAAGGTAACTAACTCTCGCGGTTCGAAATCTGACTCCTCGATGACTACGTGCTAATTTTCTTATACTATCTGCGCATTTAATCACTCATAACTTACAGCACCGCAAAGAAGACATTCCAAACCTGTACTCGTGTACAGTTTAAGTTCCTTATCTATTTTGTAATGGCCACTTTTACTCGAAGTTCTCCGTTGCCTCGTGTCTTGTCTACTTTGACACTGTTTGGAGGACAACACTTCCGGTCTACTTCGGCGCGAATGCGCCTAGATCGTGATTGCCTCGGTAATATCTCTTCTCCTATGCAAATGACTTAAGGGTCATGGCCACTACGTATAAGTGTACAATACAGTAAATGAACAGATTAGCTGAAACAGTGCATGCATTTTTTTCTCTCCAAATGCTCCTGAAAGAAAATAAACTTTAATTTAAATTGTTTTTATTTTTGGGTATTCATTTTTGATATACATAATGCCCCAATAGAGTAGAGGAAGGAGTTATCATTACTTTTCCTTTTTTTACTGATAGAAATAAGTGCCTGCGCCTACTCCCAATTAACACATGGTAACTAACTCTCGCGATTCGCACTCTGACCCGTCGATGATTCCATGCTGATTGTCTTATATCATCTAGAATTTAGTCACTCATAACTTAAACCAACATAAAGGAGACATTGCAAACCTTACCCCCATGTACGATTTAAGTACCTTACTGTTTTTTAATGGCCACTTTTACTCGAAGTTTTTTGCTCCGTGTCTTGTCTACCTGGAACCAGTATGGGGGCTTACACTTACGGTCTACTTCGGAATGGATGCAATTAGATTGTGATAGGTTCTTTCCTTCAGTGAGTCTTTTCAAACATCGGTACCGATCGCTACATCTTGGTCTAACCCGGCAAATACGAAATTGGCCAAGATGTAGCGAATTAATTTTTCCCCCCTGTATTAGCCTGTTCTTTTTACTCTTTATCTGTGCTAAGCTTTTTGGTAGTTATGATTTCCAAAAGAAGCTCCTATTCTAATTTCCCGCTTCTCATGAAATCTGATATTCGGGGTATCTCTTCTTCTATGCAAATGACCTATGCGTATCTTAGTACAATATAGTAAATCTATAATGTAGTCAATTAATAGATCAGTTGAAATTATTTGCGAAATGTTATTTTCCAAATGCTCCTGAAGGAAAATAAAGTTCGATTTAATTTTAATTTAAATTGTTTTTATTTATTTTTGTGGTATTCATAATGCGCCAGTAGTCGCATTCACTCCAAAGTAGACCGGAAGTGTAAGCCCCACACTGGCTCCATGTAGACAAGATACGAAGCAACGGAGAAACTTCGAGTAAAAGTGGCCATTATAAAAATCAGTAAGGTACTTAAATCATACATGGCGGAAAGGTTCGCAATGTCTCCTTTACGATGGCATATGTTATGAGTGACTAAATGAGCAAACGATGTAAGAAAATTAGCAAGTAATCATAGAGGGTCAGATTGCGAACCGCGAGAGTTAGTTACCTTGTGTTAATTGGAAGTCGGGGAGGGTTTTATCATTAGTTTTCCCCTTTTTAGTGATATAAACAAGCGCCTGTGATCAGTGCTCCCTGTTTTATCACTTGTGTTAATCGGGAGTAGGGGAGGGTGTTAGCATTAGTTTCCCCCTTTTAGCTCATAGAAATAAGTGCATGTGGCACTGACTTACCAGATAAAACACAGGATGACCGACATGTAGTTCAACCCCTTAATGACCGGAAGGCGGTAGAAATCCAGTAGATCGATAATTCCGTGAAGAACGAACATTCCATAAATAGTCATGTGCTGCATGTGAACCAGCTTGGTGAAATTTCCTTGCCAGTCATAAAAATGTGGGCTGCCGTCGAAGAGTTCAGCTAGAAAACCTGCAGAATAGAGTAGACAAAGTGTTTTTATTAATAGCAGAAACATACATATAAATGCGGGCTGCTATACAAGTTCGGCTTGAAAACCTTCAGAATGGCGATGACAGAAGTCAGGATTTTCATGGTAGTAAAATAGGTAGAATATGGGCTACCATCCAAGAGTTCGACTTGAAAACTTGCAGAATATAAATTACTTTTTTTTTTTTGGAGGGGGGGGGGGGGGGATAAGTGTGTGTGTGTGGGGGGGGGAGAAAAATACATAGAAATGAGGGCTACCGTTTAACAGTTTGATGAGAAAGTTCGAAGAAATAGAAATAGAAGAGGTTAGTTTTTCATGGTAAAAAAATATTAATGTGGCAAATTCCTACAAATTACTGTTCTCTTGTTATTCCAGTCATGAAATGAAACAAGAAGGCACGAAAAAATGAAGTTAGATTATTGGGTAGAAGCGAGTAGATACAAAGCTAGACAATTTAAGTTTACATAAAATTAAAATATATCTCTAAAATCAAATGGTTTAGCTCGACAGCGCCGTTTGTGCCTATATTTACAGACATGGACGAATTAAATTCGAAACATTCTCGTCACTTTCCAATGAGAGTTGAATGAACTCGACTCTCAGAAAGCGAAGCGTTTCTTCTTTATTGCATGCTATGGAAAAGGCCGAGAATGTTCGGATTGGATGAATTCACATCAACAGAAATGATTAGCTACGCAATCCAATATCATAAGCCGGTAACTAGTAAATCTGATTGGTTAGTCAGTTATTCGCACAACAGTGACGTGATACCCATAACAGCTAGTTTGGAGACTTCCATCTGAACTGCAGTAATTTGGTTGGTAGCTTCACGTGGGCGCGGTGCATTATGGGCAAAACGTACGGAGATTCCGTATTTTCACTACAGATGGAAGATGACATTTATCTGCGGTCTCGCGAGCACAGGAAGAGTAACGCAATTGTCAGCGAACAGAAACAGGGACAATAAATAAGAAAAAAACTGAAGACTTAGCAGTAATTGGTCATTGTATCATCGCATGTATAGGAAGAGACTTCTTTTTAACATTTATTTCAACATATTTAACCATAACATACCACAAAAAGCAAACAAACATACACACACGCACAGAGAGAGAGAGAGAGAGAGAGAGAGAGAGAGAGAGAGAATAAACAAAAGAAAAACAGACAAACAAACAAACAATTTGGTGTATTTCAATTAATTGATGCATTGTAAGCTTTTGGATCTGTATTTTAAAGATGACGTCTGTTATACCACCCCCTTCCCAATTCACATGTAGTCTGCAATTACATCCTCGTCGCAGATCTCCATAGCAACGGTGTCCAAGACCACAGTAGACTGATACATTATAATTTTCAGCTAAAATACGCGTTGGCCATTCAAAAGTAATTTCCTGATAGAAGATACTATGACATACTTTCATTTTTTCTTTTTGTTGAGTACATTTGAAGGATGAGAATAAATAAGTACAGCAATTATATTCGGATTTAATAATGTTTCAGCATAATATATTTTTCAATAAAAAAAAATTTTTTTCTGCAAGAATAAAGTTCCAAAATTGGCTAAAAGAATCTTACCTGCAATGGGAAACAGGGTTTTGCACACAATCTCTATGGGAAGGTCCCATTTTATCCGAGTTGGGTAGGAAATCCGTGGCTTGTGCTTGCTGTTGTCACAGCCAGCCTGTAAAGATAGGGGCACAATATGGTCAAGACAGAGGCATATTAACCGGGTCGATAAAGGGGTTCTACTCACTCCTTTGGTCGAAGGTTTCCTTCTTTTAGAGGCCTTTCTAGATTCAACTCTGTTCTGCAGTGATCATTTTCAGATATCCTGACTCTATCATCGACGTCATCATAGATATGTCAATCAGAAGTATTTATTTATTCATTTGACGTATTATTTTTTCCTATGGCTCCATGAACTTCATTGATCAATAAAATTCGCAAGAACGCTGCATTTCGTATTTGGAGAAAGATATTAGGAGAAAGATGTATCGTACAAAGAAGAATTACATTTATTAAATTGGGTTTACGAGAGGTAAGGTTCCATACAAGGTTCCTTAATTTCGCATTACACTGGATAAAGCGAATACCTAATACCGTTACCGCGTGGTTTCGGAGAATTTAATGTTTTCAATAGGGGATACATTCTGACCTCCCATCCTAACATAACTGTCCAAATATCAGAAACGGGGGTGAGAAAGGTCAGAGGAAACGTGGACTAAAGTTTAATCCGAAAATTCAAGAGAGAGAGAGAGAGAGAGAGAGAGAGAGAGAGAGAGAGAGAGAGAGAGTCACTTACTGTGATGTAATCTCTGTATATATTAAACATCCACCAAAGTGATATGCCGATGAAAAACACGGCCTCGTCTATATGCCCAGCAAAGGATCCCATGGTCGTTATTCACCTGCGGTGGACAAAATCCAAATGACAAATTTCAGGTGGATGATTGAGGTCAATAATAGAAACAAAATTAAAATGACAATACAGCGTGTTCGTTCGGTGGTAAATACAATATGAAAGAGCCAAAATCAAGATAAAGAGATCTGAAAATTAAGTGAAAATAAATAAAAAGGTTTAAGATTTTGGGTCAAAAACTGTGCGAGCCCTCCCACGTACTACGGTGATCAATTCAGAAGTTACTGTGTATAAGAGTCATAGTGCGGAACCATGGATACCGAAACAATGCATAAGTCAAAGCACTCTCTTTTTCATCTTGACCACTTATATTTATTATTTACTTGAAATTTTACGGAGAATAGTAGAAATCGCCTTAATTCCAAAAATTATGTTTTTAAAGGTCTAACGTATCTTTTTTGTGTGCTCTTTTATCGGATTTCTATGGATGGTAGATGACTGTAACCTCTGATATGCATGTTTTATCGGATTTCTATGCATGGTAGATGACTGTAATCTCTGATATGCATGTTGTATCGGATTTCTATGCATGGTAGATGACTGTAACCTCTGATATGCATGTTTTATCGGATTTCTATGCATGGTAGATGACTGTAACCTCTGATATGCATGTTTTATCGGATTTCTATGGATGGTAGATGACTGTAACCTCGGATATACATGTTATATCAATTTTCTGTGCATGGTAGATGACTGTAACCTCGGATATGCATGTTTTATTGGATTTCTATGCATGGTAGATGACTGTAACCTCTGATATGCATGTTTTATCGGATTTCTATGCATGGTAGATGACTGTAACCTCGGATATGTATGTTTTATCGGATTTATATGGATGGTAGATGACTGTAACCTCTGGTATGCATGTTTTATCGGATTTCTATGGATGGTAGATGACTGTAACCTCTGATATGCATGTTTTATCGGATTTCTATGGATGGTAGATGACTGTAACCTCTGATATGCTTGTTTTATCGGATTTCTATTGATGGTAGATGACTGTAACCTCTGATATGCATGTTTTATCGGATTTCTATGGATGGTAGATGACTGTAACCTCTGATATGCATGTTTTATAGGATTTCTATGGATGGTAGATGACTGTAATCTCTGATATGCATGTTTTATCGGATTTCTATGCATGGTAGATGACTGTAATCTCTGACATGCATGTTTTGATTACTGATACAATATTGGAGTTTAAACAAATATGTCACACGTTATTCTAAAATAATGCAAATAAACTTTGCTGTTTTTGAAGGATACACACACACACACACACACACACACACACACACACACACACACACACACACATTTATATATGCTTTTGGTGGATACTTTTGGAAGATTCAAGAACAAAATATGTGCTATTTCTGAACAACAGAATATATTTTTTTATCAAAATATACGAGTAGAAAAGAATACTTGCTCTCTAAATTTTTGACAATTTTTACACGGGTTAAGATGAGGCCGACACGGTTGTTTAGGGAGTTGTATATGGATCAGACACGTTAAGTGTCTGATTTGTAATCATTGTAATCACAGAGAGAGAGAGAGAGAGAGAGAGAGAGAGAGAGAGAGAGAGAGAGAGAGAGAGAGAGAGAGAGAGAGAAAGAGAGAGAGAGATTCTTATGTAATCCAGCTTCTTTCATGAATGTGAATTTGTGGCGTTCCGCTTTCAAAATTTTGGAGTTTCACCTGCCAATAGATTTAGTCTTCCTTTTACCAGACCGGAATAGAAAAGAACATAACTTTATTACCAACTCCGGTCTTCTAGTTACCAACTCAGGTCTACCAGTTACCAATTGTCGCTGGAATAAGTCGTACTAGTGCTCACATTCTATTACTGACCTCAACTCGACGTTATTTACACTCAAGTCAATGTAATATTAACATATGGGGCATATGCAACACACGGTCAAACAATCAAATGCGTGTGTAGAAAGTACCTCAATTGCATTAATTTATTTTAATCATGAAAGTAAATAATACGAGAGAAATGACATTAGACTTTTTTTTACAGAGGACTAAAATGTATGTATGATTATTTGTATAAATCTGCTTATGTTACTTAACAATTTTCACTTGTATCTTGAACAGTTCACGTAACTTCAGAACATAGGGCATCTGAATTACTATGCATGACCCTGAACAAAGCATGTTTTAAACGGCGGAAGTCTTTTATATATCTCCTTGGAGATAATTTTATTTGTCTTTAATTAATGAAGAAATAATTGTTTTTGTGATATAACGTGGCTAAATCACGATAATAAACGTAATTCCAACGCTTTCATCGTGTTCTAACAAACGTTTGAATATCGTCCGCCCCCCACCAAAAAATAAAAAAATTAAAAAAAAATTAATAAAAAATAAATAAAAAATAACAACAACAGCAACAAACAACGTATTATCCTTATCATTGATGCAGTATTTGAGGGAAGGTAGGGTTGGGTTAGGGTGGGGTTGAAGTTGATCAGTGTTCACGAAGCATCGCCACGACTTTGCAACAACCTGAGCAAGGGGTGCATAACCCACTCTAACACACACACACACACACACACACACACACACACACACACACACACACACACAGACAGATACATAATGAACTCTGCTTGCAATGTTATATCGATGGGTAAAATGAGCTAGTGATTTCGATGTTCACAAATGTTACTATTTCGGGAAATGTTTCATGCATCTGGACGAAGGGGCAGTTTGGGTATATAACTAAAGTGGAAATCACAAACGAACGAAGAACAAAAATTATTCATCCATCTACATACATACATGCATACAATCATACATACATACATACATACATACATAGATACATACATACATACATACATACATACATACATACATACATACATACATACATACATACATACATACATATACATGGGTACTCACAAACATTCATGCATATATACCAAAATGTTCGAAGCGTCGATGCTTCCTACATACATGCACATGTATATATTTCGTGGTAAAACCTAAATATACTTTAAAAAAAAAAAAGCGGAAGAGGAAGAGGAAATCGAACGACCAGCAAATCAAGAGCAACTCGAAACAAAAAGAAAAAGTCTCCGTTATATCAAATTGTATCGTTTGCTCTCTGTACAATTCGAATGCTGTCTTGAAGACCCCCAATCGATTGCCCCTGACTTTTGAAAGGTGATCAATACTGAAGAATACCAGCCAAGTGTGAATACAATACAAAACCCACCGTCTTTGTTCCAGTCTCTTTTCTAAAGTGTTGTGCGTGATACGTATTGAAAAGACAAGATTATTTTTGCAGATAAGATTTCCTTTTTAAGAGATATATCACTTATGGGTAAAATTTGTTAACATTAGCCAGCGAAATCCAGGACAATATTTGGCTTCTATTTTATTTTCTTTCTTCATTTTTCCTTTGCAATTCATTCATTCATTCATTCATTCATTCATTCATGCATTTTTTATCACTTTTAGAATAAACAGTTTTAAAACATTAGTGTCAACGAACTTGGGGTCACATAACCTATTACCAGCGATTAAACGGTAATTCATATATTCGTTCATTTCTTTTCCTTTTATTTTCCTTCCTTCTTCCCTCGGCTTTCAGGAGTGGATACAACTGCCAATCTATGTTGATTGCTCTCACGCGGGAATGGCTGAAGGCTTTGGACAAGGGTCATTATGTAGATGCAGTTTTAATGGACCTATCCAATGATTTCGACTGCTTGCCTCACCATTTTAAACGTAAGTTGATAACCTATTGGTTGGATAAGTTGATAGCCTGTTGGTTGGATGATGGGACTGTTGAGTGCCAATTGGTTGGATGATGGGACTGTTGAGTGCCTATTGGTTGGATGATGGGACTGTTGAGTTACTTACTAGTTATCTGAGTTTGTTCAGTTAGGTCGTTTATAAAAGTGACAACGTAAATATTATTAAGGATGTACCACACGGTTCATATTAGACCCAACTACTACGTAAATATCATTAAGGATGTACCACAGGGTTCCATATTAGACCCAACTACTACGTAGATATCATTAAGGTTGTACCACACGGTTCCATATTAGACCCAACTACTACGTAAATATCATTAAGGATGTACCACAGGGTTCCATATTAGACCCAACTACTACGTAAATATCATTAAGGATGTACCACACGGTTCCATATTAGACCCAACTACTACGTAAATATCATTAAGGATGTACCACACGGTTCCATATTAGACTCAACTGCCAAGTAAATATCATTAAGGATGTACCACACGGTTCATATTAGACCCAACTACTACGTAAATATCATTAAGGATGTACCACAGGGTTCCATATTAGACCCAACTACTACGTAAATATCATTAAGGTTGTACCACAGGGTTCCATATTAGACCCAACTATATTTAACATATTTATTAATGAGAGTTTTTATTTTACTAAGGAAACTACACTTTATAATCACGCGTATGATAATGCCTTGACTCACACGAAAATCTTGAAATTCTTAGATCAACCCTTGAAATTCTTAGATCAACCCTTGAAAAGAAAAATATATTATTTGATCAAATGGTTTTCGGATAACCATATGAAGATTAATCCAGATTAATTCCTGGATTAGCAATATAAGAGAAATCGTTTGATAAAAAAGCAACTTTTTTCTTTGTGGATACAGGTGAAGAATATGCAAAACTTCTATTGGTCCCAACCGACTACCTGTTGAATTTTTACAAACATATATCAATAATCTGCAAGAAATTTTCAAAACAAATAAATATGCTGGAACAGATTGGACATTATCTTTCTCTGGAGGATATTACATACCCATTTAATCTTACATGCTTGATCTTGCGTTCGATACAGCTCTTCAATCCGTATTTCTGTATCACACACCCAGAATCGAACTAATTACGTGTCTTCTTTGACGTACGCGCGCACATATTTTAGACGCAGTGAATCAAACTTGTAAAAATCCCAATTCGTTTTGAATTTCATTCATACAGTAAAGTTAAAAATATTTAGAAAGGGTAAGAAAATAAGTATGTAATAAATACAAAACCGCATTCGTGTTTCGTTAGTGAGGGTGGTGGTGAAGAATTCGTTTGGTATGGCATATGAATACGTGTCAGTCTGACGGCCTCGACATTTCCCTACACCATATCAAACTCATTTTTTTCCGCCGACTCAGATCAAATGGCATATATGTCGCATAACTGATACTAATAAACTTGAAAGGTTGCATTTCAGATCACTCAGATTTGTATATAGAGACAGCAATAGTACATAAGAGAAACATTTAACAAAAGCAAACTCATGCACTCTGCATGTTAACAGGCTTAGGCATAAGGCTAGTGAGACCTATAAGATTGGACATGGCATTAGTCCTCCATGTTAACATGTTTAGGTATATGGCTAGTGAGACCTATAAGATTGGACATGGCATTAGTCCTCCATCTTAACATGTTTAGGCATAAGGCAAGTGAGACCTATAAGATTAGCCATCCATGTTAAGATGTTTAGGCATATGGCTAGTGAGACCTATAAGATTAGCCCTCCATGTTAAGATGTTTAGGCATAAGGCAAGTGAGACCTATAAGATTAGCCCTCCATGTTAAGATGTTTAGGCATAAGGCAAGTGAGACCTATAAGATTAGCCCTCCATGTTAAGATGTTTAGGCATAAGGCAAGTGAGACCTGTAAGATTAGCCCTCCATGTTAAGATGTTTAGGCATAAGGCAAGTGAGACCTATAAGATTAGCCCTCCATGTTAACATGTTTAGGCATAAGGCAAGTGAGACCTATAAGATTCGACATGGCATTAGCCCTCCATGTTAAGATGTTTAGGCATATGGCTAGTGAGACCTATAAGATTAGCCCTCCATGTTAAGATGTTTAGGCATATGGCTAGTGAGACCTATAAGATTGGACATGGCATTAGTCCTCCATCTTAACATGTTCAGGCATATGGCTAGTGAGACCTATAAGATTGGACATGGCATTAGTCCTCCATGTTAACATGTTTAGGCATATGGCTAGTGAGACCTATAAGATTCGACATGGCATTAGCCCTCCATGTTAAGATGTTTAGGCATATGGCTAGTGAGACCTATAAGATTAGCCCTCCATGTTAAGATGTTTAGGCATATGGCTAGTGAGACCTATAAGATTAGCCCTCCATGTTAACATGTTTAGGCATATGGCTAGTGAGACCTATAAGATTAGCCCTCCATGTTAACATGTTTAGGCATATGGCTAGTGAGACCTATAAGATTCGATCTGACATTAGCCCCCCATACTTGCAGTATTTTTATGAAACACACTCCCAAAATAATGCAATAATAGCTGCTTTTACTGATTGGGAATGGGATTAAATAAAAATGTGCAATGTACAAAAAACATTTACTTCAATCTTTACTTATGCATGACAAGTTTGTATGCATGCTTTTATGCATGTTTGTACTTAGAAAAGTCAGGTACAATTATGTAATTTGTCTATATATCTATTCTGCAAAATCAGGTACAATGATGTAATTTGTCTATATATCTGTTCTGTAAAGTCAGGTACAATGATGTAATTTGCATATATATCTATTCTGTAAAGTCAGGTACAATGATGTAATTTGCATATATATCTATTCTGTAAAGTCAGGTACAATTATGTAATTTGTCTATATATCTATTCTGGAAAGTCAGGTACAATTATGTAATTTGTCTATATATCTATTCTGGAAAGTCAGGTACAATTATGTAATTTGTCTACATATCTATTCTGTAAAGTCAGGTACAATTATGTAATTTGTCTATATATCTATTCTGTAAAGTCAGGTACAATTATGTAATTTGTCTATATATCAATTCTGTAAAGTCAGGTACAATTATGTAATTTGTCTACATATCTATTCTGTAAAGTCAGGTACAATTATGTAATTTGTCTATATATCAATTCTGTAAAGTCAGGTACAATTATGTAATTTGTCTACATATCTATTCTGTAAAGTCAGGTACAATTATGTAATTTGTCTACATATCTATTCTGTAAAGTCAGGTACAATTATGTAATTTGTCTATATATCTATTCTGGAAAGTCAGTTACAGTTATGTAACTATCTACTCAGGTACAATTATATGATTTGTCTGTGTTTCTACTCTTTAAAGTCAGGTACAATTATGTAATTTATCTATGTTTCTATTTTGTAAAGTCAGGTACAATTATGTCATTTGTCTATGTTTCTACTCTTTAAAGTCAGGTACAATTATGTAATTTGTCTATGTTTCTATTTTGTAAATTCAGGCACAATTATGTAATTTGTCTATGTTTCTACTCTGTAAAGTCAGGTACAGTTATATTTTACTATATGTACTATATTGCATTGGTGGCGTGTATATTGTTTTCTTGTATAAATAATTGCTGTTTTAAATAGTCGGTAGTAAAAGTTCAACAGAGCAATGTTTTATAGGTTTTAAGCATATGGACCAACTTTAAATACAGATTACTTGACATAACTTCTTTCTTTCTTTTCATTTCTTAAGTCCTTCTTCCTTACTTTCTTCAGTTTTATGAACACTTTCAGAACTAAGAGTGTTGAAACGTACACTGTGTTGAAACGTACACTGTGTTGACGAACCAAGAGACTATCTAACTTTCAGCGATTAAACGTTCATTCAAATTTTGACTTATCTGTTCTTTCCACCTTCATTTTCCATCCTTTCTTTTTCGTTCATTCATTCTTTTCTCTTTCTGATTAAATCACTTGCATGAGTAAAAGTGTTCATCGTAGTTAGTTTTGACGAATATTGGGACTACATTACCTATTATCAGCGATTACATTTTTATTGGGATATTACTATTTATTACTATTATTATTGTTATTATTATTATTATTATTATTATTATTATTATTATTATTATTATTATTATTATTATTATTATTATTATTATTATTATCGATTAAATGTTTAGGTTGTATTAATTCAAGACAGATATTTTTTATGATCAGGACTTGAACTGTCTTTTTCTCGATTGGCTGTAATTAAAATGTCGACCCCTGACCAGAAATTTGCACCAAGGTACTTCATACTTATAAAGCTTTTTTCTTTCTCTAGTATAAACATAGAAACGCACGTGATATCCTTTTCCCCACCCCCACAAAGACGACTATTCCTGGCAACCGGTAAATATTTCAACCTTTGTAATAGAAGACTGACAATTGAAGCTATTATCAAATACACGTATTTCATCAAAATATGCCAGATTATTTGTTCCCTGTAGATCAGATAACGTGACATAAAACAAAACAATGTCCTCATAAAAACTCCTGATATTGATCAATCGCGGTCAAATTCCAGTTCGGAGTTTCTTTTTCGACGCCTTACCTACCAACTTTTTATTTTAACTTCAGTACTCTACGAGTCAAACCTCATGTAGTATTTACTTCTGATATTTTTGTTTGTATAAGATACAATTGTTGGCGTTTCAAAAATGAATCTTAGTTTTCTCGCATATATGATAAGATTTTGATAAAATGTTGGTCCTTGTGTTCACAAATTACATTCGTCCATCCGTCTATCATTCTTTCGCTATCTTTTACTTTATTCATCTGTGCGGTCATCCCAAGGTAGTTGTTAATTAGACAATAATCGTAAAGAACAGTTTACTAATGGGGATATCTCTTTTCTCTAAATACGTTCGACACACATGAGTATAATACACAAAGGTAAAATTCCATTGAAATCAATCCATTGAATTGTATTATTATTTCCATTTCCATAGTAACACACTTGTGTCGCGCTATTTCGGGATTTTAATTGATATTTAAGTGCCCCTGCCATTTTGCCGACCAGGTGAGGAATCGTGAACTGGTGTAATTGGGTAATTTGCAAGATCTAGAACGGTATATGATCTGGTAATCTGATAACAAGTTAAATTTAATATAGTCACCCGGGCCCTCCAGATTATGGATCAAACCTAGGATACATGATGTTGACAGTATGAAAGGAAAAGAAAGAAGGTGATAAATGGTGTGCGAAAATGGTAAAAACAAAATGCACCGGTTTACCGATATTAAAACTGATTGACCGTAATTTTTAGCTGTTAACATATATATGTCGATAAATCGCTCTTTCCGACCTCAAATGGTTTTTGTCCAGGCGAGCAAGTTCATAGTTTGAAGCTAATGAGATGAAGGGGGTAAGTCTGGGTTTGGTGAGACAGAATATCAAGTGTTAAACATCAGAGGTATGAGGTGATGGACTCTCCAAACTAATCGCACAATTTTCGTTGTATTCCCCCCAACCCTTTTTTTAAAACCATGTATCCCATTATATTGGCTAAATTTTGTTTTATCATTGCTACTTAAGAGAGACGCGGTAAAAGTTGGTTGAGTGTCAAACTCGTAATCCAGAGGTCTTGGGTTCGATACCTGTTTATGCCAGCCCAGGCCGGCTGCCTCGGTGTGTCCTTGGGAAAGGCACTTAGCTCCCATTACCTCCGTATGATATAACCAGTACTGTGTTAAAAATGCCTTTAAAACACCCCCACCCCACCCCAAACATTGGACCTTAATTTATTTAATTTAATTGTAGTTCTTGGCAACAGAGAACGGTTTATAATACGGTTTCACATCATTGCATAGCCTGTTTGGCAGTATACCCCATTATAACACAGCCTTGTCAGAACATCCCTCAATTTAAGACTTCCTCGTTTATAACACTGGTCACTTTATGACTCCATTGAACAGCATTATAACGAGGGATCACCGTATGACTGATGATAAAATCTTTGCAAAATCTACTGTATAGCTGGGTTTCTCAAGTTTTGTGTTCATAATGTGTGACAGCATGTGTTTCTGGAAACCCCTGTCGTTACATCCTATGAGCACAGAAACTCTGTCGTCGTGATTGAATTAGCACGTTGATAGAATAAAAATCCTTTGGCGAGGCGAACGAAATCGACGATTGAAAAATAAGAAGGAATGACGGAAGGAGATTAGAGATATAATATTTCACGCCTTGAGAAACAAAATAATTCTACACTTTCAAAAAAGACCAACTAAATACAGAAAAGGTCTACAACTTGGATGAATTCTCCACTCAAATATAACAAAAAATCTTAATTCAAAATAAAGTGAATTACCACTTAAATTTCACTGAGCCAATATAAAAATAAATCTTCTGAAATATTACTTCGATATAAATTATTTGAAAAGAGAATTCTTTAGTATGTACTGAATTGAGTGGACCTAGGTGTAAAAGTTGGATATATCACAAATTTAATTTTGCAGCAATCTGCAAATACTTTTACCTTAATGGTGAGGTTGTTTGTTTTAACGGCATGTGAGGAAAAAAGAAAGGCTATATAGTGTCGTGGCAATAGGAATAAGGTGCCTTACCCAGACACACACCACAACAGCCAACCCAGACTGATTTGGGCAGGATTCCAACCCGCGAGTCCGGCACTTAGCCACCACTGCTCTCTACCATAAAAGTTACACATAAATGCGTGCTGTGAGTTAGGAATACATACTTATTTGTTACCGTAACATTAAAGTTTCTATCAGTACTAAAATTATGACTTCATACGTCAATAGTAGAACATCGGTTCTTGCTAAAAAAAAGTTATCAACCAATCATGTTATATTTCTTGGCCAGAACATTTCTTTGTTTTAATTTCATCGAATTTTTTGACTGGAACATTTCTTATTTTAATTTCATCGAAAGATCACTCAATTCTGGTACATACTGGAAATAACAAGTTGTCATTTCGAGGACAAACTGGTATTGGCCCTTATACCTCACCCCTCTTTTCTGTGTGTATGAGTAGAAATAACCATGCATATGTATTAATAGGGTTTAACGGCACATCAGCACAATCCAGGCTATATATTGCCGTGTAAAAAAAGGAATATTGGGTTAATTATAAAAACTGACAACGAACAGTGCAAAACTAGTTTCTAACTAGACTAAGCGCTTTCGACTCTCAGTGAGTCACTGTTAAAGTCAAATACAAAACGGAGACAAACAAGGAAAACAATTAACGCACACACACACACACACACATACACACACACACACAGAGAAAGGGTTACATTTACAAAACTTTACATGATCATGTCTAATGGAAGCATTGTTTGAGAATTTTAGTTGTAAACAATTTAGATGTCGACAAAGATTTACTGAGAGTCGAAAGCACATAGGCTAGTGAAAAACTAGTTTTGCACTGTTCGTTGTCAGTTTTGTGCATGTATCCTAATCAATCCCTGACATGCGATCACTGCTGAGACCAGTACATTTTAAGAAAGTCCAAAATTTTCTCTTGTGGTACATCTTCAAAAATAGAGTTGACAAAATAAAAACAAAAAACAAAACAAACGAACGAACGAGCAAACTTGTCTGGTAGACAGTAATTTCTCCAGGATGTTCACACATAACTCTTATTGTATGCTTCAGCAAAGGTTTATGTAACACATGACTCTTTTAGTATGCTTCAGCAAAGGTATATGTGACTTATAACTCTTATAGTGTGCTTCAGCAAATGTGTATGTGACTCAAAACTCTTATAGTGTGCTTCAGCAAAGGTGTATGTGACTCATATCTCTTATAGTATGCTTCAGCAAAGGTGTGTGTGACTCATAACTCTTATAGTGTGTCTTCAACAAAGGTACATGTGATACATATATTTAATGAATAAAGATCAAACTTACAATTGTTTATCTTTATTATCGGCACAGCGGCAGCGACCGTGTATCATGGCAATGGCACTAGATCGTGTGCATTAGAACTGCTTGTAACAGCAGGGAGATTACCACCGAATACCGAAAAATGTACATTCAACCTCGGCAAGTGTAGTTGTTAAAACTCTTTTAATAAGTAGATCATTAATGAAAGTGTCTCATAGCTCAATTGCAAAATGCCACTGAGTGAGCGCTTGAGTATGACAGTGTACCTAGAAATCAAGTGCTTACATGATCAGACTGAGGTTTGTTAATATTAATGAATGTTACAGGTTTGGCATCTTCGCTTGAGAAGGGTCGTGGATCCACTTCGTTTCACATCAATCCTTGGCATATTTAGCTAGCTGAAACGGTATCTACTGCTCAGCTACCTAATTGGATGAATGTGAAAGAAACTGATCCAATCATATCCTTTGTAACATTTGAATTGGGGGATTTTTTTTTAGGAATAATCATAAAGGCCTCCGTAAACAGCGACACATGTCGTATTTTAGGCAACATTTAATTCCGAGTCAATGTCTGTGGACATCGTGGAAATCGCCTTATTGAATACCTAACAGGTCAAGTACCGAGCTCTCACACTGGTTAATTGATTGTTTGCTATGGACAGGGACTCTTTTATCTGCAAGAAGGCACTTGTACAAAACAGTTTTAGCTAGCTCAATATGCCAAGGGTTGACGTGGAACGAAGTGGATCGACGAACTTTTTCTTGCCAAGATGCAAGTTTCGTTACGCTAATGGCAAATCGACTAGGAGTGATTGCGATTGTCGCCGCGCGCTCGCTCATTTTTTTTTTTTTTTTTTTTTTTGGGGGGGGGGAGGGGAATAAATTTAGCGGGAATTCGCGCCGTGCGTCCTGGGAGATAAGATGGCACAGGATGGAAGCAGTCAAACGCGACAAGTTTCACTTTACGTTGTAATGGCAAGCAGTGGCGTACTAAGGGTAAATGGCGCCCGGGGCGACGATGATGGCCCAAAGAGCCAGAATACGAGGCCAGAATTTTTATCAGCTGTTTTGGCGCCCCAAGACCTCTGGCGCCCGGGGCAACCCCTCTCCTCCCCCCTTTTGCCGCCTCCCCCCCCCCCCTTCCGTTATTACGCTACAGGTGGCAAGGTATGTAGTCTGGACGAGGTTGACCCTGCAGGAGGCAAACATGAGACAAGTATGTATGCCACACACGTGAGCGACATAATGCCTCCGCATCTCTGCGATTGGTTCTATATGAGGGATGCCACTCCCCAGTGATGGGTTTGATGTTCCGAAGCTTGTTGGTTGAGTTTCATTCCATATATATTGCTAAAATAAAACATACTGATTGACTTCATATATAAAATCACCAACCTTGAGAAACAAAGAAACTTTATCTACTTTTTTAAAAATTTGGTTCACTATTGTCCACTAAATGCATCCTGCTGAACATTTTATTTGATTGGCGGAATCAATTTATTACTTTCTGTGCCCCCGCGCTCTCCCAAGAAAGAGCGATAATTATGCTATCATGTTCGTCCGTGCGTGTGTACATGCGTACGTACATCAGTTCGTTTGTAACGCATTATATCTTAACCTACACCGTCAGTTTTGAAAATGATTGATGAAATTTTGTGTCTGTAGGAGCAGAAACTGTGGTAAGTATTGGCGGAATCGGAGAACTGAAGAATAACTTGGAAAAAGAATAACGAAATGCCTCAGTTCCAAATAACCTAATTTAACAACATTATTTCGTTTGCTCTCTTCTCGTTGCCCGATCTTCGCAAACACCAAACACCTCGTCTCCCCTCCCCCAGACCTCCAGTAGTTCCATCAAGGACAGTCGCGGGGTGCGTTTGTAACTGTGGGCGTCCTAATAGGGCGATCCGGATCAACATGCAAGGTAACGACAATATATTTAGCTTCTCGCGTTTTGTCCGACATTCGGAGAAATATGTATCAATATGTTTGAGACACAGTAATAAACAACAGTTGAAGACAAGTTTCCATGTAACGTGTATTTTTTTTTAAAGAATGCGTTTAAATTTGCATAGTCAGTTTGATTCCTATTATAACCCAGTTTTTTCCCCCTCACTTTTACTCAGAATATACTCATTTGAGCATAATATACTCATTTGAGCAGAATATACTCATTTGAGCAGAATATACTCATTTGAGCAGAATATACTCATTTGAGCAGAATAGAATATACTCATTTGAGCAGAATATACTCATTTGAGCAAAGCTTGAATACCACAAAAGTTTGTCTAATGGATTTACGTAATTCCGCAAGAAATTTATAATGTGGCATGAACTAACTAAAGTTTTAAATTCTTTGTCACCTATATCTGAATTGGTCAAAATTGCATCTTGCACACGTAGGATATGTACACTTCCTGGCACAAACAAGTGTGACCTCATATAGGTGTCATACACACGTAGGATATGTACACTTCCTGGCACAGACAAGTGTCTTACACACGTAGGATATGTACACTTCCTGGCACAGTCAAGTTTGACCTCATATAGGTGTCTTACACACGTAGGATATGTACACTTCCTGGCACAGACAAGTTTGACCTCATATAGGTGTCTTACACACGTAGGATATGTACACTTCCTGGCACAGACAAGTTTGATCTCATATAGGTGTCTTACACACGTAGGATATGTACACTTCCTGGCACACTCAAGTTTGACCTCATATAGGTGTCTTACACATGTTATTGTTTACTCCCCTTCGCCTTGAACTGATCTGCATTGAGGACAAGTTACCTTTGGGACCAACCATTTAATTTTCGTGTGGTGGGAGTCCTGTGATTTTTCTTTAGAGCATGTATTTTTGTTGTTGTTTTTTTTTTTTTTGTTGTTGTTTTTCGTTTATCATCAAGATAAAAAAAATGTTCTCCAAACTAATATAATAGATTTAAAAAAAGTTTTTTTTTGTTTGCTTTTGGGTATAAATCAGAGGAAGAATATTTTTTTTCAAGCTATTTGAGAGCCAGTATTTTTTTTCTTAAAAAAATCCCCCCCTCCCCAATAATAAATGGTCTGTCCCTTTGTCATGAACTAGTTGTGCAGAAGGCTTATAGGCAGTACACGGGTTGTTTCAAAGGCAAATATGGTGTATTAGGTAGAATTAGGTAGAATTGTTTTCTACAAAATGCCTTCGTTTTCATGAGCAATTGTGTTCAAATACATTGATTTTGTACATACAAATCACAAGATATGGATTTCACCATATAAGCTTTCAATTTTAAAAAGTTTTTCTCATTGTATTTGTTAACTACTCCTTTCTATTTTCAAATAACCCCTTCTACAAATACAGGAATACAGGCACAGCACGTGCTCTCCTACTCTACTGACAATGACACAAAGCCATGTGTCTGCTAGGATCTTACCTACGTACGAACATATTCGCTAACCGAGAGTCGTCAATCCACTTCGTTCCACATCAACCTTTAGCATATGTAAAACTAAAAAATAAAAAAAAAAAATAAAAAAAAAAATAAAAAAAAAGACGATCCACTAAGATTGCTCGTTACATTTACCTATTAGGATAGTTTCAATAATCGTAGCGGCCTCAGCAGACAACGACACGTATCACATGTTGTAAGTGCCTCCAATCTTTAACATACCATATTTGCTTTTGAGTCGCTGTATCGAATACCTAACAGGTCACGTTACGAGGTCTCTAATTGGTCAATTGATCTCGCTTGCGACTGACAGATACTCTTTCATCCGCGATAGTGTTCTTGTTTAAAACAATTGTTTCGGCTAGCTATTTATGTCAAGGGCAAGTGGTCGATGTGGAACGAATTGGATCGACGACCATTGGATAGCGAAGATGACGTGGAAATCGCTCAGAAAAATATGAAGAAACTTTTTAGAACAATTAAATGGTGGAAAAATCAAAAACCTTTTAGCTAGTTAGCATATGCCAATACCAAATGCTATGAGAATTTGAAAGATCTGCTAAAATAATGGAACTTTAAAAAAAACAAAAACACAAACACAAAAAGAAAACAAACTATTAGTAATCCTAGGAATGAAATGGACTATATATTTCAAGTCAAAAAGTTTCTGTTTTATTATCCTGTACACAATTTTTGCTACACGAGAAGAGCATAGTTTGTTCACGGACTTAAATTAATGTTTATGCTGATATTGCTAAAACACTGAAACAGGTTTGATGTCAAGCGCTTTGATATTAGTCCGATAAATGCCCCCCCCCCCCAAACTTGTGCTGATACTAATAGACGGTTTTAGGGGAAGATCTCACTTATTCATTAAATCGCGCAATTGATGCAGACAAATGTGTCCACAACACATCGGTGTATATTTTAGACACTTACCGGTATTTCTCGCGGCTCTTGAGTTACGGTCGGCTGAAGAGTCCTTCCGGCGGTACTTCCAGATCAAATCCTATGTTTGACAATTTGTAAATCAACGTGGAATAACACAACCCTACCTCCTGTGGCCATTTCTAACATTATAGCAACATACTGCTGTTCCATCAGATACAACAATCAATCCGATGCGACGTCCGCTCATTCGCTCATTTGAAAGTTTAAGCCGCTTTGGTCATGTGATTCTTCTTGAGAGTCCCTGGATTTTGCGAACGGAAACTTTAAAATGCGCAAATCATTCCAAACTTCGAGGTCAGTCCTATGGATCATACTATAATGTATGTCGATACTGCCATTTGGATCACTTCTGCTATTTACGAAACTATTATTAACCGAGAAGTTACGAATGATCGAACTATATTTTTTCATTAGTACCTTCTTGGTAAAAAACCTACAGTCAATACAATCGTAGAAATAGTCGAGGTGGTCCGAATAGATTGGGGTGTTTTTTGCCCACATTTTATTAGAAACCCTAAAATAAGACAAACCAATAACTGTATTTGACAAAAATATTAGGTTATCCGCCTATAAGTCTCTTTCACTCCTAATGTCATTTCGATTTTCTTTCAGGATAAATATGTTATGGTTGTGGTGGGTGCGTGGTGGTGGTGGGTGGGGGTGGGGGTGGGGTGGGGGGGCTCCTTAAGACTGTGGACATGCCTAATTACCAAAATTGATTTTGAAAGTGTCTCTGATTTACTGCGAAACTGTTTGAAAAGTTACTCTTGGATAGTTTTAACCCTTTTTATATATTCTTACAATAAGGCAGACTAATAACTATATTTGAAATTTTGTTGTTGTTTTTAGGTCCCCTGAATGTTTTGCTCACTTAATGTTAATTTGATTTTTCTAGCAAAGGTAAATATATCATAAGGATATGGCTGCAATGGATATATCTAATTACCGAAAATACAAAAAATTAGCAAAATGGAACGAACCAAAATGAACGAAGTGCAACCGAAAATATACGTCAAGGAAAATAAACTTAATTATTACATTAGATGTTTAAAAATTATATCGATAATTGTAACTAGTGTAAAAAAGATTATGAAATGAACGCTATATTTAGCCCATCTCAGCGGGTTGACTTTGGGAAGCTACACTGCACTTTCACCTTGCCTATTTTCGATTTTCCAGCCAAACTAATTAAGTCAAAGTCGCGGACTCCGAAAGGATTTGGCTGAAGTACTCACGATACTAATTCAGCTCCCATAGTAAACCTATGGAAACACCATGATTTTAAAAATATTCAGTAACTTTAAATTTCTAAATACTTATGATCAAATCTATATTTCTCATTATAGAACCATCCTTGATGCAAGCTTCTGGGTGGAGAAAACCATTTGAGCCGCGCCATTTTTTGATCTACATGTGTTTCAAACATGTGTTTTCAATGCCGCACATAAAGAATCAGGTGCTAATTGTCAGTAATGAGTGTTCCGAAGTCAAGTCTGTAAAAGGACTGAAATTCCCCAATAGGACATTGTCTCTCTTCTTTCCAGTTACAAAAAAAAAATAAGCTCTTAAAAGATTATTTTTACTAAAATTTTACTTTTCATTATTAACCAATAATGGCCCTCCAAACCCATATATACTCTTTTTCATGTTCACCCATTTCTAGACTGGTTCCAATTTTACCATATAATTAGTACCGTGATTCCTGAAGTTGAATATGCCTAATCGCCGAGAATGAAAGGAAATGAGCGGCAATGAACGAAGATTCACTGGAAATGAGAACCCAACATTTAGGAATTGCAAAATCAACGTTAAAAAAAAAAGAAAAGAAATAATAATAAAAAAAAATGTCCAAGGGACCGACATTTTTTGTTTAGTTAAAATAGGAATTAATGTTTAATCTAACAATACTCGGATAATACTTAGTGTTGCATTTTTTACTGAAGTATTGGGAAATATTCAAATTGCGTAAACTATTAATGTAATTTAGTTGACCATGAAGTAATTTTTTACGTAGCGAAGCGGTCAGTTTTTGAGTGAGGCGAGGCGGAGAAATTGCAAAGCATTATGCATATAATATTGACTGCCTTCCAAACACCTCTGGTCAATCATGGTTGCACGCCCCCATGTGTCTAATTAAACTCTGTCCCAATACGTTTTTCCACCTCTTCATGATGACTACCGCAACTTCTCAAGAAGGTTCCATCTTTATACAACGTACAAATACATCGTTGATCAAATAAGAATTTTGTACATTTTAACATTTTCGTAGAAAAACTCCCTCTGTAATCAACATTGCGTCTTTTATCTATTGAATTAAAATTCTCCAGATAAGATTGAAGTGAGAACAATATCATAACAAAGAAACCGCGAAACGAAGCTTTACACCTTTGAACATCACGTGCTGTTTTTGTGTTCTTTGACAATTTGCAACGAGTGATGTCCTATTTGAGGAATACAAGTAAATTTGAGAAATAGTACAAGGCACAAACAACTTTTCTTCTCATAATAATGTTTTGAAACTATGAGTTGTGTATTGAATTAATTTAAGAAAAAGAATTCAGTCGTATATCACATATAAAAAAATGAATTACAATGCTTTAGAATAGGGGCACTTAAAAATGAATGAATTCCCAAGATGTCCCGAATGGATGAATAATGATTAAATTATATAGCCATACGAACGGGTGTAAAGGTTAATTATGGGTAGTTACCGTCTATACTCGCGTATAAAATAGATCCAAATGCAAACAACATAGACCCTTATCTTCCGTCGCATAATGCGCCGGCAGATTAGGGTCTATGTTGTTTGTTCTACTGATTAGTCCTTACAAACTTCCTAGACCCCGATCTGCCGGCTCATTATGCGACGGCAGATCTGGGTCTATGCAGTTTGCAGATGGTATCGACTTATACGCGAGTGCAAACGGTAGTAAATGACTTCAAAACTACATAGGTATTGGGCATGGTCACAGACTTGGTTGGGATCATTTGCTGCAACACAGAATGGAGGAACTGACTCGAAATGTTAAAAAGATTATGAATTAGGCTCTATTCTTTTACTATTTCAACGTATTGATTTTTGCACGCTGCATTGAAGTTTTCGCGGATTTTCGTAAATGGTCTTTCGCAACGATGCTGTACGAGTATCATTTGGTTACTTGTATTTCTTTATTATTGATGTGCTTACAGTATTAACCAGTTGCCTGTTTAATAAGTGTCAGCATTAACCAGTTGCCTGTTTTATAAGTGTTTACAAGAAAACGACAATAAAACAAGCAAGAAGTTTCTTCACAGTATAATCCATGCGTCCGTCTGTCCGTTCGTAAGTGAGTACAAGCATACAAATATACCTTCTTGGTAGCAACCCAATAGTATAATCTACACGTGTATGTATGTATGTATGTATGTATGTAGGTATGTAGGTAGGTAGGTAGGTAGGTACGTGCGTACGTAGGTGGGTAGACAGGTAGGTAGGTAGGTATGTTTACAGTGTAAATATTGATAAGGAAATATAAACAGGTGTATTGAAAAAACATCGAAATATTCCTTTCTATTTTCATAAATAAGCATCAAATAAACGTCTTCTATCATAATAGACCATATTGGGTAATATTTATAGATTACGAGGCGTCTGTTTAAACAATATTCGGAGCAGAAATTTTAAACCTAAAACTTGTTTGCGGATGGTTGTCAGAAATCACAACTAAGTTTGAGGTTAAAATCTAGCATACTTGGAAAGTGCCCTCATGACAGAGAAAAACAAGTTATAAAAATTACCTATCATATATGGGACGACATAAACACCTTTGAGAAATAAATGATTATAACTGTTACAACTCCTGTTGTTCTGGGACAGAACAGTATAGTATCGTTTATCCGACTGCTTTTTACTGGATTTTCGCTTTTAAAACAAAAAAGAAACGTCGTGCACTGTATTTGGTTATTCGCTTATTAAATGAAAGCTTAAAGTCTATAGTTAGTGAAAGTTGTTCGCTCGTGTAATTCTTGCTAGTATTCTGCTACTGCAATTCTTTTGTTAAATTTTATCCTTATGTTTCTGTTTACTTTTGTAATTCATTCTGCTGGCTTTGATTTTTATTTTGGCTCCTGGACAGCATTAACGCCATTTAGCGACTAGTACAATATAAACAGTTAAGGCCAAGGTCAAGGTATAATTAAAGCGTGCAATATACGAGCTTTTTAACAGGCAAATTGCTATTGAGACATGTTGTTACTAGTCATATTTGTGTACTGTTAAATTACATTCCAGTCCTTCTTCTTCATTTTCTTGTGTTCTATTTATGTATTGGTTAATAACCTCGGTCATGCACTATTTATTACTGTACACACTGGATATAACAAATAGTGGCGATATTAGGGCTAACCGGCCTTCACATGCCCCACTATTGTGCATATATATATATATATATATATATATATATATATATATATATATATCTATATATATATATATATATATATATATATATATATATATATATACCCTTGTAAAGAAGGTAAAGAAGAGAGATTTTTTGTCTTTAACTTTATTTTAAAGTTTTAAATTATTGCGTTAATAAACCCGGCAATATTTTGCTTCTGTTTGCTGAATATATCGAATAATATCATTCTCTCCATCCTCACCCTTCCACGCTTTTCGAAGAGATAGCGGTAACTATGTGATCCTGTGCGTCCGTGCGTATTTGCTTGCGAACGTCCTTTCTGAATGTAAAATATTTTCACCCACACTATTTGAGATACAAACTCAAAACTTGTTAGAATGTTTGAAATAAGAAAGCATTTTTATTTTTGTAATTTTTATCTCATTGCTTATATCAATATTATTTACTTATGAACGACTATTCCATGTTATGTTACCCTATATATGCTTCATTTAAATGACTATTCCATGCTATGTTACCCTATATACGCTTAATTTAAATGACTATTCCATGCTATGTTACCCTATATATGCTTAATTTAAATGACTCGAATATGTTAGTAGTATATCAGTTATTAGTATATCTGTTGTGAGAGTTTTAGTTTTTGAATTACGGTATTGGGCTTAGTTTAAACAAAATCGAGAAAATTCCACACCGAATAATAAATGTATATTTAAATTGTTATATGGTGAGATCTCACCTGAAAGTCAGGTATACACTCAGGTAGAGTTCATTCACAAGTTTAAATTCAGTTAATCTGCTTTTCAACATATGATTAAACGAAGTTATTTTTAGGATTGGTATTGTTAAAACACTTTTTATATGGGTGTAACATAAAGAGCGTGTTTTCGCTCGCAGAGAATGAAAGTAAATTGATTTATATAAAATTTTGTGTAAAGGTAAATCAGTATTGGAGATGTTTAACTCACGTTGGTCACTTGTTCGCCCAAAATATGGTTAAAATATTTACCTGTTACATATTTCATTTTACGGTCGGCAAAAGATGCAAAACAAGCAAGGTATTATCTCATAGCATAATCCACCCCTTCGTCCGTCTGCACGTACATATTTTTGTAGATACTATGCGTAAATACACACATATTTATGTATGTTTATATGTATGTATGTACGTATGTATGTACGTATGTATGCATGTATGTATGTCAGTAGATGGATGGTAGGTCAGTATTTAAGTGGATTTATATGTATTTACTCATACACACATATTGCGTGAAAGAGGTGCAAAAAAGAGAAACAAAGCAATGTGTGGAGTCTTCTAAAGTAACTTCATACCTATAATAGGTACACATTAGCATCACAACAAATATCATTGTCACCTGATAAAAACCACATTACTCTTTTAAAAAAAATATAAAATAAAAATGAAAAAAATTAGAATACGTGAAAATATCAGCGTCAGAAATTACGCAGCATATTTTCCATAACTTTTCACGCTTATAAAATAAAGCATAATGGTTACAGTACCCACTGTACAGTCTGGCATCGATTATCCGACTTTGGTTTATTTGACTCTCACTTGAATTTGACCCTTTGAAAGGGACACTATACTGGTCATAATGTTTCCATTACATCATCACTGGCATATAACCAATCGGAAAACGCTAGAGTCTGAAGACGGTCGCTATCATAGTAATCGAGCCGAACAAAACAAGACAAACCAACAATGTCAATGAGAACAGTGATAAACGCAACGATAACGATTATGATTTTATAATTATATATTTTTAGAGCGAGTGTAAGTACTTTTAATTTTGCTTATGCCTTTCTATCTGTTCGTCTATCTGTCTGATTGTCCACATTTCGTACAAGACGGCAAAACTTCACAGAAAAAAATGCACATAATTTAAAGCGTTGAAATAGTTTTTAAGCATTGAAAAATTAAATTCACAAAAGAGTCCATTGGCTAATTGATATGGAAAATGCCCCAGTTCCGATTAGCAGACCTTAACGTATAAAATACAGATCAGTAATCGATTGAATGGTAATATTGCGCATTCAGTTATAAACTAAAGTCATAAGTTCGTTATTATATATGTTTTGTCAGTTAATGTGATACACTGAAACATTTGTTTGCTTTCGAATTTTGTTGCGCCTGTTTTTTCGTTACTTCGAATGTTCGATGTACTTTGATTAGTTTGAAATAGCTTTACAAATACTGTCTATATTTTAATGTGCCGTATCTTGTTAGTATTTTTTTTTTTTTTACTATCCGGGTACCAATACTATATTAATTGGTTCAAGTTTACTATCGGACATTACTGATCGTTGGTCGATGAATAAATAAAATAATGAATTTATTGAACACACGTAATCTGCTAATAGTTTACATATAAGTAATCAGCAGCAATACTACTACTACTGCTACTACTACTGCTGCTACTACTAGGATAATTTAGTAACAGGGTATTCAACAATGGTTATTTTAACTTCTTGAGTAAGAATACTGAACAAAATGACAGAATATAACGACTTAACTCACGTTATATCGCAAATTGTTTCCACTCCCAAGTGAACGGGAATGGTATTCTTTATATACTTTGGTCACTCACTTGTACAAGTCGAGATCACGTGTTGTACCTATCGTATATCACCACATGAAAGTTATCGTTAAATCTTGATTTGCCATTTATTATATATATTTTTTAAGATATAGTTACGCATCAGTATACATAGTGACTAACTGAAACCGATTCGTAAGTTACCCTCAACACATTTATATTGTTACAGATTACAATTGAATCATTGAGCTCAGGGAGAATAATTATGAGAGCAATTTAGGACAAGGCTCGTTTGGTGATTAGTTACGACCATCATTTAAAGAATAATCTAGAACTTCGTGACTGTATTCAGCTAAGTGATGGGCAGAAACACAAAACAGTGAGCGTTGCTACGGAGATACTTACTGGTATTTGTCGACAATAAGGAATAATGGTGGTGCTTTAACTCATGAAAATATTGATAAAAACTATCTGCTAAAAAAATGTAAGTAAATGTACATTGAAAATTTTAATTAATTTTAAACTTTCTGAACATTCTTATCACTGCTGTTATAAAATCCTTGCGTTTTTGCACACCCGTGTAGGGGGCTCCGGGTGCTCGAGTGGTCTAAGGCGCACGCCTTTACCAATCAGTGACATATCACTTCTGTTCGCGTAGGTTCGAGTCTCGGCCAGCGTGGGTATGCGAGAAAGCATGCTAGTACCTTCCCATGGGTCAGTGGTTCTTCCCGGGTTCTTCCTCCACCAGATATACTGGCCGCCATGTATAGCCTATCATATGCTGAAAAATGGCGTTAAACACACAAAACCACAAACCCACAGATGTAATTTCACAGCATGGGCGCTGTGACATCATTTTGTTTGTAAGCACGATTACCTTACAGTTAAAAGTGAAAGTAGCATGAATTAAATATTTGTGGACTTAAATCAAGGACAAGATACCCATAATTTATCAGTATTTTGAAACAATATGAAATAATTGGGCTTCAAGAGACAAAAACTGATGGTATTGATGATATTCAGGCTATGTTCTAAATACTTTGAATTGAAAAGGTCATTCAAGATACCAAGGCCTATCGCAGGCAGTTCAAGCTGACATTCAGCAATTTATTAAATCAATTAAAGTTAATTAGTGTTGTAGTTTACCGCCTCAAAAATGATTAGTTATTTCGGAGGATATACTCTGTGGTATTGTGTATATTCCACTTATACCATTATGTGTCCTTGGGCAAGACACTTTACTCCAATTGCACCGGCACTAAATAACCTACTTGTGTTGTTGTGCCGTTAAACGGTATAACCAAACCATATTCAACCAAGTATCTCTGACTATATCCATGGTAATCAGTATCTTGAAAAAGATCGAGAGCTGCATTCGCTCAGTTGTGGAAATAAGTATATAATATTGTTTGGTGATTTTATTTCCCGCATTGGAAAACTGCTTGATCTCATGCTGGTAGATGATAATATTGCACGTGTTTTTGGGTTTGATGATATAGGGAACGATTTGTACCTGAGGCTCAAACTTGCGACAAATCACAAAAAATGCGAAAACTCTGCCCTCATAACAGAGGTGGTTTGACCATGTGGGCAGTTACATAGCACAATGAATTTGTTATATGATCAAGATACATATTGAAGCTGTATTTGTGCTACATTTCAACATTGTGTATCAGTGCTTTCACCCTTAAATCATATTTTTTGTACCCCCTATTCTGAGCTAGCGCCAGTGCCGAAAATCAGCATATGTAGTACCATTAGAAGCAAATAACCTTTGTAAATGTTTGCAAAGTATTAAGTTCTTTTTCATTTAGTCACTGGCATGCATAATTAATATAAAATAGGATATATATATATATATATATATATATATATATATATATATATATATATATATATATATATATATATATATATATTAATGAAATGGTTACAAAATATACAAAATATACACAATATACACACAAATGATTTATAGTCACTGATGTGTATGATGGTCTTCGTCAGCACCATTTTATTGCAAAAGCTCAAGAGCTGAAGTCGTTATCTTACCGGACTTTGCTGAAAACTACGGGTTCCAAAATGCTGTTCAAGGCCATCACTGGGACATCTCGCAAGCCACACTCCACCCATTTGTGGTATATTACAGAATGGTGGGTGAGCTAAAATACTGGAATGTTTGTATTATTTCAGATGTACTCAAGCATGACACTGTCACTGTACATTCATTTATTTCAACCCTGATACCCAGTCTCAGGACCCATGTTACCATTAATCAAGAAGATCATCAAGAACTTGACTAATCTGTGCCTCCACAAAAATGACCATGGACTTGAAACAGAAAGGCATTTTTTTGGCACAAGCCAGGGCAAGAGCCCCTGTGATGGTACTGGTGGTACAGTGAAGCAGCTAGTTGGTCGAGCCAGTTTGAAAGCAACGGTAGGAGATCACATTTGGACACAAACTCAGATGTTCAACTGAGCAGCTGAAAACATTCATGGATTGAAATTTTATTATGTATCTGCTGATGATGTTGTAAGCAGTGCAGCAAAGTTTCATATGTCTGAGTGCTTCGTTGAAGTAAAGACTATTGCAGGCACCTGTTCTCATCACTGCTTTATTCCAATCTTTAAAATGGAATTGAAGATGAAAAGGGTCTCTGCAGACTGTGATTTTACCAGGGTCACTTTAGGTGGGAAGCAGACAATAGTGATTCCCAGTGCACTGCCTGATTTCACACACCATGATATGCAGCGTGGAAAGTATGTTGCATGTGTTTATGACAAGGAATGGTATATTGAAAGTATTGTTGAGCGCTCTGATGTACACTATGATCTGTTTATCACCTTCACGAAGAGATCCCGTACAGGAAATCTCTTCTGGCAGCCTGTATCACGCGGAGATCAGTGCTGGGTGCCGTTCCAGGATGTCATCTATTTGATTAGTGCTCCTGAACTAAAGGGTCACAGAGCTCGGTCATACAAACTCTCAGATTAAAGAGAAATTGCCAGCATTTTTGTAATTAATGTGTAACTGTGAGTGCTCATATAACTGAAGTATTTATGTTTATATTTAGTTATTTTTGAAATTTTCAAATATAAAAAAAAAATTTGCTGCTGAAGTTTGGTGTTTATTATTAGTCTTTTAGTGTGGTAGCAGGCTCAGAATATGGGATACAAACACAAAATGATTGTAGGGTGAAAGCACTGAGACACATAGTTGAAATTTGGCACAAATACAGCTACAATATGTATCTTGATCATATAAAAAAATTCATTATGCTAGGTAATTGCCCACATTGTCGCATTTTGTGATTTGTCTCAAGTTTAAGCCTCCGGTACAGCTTAACAATGAATTTGATTCAGATGGGATTAATTTGGTACAATCCCATGTAGGTATAGTTTTTAAATAAAATCCTATTTGGTACTTGTGATGGATGCCCAGGTAGTAGCGCTACCTTAAAATTTGTTGAAAAAAATCCGCAAAGAACAAAAGGCCCACTTTTGGGGTGTATATCTCTACAAATATCTGAGATATTGAAAATCTGAGTGCAGATTCCGATTTACCAGGTCACAAATATGCAGTATATTAAATTTCAGCCTGATATCTGATTAATAAAAAAGTTACTAGCATTTGAAAACCCTCCATTGTAAATCGACGAATTTGCAATTGAAAAAACTTTGCTACATCTCCCCACTTCAGTCGGCCATAATTTTATAAGTAATTGGAATTTTTTACTGAAATTGTGCATGCATCCATCATTTACACAGATGTACACCTGGAAAAATTTCATTGAAATCGGAGATGGTTACCCGGGGATCTCTGGGTGACTTTGCATGGAATGACACTATATAATGCTGTTATCTCGTGGCATCCGTGCGATGAACACTGCAAGACAACTTCCTCCAGATGAGCCACGGCTGGCTGCAAGACAATATCCTCCAGATGAACCACGGCTGGCTGCAAGACAACTTCCTCCAGATGAGCCACGGCTGGATGCAAGACAACTTCCTCCAGATGAACCACGGCTGGCTGCAAGACAACTTCCTCCAGATGAGCCACGGCAGGCTGTAAGACAACTTCCTCCAGATGAACCACGGCTGACTGCAAGACAACTTCCTCCAGATGAGCCACGGCTGGCTGCAAGACAACGTCCTCCAGATGAGCCACGGCTGGATGCAAGACAACTTCCTCCAGATGAACCACGGCTGACTGCAAGACAACTTCCTTCAGATGAACCACGGCTGGCTACAACGGCAGCACAAACTATGAATCAACTCAAGTAATCCGCGCGAGAACGTGGAATAAGGATACCGAGAGGTACAGAAAAGGCAGATATACGCTATTAGGACTTGCATCTGATGAGCATCGTCCAACCGTGAGGCAAGTTCGTGAAACAACAGCACAGTTACATATCAAGATTCCTTCACGAGCTAGGCGGACCGAAATCGCACGTGTGGTTGCTGATGAGAAAAAACGATCCAGGCAACGACGCTGTGAAGCTTTTCTAGAACATGCGTCTGGGAATTATATCAACATTACAGCACGCGGACACCTCCGGGTTAAAGGTGAACATTGCCCTCGGTGCGGACTTTATTATGCCTCTTAACCCCACGGAAAGCATCACTTCCCCAAAATATGATGTGTTCAAAATCTCACTCCCGTAGTTTTGGAGTGATGCTTTTGTAATCTTGAACCGTGACGACACTGAAGCCCTCAGTGATGAAATCGACAAAGCTTTTGCAAAGATTCTCGAGAAGATCGATAAATACACCAACGCAGGTTCAGAATAGACTCTTGCCACATGCGCGGAAGTTCAACTTCTTATTTCCCCGTACAAGTCTTTCCGCTGGTCAAATTATATTGCAACACCAGCGTGTATTCCATCGCGAGCAGTAATAACTGCGAAAAAGACGACAACCGGTGTTTTGCATGGGCGATCTTATCCGCACTACATCCCGCGCGACCATACAGATCAGCCTCGAAAATACAAACAGCACATGAGTGAACTTATTTCCCATCCAGAGAACGACTCAACCCTGACATCGCCATTAATGTGTTCACTTGGAAAAGAGGCCTTCAGCCGATTCGACTATCCATGGCGACGCGTATGCGACTCAGAATTGATCTGTTATTGTTGAGTAACATGGACGGCCCAGTGGCGTGGGATCATTACGTGTGGATAAAAGATCTTTCCTGAATGGTATACCAGCACAGCAAGTACAACAGGAAAAAGTTTCAGTGTCGACGTTGACTACATGTATTATTCAGCACAGTTGCTTGACGATCATGACATTTACTGCGGCGGAATCAGCGAAAAGCCGCAGCGTACGATCATGCCAGAGCCTGGCAAGAATGTTTTGAAATTCACCGCGGTGCAACGGAAGATGAAAGTTCCATATGTTAATGACGCGGACATTGAATGTCTGAATGTTTCCGTGGAAGCTTCGCTTCCCGACGTTCCCGCGGTTCAATCAAATACGACACAAGTTGCTTAATAATTTAAATGCGGGATTTGCTACACTGTTGGCAGATGCGATGGAGCCACTGAGCCGCCAATGTTGTACCGTGGCAAGGACGCGGTGGATGTGTTTATTAAATCGCTCGAGATTACATCGAAATGGATTTGACAACAGCTTTCCTCGCCCGCAGACATGATAATGGCCTGTGATAACATTCGCGAGTTTTCCCCAGCGACTGTGATGAACGCTTTGTAACCGATGAAAAAGTTCGCGATCACTGTCACATCACTGGCGCATACAAAGGAGCCGCACACAGCGCATGCAATTTACAGCTGCGAATTTGCCTCGGCTAAACAAGAATTCCGGTTGTGCTTCATAACCTGCGCGGTATGATGGTCACTTGAAATTTGCAGGGAATCGCAACGGCATCCGGCGGGGTAATAAGTATCATACCTGGGCCAGCTGCAGTTCATTGACTCGCTGCAGTTCTCAATTCCAACCTAGACAAATTTGTCAGCAACCTTGCGGAAGGAAGCGATGATTGCTTTACAATCACTCGTAGATACGATGGCGCTTGGGTAGAGGCGGAGGCCACAGATTGAGGCCTTCTATTCATCGCTGTTCCGCGAAGGTATTTCCGCCAACGACTACGCGATGGTGAACAATATTTGGTTGTCAAACTCTAAGTGACTACTACGATCTATATTTGCGCACCGAGGTGATGCTGCTCGCAGATGTCTTTGAGACTGTTCGTGGTACCGCCATGTGTGTAAAAAAGCTCGACCCCACGCATTATTTTTCATCGTCGGGAATGGCTTGGGATGATGCACTGCTATCGAAAACCAAATCGAGTTGGAACTGTTCAGTGATATTGATCAGCATTTGTTTATCGAACGTGGTATACGCGGCGGGATTTCCATGGCGAGTCACCGTTACGAACAAGAACAACTTGCTCGTGGACGGATACGACCCTGCCCTCCCAAACAGTTACATCATGTATCGTGTCATAAACAACCTGTATCAATGGGCGATGATGCAACCGATGCCCGTAGGCGAGTTTCAGTGGATCGATCCCGCGGATGCTAACATACACAAACACATACACCAGTACGATAACAACAGCGATCATGGGTACTTCTTCGAAATCGACTTCGAATACCCGGACAAGCTTCACTGCACCCACAATGATTATCCACTAGCCCAGGAAGCGTTGTCGGTTCCCTGCGTGTGGTTATCACCGTACCAGTGTGCACTCTTGCACGATTCTGGGCGTAAGTTCACTGAATGCACCAAGCTGGTTTCGAATCTGCACCGAAGCTCAACTATGTCGTCCACGTACGAAGCCTGTAGAGGTACCTGCGGTTGGGATGTGTGTGTGTGTGTGTGTCGCGGATCCATCGGGTGCTGCAATTTTGCCAGTGCGCGTGGATGGCCCCTTACATTCAGATCAATACGGATCTGGGAACGGCCTCCACGAATGAATTTGAAAAAAACTTCATCAAGCTGATGAACAATGCCGTGTTCGGGAAAACTATCGAGAATTTACAAAAACGAATTCGCGTCGATCTTGTCCGGTACAGTGATCAACGAAAACTTCACAGGTTGACTGCCGACTGGCATTCCAGTCACGCAAGATGTTTAATGGAGTACTCGTTACTGTACACAGCAAAAAATCCCGACTAAAGTTGACAAAAGCCATTTACGTTGGTGTTGAATCTGTCAATGCTGCTCATGTATGAGTTCTGCTACGACTCAATCAAGCCGGGGTACTGTGACAATATTAAGATACTGTAGACGGATACGGACTCGTTGCTGATGTACATCACCACCAACGATGTCTACGCGGAAACGAGCGCGACATTGCTCGTGTTCGAATTTGACACCAGCAAGTACCCGAAAAACCATCCGTTGCTCAGCAACGTCAACAAAAAAGTCGTGGGGAAATTCAAGTACGAATGCCCGGGCAAGCCCATCAAGGAATACGTGGGACTGCGACCAAAAATGTACTCGATTGTGGTAGGAAGTTCCAGTTCTATCGGTGGATCCAATACAAACATCAAGAAGGCACAAGAAGTTCCCCTGGTTGTGGTCGTGAAAGATCTCAAACATAATATTATGTGGAGTGTCTTCGGCAACGATGTGAATTCGCACACGCGGCAAATCTTATTTGGTCGAAGAAACATCACATGGGTGTGTATCGTAGCACCAAGGTAAGTTTGTCCCCGCTGGATACCAAGCGTTAGAATCACTACTTACGCATACAGGCACGCGCAGAACGGGTGACAATAAATCTTCGCGGTAATTGCATATTCGCGGGAAGAACTTGTAATTCTTCTCGCACAAATGCCCTACTTATTGACTTCACCACTCGCGGCAGTGGCTTTATCCACGCTGGAGCTAAATGGTAGCGCGTTGGTTGCCCCAGAATGTCAATTCAGTCTAAGATAGTAAACATATTGACGGACCATACCGGGTCAGTGGCACCATATTGTTCCCCGGGGCATACAGATACCGAACCAAATTGTTTTAGAGTGAGTCTAACGCGGGTGACTGCGGGAAAGCCGCTTTGTGGGCGACAGTTTTTTGGGGGAATCGCGTCAGCGGGTCTTAACCCGATCGTATTTGTCGTTTCATTATTTAACGCTGCCATGACCAACCGAAGCCGCGTCACCCACTCGCGAGACCAATCATGAATGAAAAATTCATGCGCGTACTGATGCCCGAATAATCGTTCCGCAAGTGTGCGGTTGAATCGTTACACAATGACTTGATCACGATAAATGTTGACATGTCCACGACGAAAACGCACATGATGTTTCGCCAACAACGGAACAACGGCTCCGAAAAATTCTTTGCCTCGATGCACCTGTAGAAGCCGCCGTCGTGTTAGCGGTCCACATGTGTAGATACGTTTTAATGCGTCTGCGATACTTGTTGAATCTTTGGACGTCTCCTTGGCTTCCTTGTATCTGCTGGCAACATCTACGATGGTTAGTGCATATTTGTATGTGCGTCTGAGTACCCGATCATACAGGAGAAAAAAAGATATCAACTTGGGGGTTGAAATATCAAATCATCCACGGGAAATGTTTCCGGCGCGGGAAGGTAAATCTGCCACAACGCTTGTTTTGCTAGCCCCGCTTTGGCGACATACAAGATAACTTCTGCCGCGTTCGCTAACTTTTCAACGGCTGCTTCGCCCTAAACAATAACCGCGGGGACTATAGTATATGGTGGCCATTTTCTCGTCCATGTCTATAATATCAATGTGTTTTACCTCGAAGTGGCGCTCTAGCGACCATGAGCGGATATTAATATCCGCCAAGTGCAATCTTGGCCTTTAGGCCTCATTTGACAATCCATCTGGCAATTCTTTCTCTGACAGTCGGTCCAGCAATCGCATTCAAGTCATGGATGAGATCCACATCGGTGCGTTGATCCCCACGTATTTTGCTTGATGTTTTATACGCGAAATCATGTCGGTAACATGCAGCATCGACGCGGTTTACAGATTCTTCTCTGGGCGTCGGTTGGTTATTGGAAACCAGTCGTATATCTAGCCATGTTCCAGGCCAGCAATAATTGTATCCAGGGATTTGCTTTTCACCAGGATATTTACTCCACGGTACCCCGGGGAGTTTCGCCAGCGTGGCATTGATATCACCGCGGTTTTTTTTTTCTTTACGAACATAAACGTTTTTGCTCCACATCTGACGCAAGTTTCAGCGATTGTGGCTCGACCATTACGCGTCTGAACCCGAGTTGGATTTGCGGTACGAGTTTTCTTGCAGCATTGCACACAATATGAAGGCATGATGATAAGTTATACATCAATTGACATTCAATATGGCATCACGAAAGAGAAAAACCGAAGATTTGAAAAGCTCTGCTTCGAGTAAAATCAAAGCTTTTTCCGTCGGGACAACTGCAACATGTTGATGATATTTTTGGGGGTTAACGCGCATGGCCTTGCAAACATTCACATGGTGTGCCGCCGACGCTTCATGGGATGAGTTTTGAAATATGCTCGTGGAGGTCACCAGTGACCCGTATAGTTTCCTCACGATCGACTTGAGTGGTGAACCGCGCAAGTATCGCGCGGGTTTGGACACAGATTTGCGAAGCAATTTAACAACCATGGTAAATAGATACGATGATCAAACCTGACAGCAATGCCATAACAGAATTTGCCGACTGACAACGCAAAGCTGTCCGCGAACAACTGGAACTGATCCGCGAGGTCATAGGTGCTAGCTAACGTGTCAAAGATATGTTGCAGTTGCGACAGACAGCACGGGAAAACCTCATAGTTGCACAGTTAATCAAACCAACAAAAGAGATTGCAACCGCGAACAGCGAAAACAAAAAAAAAAAACAAAAAAAAAAACAACAAAACAAAGAACCTGGTCCGATTGTCAGAAAAGGTAAACGCACCAAGGATATCAAGAAAGTTACTAGAGTCACTGTGGCGGACATGAGACTCTTACCAGGGCAAATCCAAGAAGTCCTAGTTGAAACCATCGAAAAGTAAGCTGGTTTGGACGAAAAATACACAGAAGACGATGAAAAGGCAACTGCGAGTTTTCCAGAAGAACCGCCACCCGAGTACAAATCAAAGTTGCCAACATCATTTCAAACATTTAACGAGTGTGCACACCAGATGATCTTTGAAGATCTCTTCCAATTTGCCGCTTAAAAGCCTACATACAAAGACTTTTAAAAAGCTATGTTGGAGCATGCGTTACCCGGTGACACGCGCCCAAGTACTATAAAAAAAGGAATGGCTCAAATGGGTATTTCGGGAGTGGGTTGGAATTGACAAACTACCCAGGGATGATCCTATGTGGTCGGAGTTTATAAAGATCGTTGGTATCTATGATATACTTGGTGCAGAAAAAGACCCAGCCATACAGGGAGAATTTTCGCAGGTTATTCCCACTTCCCTGGGAAACTCGGTCTTCCGCAGGCGATGAAGAATATTATTATTCAACCAGAGGGTCCTCAGGAACCACCTAAACGTAGAAAAGGTTTTGGTAGAACCCGTGGTGGAACCTTCGGTTGGGGAAGCGGAGCTTCCCGTGAACGCAAGCGCGAGAGAGAGCAAAGCCGCCCACGGGCGCTAGCGCCTCACACGTAGGGTTCAAACTCGCAGGGTTCAAATGTGTATATGTAGACCAGCAACAGGTCAGTGAACTCGTGGACAGGCTGGAAATACTCGTGGGATCGGTTCGCGCCAGCAACAACGCGCCAGAAGTTATCAATGAGGCCATGTAGATTTGTCAGCAGTTGCTTACCGACGACATCATGGACCCGAAAACTTTTCGTGTTTTGATAAACGACCTCATTGAAGACATTGATGATGTGTATAACACGGATGCTGAGTTCTGCCGAAACGCTTCGTGTTGAAACAATCCGTGTGCTCCGCAAAATCAAGGCTGCTAGGCAGCGTGTCGTTACAAATACAACCCCGAGTGTCACCTCGATGATTACAATCTCGTTTTTCCCTCGTGGACCGGGATCGTTTAAAAATTCTGGGATCGCAGGCGGTTCAATTGATTCGAGATTGACTACGACGATTAGTGACTCAACAGCAACAATACCAGCCCAGGTCGGTAAAATCATCAATGAAGCCGCTTAGCATCGTCTGGCACAAGCCAATACCGATTCGATGATTGCAAATCTGGCAATGGGGAGCGGATTACGGTTGTCGACGGGCCTGGACAGCAAAAGCCGTGTCACAAAAAGGTATTTGACGAAACCGATAATGTATAAGTGGAAACTAAAGTTTCATCATGGCAAAATTCAATTAGTATTATTCGTACCAAGCCAGAGCCCCCGATGAACATGATCGAATAGAATTACAGTGCATGACACGTCTCGGTATTTTCTACCGTGTGAGGCCTTCTTAGAAATCGATGGAAAACTTATACAAGACGACAATAACGATTACACCGACAATGTCAAGGTTGGATTTGTCAACAACGGCATCATGGTGTTGTTCAATAGCGCATGATATCTCATCGACGGAAAGGAAATCTAAGCATGTTTGGACAATTGCCAGGACAATTCTCGAACTCGCAAGATATAGCGATGATTATGGAAGATGCGCTGGCCCTTCTATGATCTTTTACAAGCATGGAGCCGACCATGCGGATCATATACAACATAGCATCGGAAATGTCAGAAACACACACGCGCGCACACGTGAAACCACATGCAGATTGCATGTCAATATTTTGGGTCTACGAATGACAACTCACCGATGCGGCCTCGCGAAACGATTAATTCACGGATTGAAACATCTCATTTAATAATAATAATAATAATAATAATAATAATAATAATAATAATAATAATAATAATAAACGTGTTCTGAAAATGTCATCATCATATTGTTACAAACTGAGTGATATATTTCCCAGACTACTATCGTTATCATCCATAGATGATAATTTAGTATGTTAGGCATAGCTGTTAGACACAGGTCCTAGCTTTAAACTATAATAAAACTTGTATAAACAATTACTGGGATCAAACTTAAATGTATAATTTTATATTCTTTCGCATAAAGTAATATGTCTTGAAAGTTTCACATATTTTGATACGTTTGAATTGATTTTCTTGTGCTAATTAGCATTAGTGGATAAGAACAAATTTCTGGAACTCAGAGGCAATCGTCATATTTTCTCTGCTATGTTTTAACGTTCACCATAGCCTTGAGGTGCATGTAAGTGAAGCAACAAATCCCGTTAATGTTTCAGCTGATTTAGACGCATTTTAATTAATCCCTAACTTTTGGGGTAGCGACAAAAGTAAGTACCGGAGTATTATTCTCTGTGCATTCTTTCTCTTTAGGTCCTTTTTTTTAAGTAACATGTCAGGATTGTACACAAGTATTCACGTGGTTTTAATGTTTATTGATTGTATGGGCACAGGCGAAAATGGGCAATATTTTAAGAGATATTTTTTGTCTTCAATAAGAGGTGAATGTATCTGCCATATGGGAATTTAGATTTAGATTGATCACTCAGGAATACGTATTCACGTTGTAGTGTCTTGTATGACTTAAGCGAGCATATTCAGAAATTTTTTATATAATTTCCAAGGCTTCAAGGAGCACACCGTGAGGAATGAAATAATTATTTGTTAGATTCATTTTGTAGCCCTACTACCAAGAGGAAAGAAAACAAAATTCTACCATTAAAGAATTATAAAATACATGAACCTTTCTAATGAAAGAAGGAGAGAGATTGCGTTCACTGGTTTCTTATCATTTTTAGTTTACATGTTGAGTAAAAGTTTTAAAAGACTACATTCCTTTATTGAAATATTGTCCACTGATCAAACTAATGGTAAATCTAACAAAGGACATTAACAATGTTTGAGTTAATTTTGGACCTGGTGTGTATCTGAGCTGCATCTGCTCGGCTCATTAGTCATATGGTTCTGGTAATCGGAGCCCCTCGTACGTTTCCTCGTACTCAGATTGGTTCTGGGAGAGGATAGGTTCTCGCTAGGCCTTGTTCTCATTAAGGCTAGCGGCTGCGAGATCCTGACCTAGTGTCAAGCATGCCATTATTATTTTTTTTTTAGAAACTGTCGGTCTGCTTGTCAGTAAGCTGACTATAGGATTGCGTCGCACTTGCATGCATGACCACCGGAGGTTAAACCTCGAATTTGCCCAATCCTAGCTCACTAACTTCAATACGTGGGGTCATGATTATTTCTAAGAACGGCTAAATATATAACAACAATGATGACAACAAGCATTTTAAAATTTACCATAGTCCTGTAAATATACGCACGTTCAACAGAGATATACATAGAAAACATGATGTCGTCGAAAGGTTGCAACATGAATATATATCATGTTGAATATATATATCAAAACTGACAAATGTAAAAATCTACGAATCCTTTCCAATAAATTTCGTTTTAAAATAAGTTTCCCCCTTATTACTATCGCAATAATAGTTATGAAACAGCTAATACATTAGGCTAATAACATAAATGGTTGGGAATATTGCTTTACTTTTGGGTGACACTAAAAATATCCTCTGAGCGACAGCTGCCGCCCAAAGGTCGCTTGTTGGTCGACCAAAGGTAGCATATTGATATATATTTAACTATTTTGCATGTGTATTTAACTATTTAACCATGGACATTTATCATAAATTCTAGCAAAACCAGCCCATATACACTCACTACGGGCAGCCATTTCAGGAGTTCGGGTGTACCTGACCATACCAGCTACAGAATATATCGCTCTTTCTTACCGTGAATTGGGAAGGATGTCTGCTTGATCTAACCAGCAGGTAGCAAGGTGGTCACTTTGTGCTATAATTAGGAGAGGGGATATGAGCTGCTATCAATTTTACATATCCTTATGGACAGAAACAAAAGTCTTGACTACAGCTCATACAAGCTTGACTTACGTCATTGGCGGGTTACATCGTGAACGCGGTGTTTATGCATTTCAATAATCTATCTTTTTAAAACAAAATGCATATTGAGATTTTATATTTGCTAATTCCGTCATCAGCGAAATGATTTATGACAAGTTTAGAAAAAGGTTTCTATACGCAGGCACTAACTAACATGTCAAGCGGGATTTTGGGCCACCTCCTTGCGACCCCCCCCCCCCCACCCCGCATTGCCGGGGATGCGCGGGCGATTGTTACGCCACTGCTCTGCGCTTTTGGAAGAAAAGATAAGAATCATGTGATATTGTCCGTTCTTCTATACATGCACAATGTCCCGCAACACCTGTGCTAATAGAAATAGAGACTAAATCCTTTTGATAGAATGGGGTTATCCGTAGATTTACACATTTATTTATACCTTTAATTCATCACCAGGGGGGCGGAGCATATAGGGTGGGGACATATTTAAAATCAGGTTGAATAGGATAAAATATTTATGCATTTCTGTGGACAAAGGTGTTAAATTTCACTCGTGTAATGATTCAGGAAAAATTTGCAGCAGGTAAGGTACTTAAATTCTCTAGGGCATATCATGGTGATGTTAATGTTGCCCCAGAGTAAAATGCTGAAAATCATTAAGATGCCCCACGTTATATATATATATATATATATATATATATATATATATATATATATATATATATATATATATATATATATATATACACGCATTCAAGACTGGCCCTTGGATGTGACATGGGAAAGGGATGTCACAGGTGGCGCGGAGAGAGAGAAAAAAAAATGCGTTGATATATGCGGCTATGTTGCTGAATTATTTTTGACTAGCAAAATATAGTTCTAGCATTTTGCACAAATATTCTCTACTTGTTTGGTACAATGACATTTATAATTTGACATTTGTTCATGTCGTTCGTGTCTAACTTTTTTGCCAAAGTTTCGTACGGTCATGGTTATGCTTGTACGCAGTGATCTCCTCAGATTTGTTTGATAGGATTGGGGTTAAGCGTGCGCTAGCTACATAATTTTTTTACAAAGAGCGTATTATCAACATAAAAGTGAAAAAATAATATTAATAAAATAAAAAAGAAGTTCATATATCTACATACCATTCTTTATTTCCCAAAGTTATAACATGATTTTTTGTCAAACTCATTTGTCTTTGAATTTAAATAAACGATATCCTTCGTTTCTTCATTTCCCCATATATTTTGATTGCCACATTAAAATTAAAGTCTATTTGTCGTAAGGCAGTTCAGCACCCTCGGCGTCAGCCTGTTTCTTAACACACTCGTGATTCTATTCAACGCAGAGAATGATCTTTCACAGTCTGAACAAAATGGAACATACAAATTATTACAAAAAGATACAAAACTACCTGATTAAAAATATCACCACTAAATTTATCAATTAATACATTCCAATTGCAAACTAGTTGTTTTTTTGGTTAGAGAAATATTTGTAAAATAAATGAAACAATAATCCAACACTTTTTATTTACATGTTTTCAAAACAGGTAAAATTGGAAGATACAAATTGCTCCTTTTCTTACCCAGATAGACAGAAAAAAGAACTCCATATGGCAGCACTCACTTAGGTTAAGATTTACTGATCAAACTATTTTTCTCTTCCTCTGAGTATACCATGTAAAGATAAGAGCAACTCGTGGATAAAATGCAACTTTCATTCCTCGTCACATTTTTGGGAAATTAAGAAAAAAAATCATTATGGCTCACAACCACAACTGCTGTTACTACTATTAAAACAGGGCACTTTATTTTAATGACCTCGGCACTAAATAACCCACTTGTGTTGCTGTGCCGCAAAACAGTAACTCCAACCTAACCAAACATTCAGACAAGTGGTTCTAAAATCAATAGAAAATGTAACGTGACCAGTATCCTTTTCAAAACTTCTTTTCTTCTGAAATTCATTATGGGCAACCATTTTATTCTAATTCAATCTGAAATTGCTTATATTCCAAAGCTTCATCGCACACTACGCATTGAATGCTTCTTTTTCAGACTGTATTGTTACTATTTATTAACGACTTGGCCGTTGCTGCGGAGGTGCTTATGACAAAGCCATTTTCTCATCAAAATGTTGGGGTAGTAATTCTGTGCTCTTTTTTTAAATGCCTCCACTACGATATCAATAGGTGGAATATTGTTTTGCTGGTGCCTATCCATACTTTAGTACGTTCGTACGTCCCTATGTCCGTACATCTTTTCCGAACCCGCTTTAGCGTTATTACACAGAATCCGCTTAAGGCAGACAAATGAAATTTGGTAGCAAGTTTTTGTATCCATATGATCAGCTTACATTTTAAAGGCATTTTAAAGAATCTTAGTACCTTGTTAGCTTTCTGGACACTATCATTAAGTAAAACTAGTTTTGCACAATAAGACAGAAACCGTTTGACCTAGACCCGAAAAACTTGCAACCATATTCATGTACATTTATAGCTGACCTGATTAAAGTAATAGACCATTAAAACGTCTGTTCATTTTTTCAGTCATTCTTTTTATCACTTAAATATTTTTTCGGTGAGCACTTGATTATATATAGAAACCGCTCAGCCTAAGCAATGTAATTTTGTACGTCTTGTTTGTGTGCATATATAGATGATTCGATTAGATTTGTGTGCCATTTAAGCGGTTTTTATTACTTTAAAAAAAAATTAAACAAAAAAAACTTTTGGAAAACAATTTTGGACTTAGCTTATTGCCAACACTTTTAGCACAATTACTCAGAACCCGTTTGAACTAGGAGAATTTAATTAACCTGTTTATGTGTACGTGTAAATTAGGTAAACATACCTCACTATCTGTGTCCATAAGAGAACGTACAATGGATCAATTGATTTTTAGTACATGGGTCATACTGCGCGGTTTTAATGGTAGTTGCCATAGTCCATTGCACTAAATTCTTGAATGTTGAACATAATGCGAAAAAAAAAGTACCGGTTTTAAATGCGCCGAATAATGGCATAAATACCAATAATGTTCTCGGTTCTCAGGTTGCCTTTATTTCCATCAACGTATATCCCCAACCTGTGTGGATATGAATTTGCCCGTGTTAGTAAACATGATGAGAAATAATGCTGCCAGCGGGGAGACTCGGATCAACATTTCGACTGAAAGTGCAAGCCAGGTAAAAAAAAGTCACATTTAAAAGTCTGATTTTAAAGGATTATGTCAAGGTACAAAAAGAAGTTTTCAGATTTGAGTTTTAAGTTTCATTTATTCATATGCAGACCCGTATCGCTAGTAGCATGGACATATATGGTTAACCACGTCTAAAAGTTGAGTGTTCACTCCACACAATAACTCAAGGTCGAACGAAATCTATGCACACTTGGTAGGAGATTTGATGGTGCCATGACAAGAACACGCTTCGCTTTTGTCGTTGCGTTTTATTATTAAAGGAAAAGAAACTCTAATTTTAGTTTATGCTTTGAATGAACATACTAAGTGAATGAAACTATATACCAAAATTTTACTCAAAATCAGCTGCTCCATTTTGTAGATATGGCTGTTTTATTTCAAACATATGTGTCTATATAGTTTAGGCGACGAGAGTCGCCATGATGGATATATAATTGTGACGTCACTAAGTAAAATCCAGTCTATATCCGATACATTTGTCAAGGAATTTTGTTGCAGCAAAGTTTGCTTTATAATTGTTGAATAACAAATCACTTAGAACGAAGATGTTAAACTATATAGTAAATAATGAACATGAATTCAAATGTATGCAACCTACTTCGGGAACCATCCGTTTTTCACAATTTAAAGATAACAAGTACTGATTCATTACGTAAACTCAGCATTCTGTAAAGATACCGTGAGATGCTGCCAAGACGTGTGTTTTTAATTGAAATCATATGAAAATTATCTCAAAACTGACTAAGATCTATCAAAACTTTGAGTCACTATCAACTATCTAATAACTTGTCTCATAACCGGAATGGACTAAGCAACGTCACTCTATGGACTATGATTGCTTTCACAAGTGAAGAGTTTATAAATATGGCGACTTCCAAGGCATTCTGAAAATCGTTTATTGCGAAAAAGAGATTGAGAAGAGTGCTAACAAGCTAAGTTTCGGTAAATATCGAATTTTCTACGCATTTTACAATAATAAAACCGGTTTGTCACAAACAGTTTGATTTCCTTTAAAGTCATGTGACTTCATCGATCTGACCAAAATATAACCAAGGAGTATCCTTGGTTCAACAGATGAAAGATGGCGGACACATGGGGCCAACATATTAACTGGCAATTTATATAATGAAGTAAGATGGCGGACAGGAGGTCACCATCTTTGTTCCAGAATTTTCGTTTTTCGTTCGTGAACTTGACCGTCTTTCAGGTTGACTACTTATTGGTCAGATCACCAAAACACCTCTGATCATTTGCTTCATGCGTTAACTGACGGACAAGCGAACCCTTTGCACACCTGTCTAGCGTGTACACCCCCCCCCCCATCTAAAATTGTATGTCGCCATAATTTTGTAAGTAGTCGGATAGTATACTATGATACACACTCTTTATAGAAATCATTTATGTGCATTTTGCATACTCCATCAGACCGTATTGCGGCTACAGTACACACTGTACAGTTTGGTCTTGATTATCCGACTTTGGTATATTAAACTATTGCTTGAATTTGAAGCTGTGAATGGGGCCATAAATTAGTCATAATTTTACTATTACATAATCACTTGAATTTAACCAATCAGAAACCGCTATTTGTGTTTGGCTCCTCATTTAGAGAGGTAACTTACACGGAAAGTCATATAGGTGTTTTGACCTGAACGGTGGATAATCTCCTTCCACATCACTATTTTGTTTTAGGATACAATATTGATAACAGACAGTATGTTACTATTCATTCCGAAGATTTATATTTAAAGAACATTGTAAAATTTGGGAAAAGATGTACAATAAGAACTGTGCAAATTGAATGTTTTCTCCTATCATAAACAGGACTCTACCTCACATATTAAAATCATAGATTGGTGATCGCTTGAAGGTGCACAATAAGGTCAATTTCACATTTTTAGTGGGCACGGTGTGATATGGGATTAACGAAATTTGACCGAATGGGCGTAAGGATTTTATACCAATCTATTCCAGTCCAATCAGAACAGTGTAGCTTTTCACTGCATGACGTAGCGGAAGTGGATACTCGTGATTCTGTGTCCAAGCACAAACAATATTACGAAATGGAGAAAGTCTTTTTAAAGATAGTTATGAAATGATCATCAAGGTACGTAAATAATACATCACAAAATAATTGGAAGTGTATCCGTTCATTTCATACAGGTATTGTGCCACTGAAAGCATTGATGATGTTAGAACATTATACATACATAGACGTGATATTAAAATTCAGTGGGGACAAGTAAAGCACCCTGTGTTAATTGGGAGAGGGGACAGGAGCTGTTATCAATTGTACATATCTTTATGGACAGAGACAAGTAGCTGTGATCATGTGTCAGGAAATTCTTGACTCCAGCTCAGGCTTTATTTACTTAATCGACGGGTTAAATTGTGAACTCAATGTTTATGCATCTCGATAATCTACATTTTATTAGTTAATTCCGTCATCAGCAAAATGATTGATGAAAGTTTTAGTTAAAGGTTTCTATACGCAGGCATTAAAATAGTTATCCCCGCGCTTTTTGAAGAAAAGACCGGAATAATGTGATATTGTCCGTCCTTCCGTGCGCGCAGAATGTCATGCGACATCTATATTAATCAAGATAAAGATTAAAACCTTCGGATATAATTGGAGTGGTCCATAGATATACTCAATGATTTTAAACTTTTAATTTTCATCACATGGGAGCGGAGCACAGAGGGTGGGGACATATTTGGATAAAGGTAGAATAGGATAAAATATTTATGCATTTCGTGAGTTCTGTGCGCAGAGGTGTTCATTTTCACTCTTGTAAACTTTCGGGGAAAACTTTGCAACATGTAAGTGGCTTAAGTTAATTCCCTGTGTCATAATATGGGGATGGGGATGTTGTCCCAATGTAAAATACTGAAAAACTGAAAATCATTGAGATACCGACGGTATAGTGTAACTATATAACTATGACTATAACTATACGCATAATAATTTTCAGACATGTAACACGTGTAATAACACCTCATGACGTCACAAATGACGTCATGAGGTATATGGAAAGGAAGGCGTAACGACCGAGGCATTCGGATGAATTTCAAAGTCATTTCAGTACACTATTCTCAGGTTTGATAAAATAAAATCAGTCTTTTTCGTCATGCGATAAATAGAATCATACATCTGCGCTCATTTCAAATTAAATTTATGACACTCGTGGAATAATTTCAATCTTTTGCTCGTCTAATGATAGAAGCTATTCAAGGAGTTTCATAAATTGCATTTGAAATAAGCATTCATGTAAGATCCTCTCCGTACACACACACACACACACACACACACACACAAACACACGCACACACACACATGTAAATACTCATATACCTTCCAGATTTACCCTTAGACCATGACATAGATTAGGTGTGTCAGAACTGGGGTGGGGTGAAAAATAACTAAGAAAAATGCGCTGATATATGCGGCTATGTTGCAGAATTCTTACTGACTAGCTAAAATAGGTCTAGCAATTTGCACAAATATTCTCAACTTTTTGTTATGATGACATTTATGATTTTAAATTTGACTATCTTGTTTTTGTCTTACTTTTTGAGCCAAAATTTCATAGTCATGGCCATAATTGTTACAGTATACAGGCTTTAATGACCTTGTACGGTTATAGAGGGTAATGAGGTCATAAGTGAACGCATATGTTAAGCCATTAAGGCCATAACCTGCCTACGTTTCGCAATCTCGAGGCAAGGTTACGCGAACTCAGAAGATACTTTTCATAACATGATCTCTTTAACTCGCCGAATCGAGCACTCTACTACGCGAAATGGAGTTCTTCATTACACGAAATTGAAACTTTCGTGGATCTACATGGGAAGCTAATAGGGCCATAACGTAAAAACATTTCGCATTCTCTAGGCTCGATTGCACCGTCTAGTTTAAAAACCCAATCTCAAAAGACCCTGTCAGAAATTATCGTTATTCAAAATGCGCATCTGAGGTAGCAGCGATTCGTGTTTTCGAGCACCTATTACTCGATCTCAAGGTTCGAATGCGCACTCTCGAAAGTCTTTTTCTGTGCGCAAGCAATCTTTCTTGAACTTCGAAATCTAAATTTTACTGACGATGTTACGTACGTACATATCCACTGAGTTACTAACAGGCGTACACGTGAAAGGATGCACTCACTACCACTTGCGGCTGGTCTCCTCTCTCTGAAGAAGAAAATCCCACAAACTCTGTACTTTTCATAGAATTATTTATTATGATTCACCAAGTTATTTAAACGAACTGCTTCCTCCTTTGGTGGGAAAAACGTCAAGATACAATTTACGTAATCGACAAAACTTCTCTAGATTAAATGCCAGCCTTGAAATAACAAAAAAATCTGTCCTTGGCTCTATTCTCATATGGAATACCCTATCTGAAATGTCAAAACGGAAAGCGATTTCTTAAGATTTAAGAAGTATATTACCCCACAAAACAATAGCGTTCCTTCTTATTATCTTTCTGGTGATCGAAAATACTCTATAATTCATACTAGGATTAGAAACCAATGTAGCGACCTTAAAAAAGATCAGTATGATAATCACCTGACAGGTAATCCGTTATGCACGTGTTGGGTAGACGCAGAAAGTGCATATCATTATATTTCATTTTGCACTCGATACACAGTTCAAAGGCAAAATCTAATACTTTGTCTTAACGAAACGTTCGTTCCCATCTCTACAAACACTCTTCTATTTGGCTCACATGAACTTGAAACTGAACAAAATTTGAATATCTTTAAGTTTTCTTTTCAAACGTACATTAAGGATTCAAGGCGTTTTAATTAATGTTTCTTCCTTAGATTCTAAATCCAAAGGGATTTTTTTTTCTCAGAAAGTACAATGACCAATTAATAGTTGATGTAGGTGTATTTCATACTAAACGCTATTTTTTCTGAAGTTTGGTAACACAAGTGTTTGCTTGCCTTGGATATCTTTTTGTTCTTTTTCGAACCGATATCCTTTAATTATCAGATTTTTTTCTTCTGCTGCTTGTCTTATTTTATTCATTTGTACCACTATATTTGTATGGGGAAGGGTTTATCTAATGTTGTGAGAACTTGTAGCCCGACACCTTTTGCACAATTTAGCAAATAAAATATTTTTAAACGAAACTACCACTAACTCACAAAATACGAAACTACCACTAACTCACAAAATACGAAACTACCACTAACTCACAAAATACATTCGAGGCTTCTGAAACATAAATTTACCTTCCATCTCACACACACACATACGTGCAAAACACACACACTCGTGTACACATAGCATTTTTCGATTTATCTTTTTTTTGTTCCAGGAAACCTCAAGAAGGCTCATTTATGGTCTCAGATACGTGATATACAGAGCGTACATGCGACTAGAACAAACTTTCTGATTGGTTCTCTCGAATTCAAGCCTTGAGATCACGTATTCGAGCCTTGAAAACGTCAGTCCCTGCTACCTCAAATATGCGATCTGGAGAGTGGTCATGTGATTAAAACGATTCTTCTGATTGACTCTCTCGAGATCGTGTATTCCAACTTTGAAAAAACTCACTCGAGCCTCGAGAACGCGAAATATGTTTATGTTATGGCCCTGCTGGGTTAACTGGAATTTTTGAATTCGCGCAATGGAGAACTTGATTTTGTGTAATGGAGAACACAATTATGCGATTTACAAAGATCCTTTGATTATAACGTATCCTATGATTGGCTCTCTCAAGTTCGCCTAATCAAGTCTCGAGATCGCGAAACGATTCCAAGGAATGGTCCATATGACTTGCCATAAACGTTCCTCAAGCTGGCAAGCATTCAATACCCGCTAATAGACTTTTTATAGCCAATATGAATTAGAACGTGCGGGGAATGTTTATATGTATAATTCTGCACTGTTGTAAAAGATCATTGCGAATATGCAGATACATTATTTATGTATGTAAATACTGATATTTTCCTACTGCATATCGATATTTCACAATAATAATATCAGGAGTCGAATATTAAAATACGCTAACAGAGGTGAAGGATTAATGTGCTTTACAATTTATTAACCTTACGGTATCTATAAAACATATATTTTCAAAGAGTTTTCAAATTTGCGTTTCAAATTTTTTCCATACATTCCGACAAATGGTTCTAAAATTGATAGAAAATGTAAAATTACTAATATTCATTTTAAAACTTCTTTTCTGCTGATATTCATCTCTGGCAGCCATTAAATTGTGATTCCGTTTGAAATAGCTTCTATTCTAAAGCGTATTCGCCCATTGACTGAGTCGTTTTTAGACTGTTACTGTTTATTAACCACGTGACTGTTGTTGCGGAGGTGCTCATGGCAATGCCATTTTCCTGTCATAATATCGAGCTAGTAAGCATGTGCTCTTTTTATGCCCACACTGCGATAGTAGTAGGCGGAATGTTGTTTTGCTAGTGCCAGTCCATACTTCAGAACGTTTGTACGTCCATATGTCTGTACGTCCGTTCTAAACTCGTTTAGCATTTTATACAGAAACTGCTTGATGTTGACCGATGAAATTTGGTTAGCAAGTTTGTCTACATTTTTAGGTGAACAGCTGAAATTTTCAGTGCAGTTAAATGATTTTATTATTTTATTACCTTTTTTTGATTTGTTGGGGTAACCTTTGAAAGCACAATAAAACAGAAAACGCTTGACTTAAACCAAAATTATCTGTCAAGCAAACTCATGTGCATGTGCATCTGATCTCATTAGACTTACAGGCCATACAATCAACTGTATATTTTCTTTCTCAGTAATTCTTTCTATCACTTAAACATTTCTTTTTCAGTGAACGCTTTGTTACATGTAGAAACCGCCCAACCAAGGTAATGGAATTGTGTGCGTCTTTTTGTATGCATATATAGATGATATGATAAAACTTTTATGCCATTTAAGCCCTTTTTATTATTACTTTTATATATTTTTCTACAACTTTGTTTATTGCCTACATTGTTAGCACAACTACTCAGAACCCGCTTGATCTTACCGAATGCAATTAGACAAACCTGTATTACCTGTACACAGGTAAATTTAGTAAGCATACCTTACTATTTTGTGTCCATCAGACAATGTATAATGGATCAATTGATTTCAGGTCATACTTCAACATTATAAAGGTTATTGTCATGGTACATTGTACTAAATTCTTGAATGTTTAACTAAATTCTAAAACAAGTGCCTGGTTTTGAATGCACCGAATAATGACATAAAATAACAATAATGTTTTCAGTTTTTAGTTTGTATTTATTTCCATCAAAGTATGTCCCCAACTTGTGTCGACATGAATTTCCCCATGCTAGTGAACATGGGCAGAAATAATGCTGCCAGCGGAGACACCCATACATACAGTTCGACCAAGCTAGATCAATAAAATTCTTAGTATGAAGAATTATGTATATGTACATTTTAGAAGCTTTCAGATTTCAGTTTCAAGTTTCATTTACATGTTTGCAGACCTGTATCGCTAGTACTGAACATACATGGCTGACCAGGTCGAAAAGCTGATTGTTAGCTCAATGTGTTAACTCAAGGTCGAACGAAATCTGTATGCACTTGGTAGGTGGTTTGGTGGTACTATGACAAGAACACGATTCGCTTTGGTCAATGTGTTTGATGGTTAAGGGAAAACATTTGTGCCTGGAACAAACATACAAAGTGAATGAAAATATATACCAAAATGTTATTCAAATCTGTTGCACAGTTTTATAGATATGGCCACTTAATTTCAAATATTCGTGTCTATTTAGCCTGAGTCATGACAGTCGCCATGATGGATAAATAGTTATGACGTCACTAAATCAAATTCAGTCTATCTCTGATACATTTGTCAAGGAACTTGCTGTTGCTGTAAAGTTTGTTTGGAATTGTCGAAAACAACAAAATCACACAGAACAAAGATGTTAAACTATATGGGAAATAATGAAGATGAATTCAGATTATTGGTATACCATGGGGAAACATTTTATAAAGCCGTCAAATTTATGCAACCTACTTTGCGAACCTTCCGCTTTTCACTATTTCAAGATAAGTATCTATTCATTACGTAAACTCAACATTCTATAAAGATATTGTTAGATGCTGCTAAGACGTGTGTTTTTAATTGAAATCATATTATATGAAAATTATCTCAAAACTTACTAAGATCTACCAAAACTTCGAGTCACTATCAACCAACTGAGGACTTTTCTCATAACCAGAATAGTTTAAGCAACGTCAGGACACATACTATTACTGCTTCACAGTTTAAGAAAGTCGTCCATTGCAAAGAAGAAAGTGAGAAACTATCCGTTAGAAGAGTGCCAAAAAGCAAAACGTTGGTAAATAGATGATTTTCTGTGAATTTTGCATTTAATAAAACCGGGTTTGACACAAACAGTTTGGTTTTATTTAAGGTCATGAGACGTCATCTATCTGACCAAAATATAACTAAGGATTATCCTCGGTTCAACAGAAGAAAGATGGCAGAGACACATGGGGCCGACATATTAACTGGTACTTCATGTAGTGAAGTAAGATGGCGGACAGGAGGTCTCCATCTTTGTTCCAGAATTGTCGTTTCACTTGACCGTGTTTCAGGATGAATACTTCTTGGTCAGATCACCAAAACACCTCTGATCATTTGCTTCATGCATTAACTGACGGGCAAACTAACTCTTTGCACACTAGTTTACCGTGTGCACCCACCCATCTAAAACTTAATATCACCACCATTTTGTAGGTAGTCGGATAGTATTCTCCGATACACGCTCTGACAGCTTTATAGAAATCATCTATGCTAACTCTGCATACTCCATCAGACCGTATTCGTAAAGATAATATGAATGTTGGACTTGAAAAGTATGTATGTTTGGGCCAATAAAAAACTGTTAGGTATATCACTCAAGCATGGATTCGTTTAATTATCCATTCCGTTCACCAGACATATTAAATTTGTGTGTACTGTAGTTTTGCAACTTTTATTCATAAAAATAAACCTATATGCCCCTTTTTAAAACATAATTTACCTTCAAAATATCCAGCTGCTACGATTCATTTTCTCCCCTCGATTGAGTTTGTGGAAACAATGTTTAATCCCTTCACTTCAGCAGATTTAATTTGATTTACTCAGTCGTAACATCATTCAGACTTTTCCGTTAAACTTGTAAAAGTCTTCCGAAGTACTTGTAACAATACACATATATTGGATGGGTTTGGGTGAATGACCCCTATACCCATCCCCACCCGCGGAGTGCACTACATAGATTAGCAGAAAAGGTCAACAATGTTCCGATTGTCACTGTGTCTCAAACTGCTCCACAGGTTGTAATCTCACTTCTCTCTTCACTCGAACTCGAAACGCTATTGGCCACCACAAGCTGAAATCGGCTACTTTCTTGCAGAAACGTCTGCCCTTGTTGTTACATCATTTTTGAAGGAGTCAGCAAAAATATAACGTATGTTCCGAGGTTTGCCTCGTTTAAGTGTCATTTCAGTCATTTTCTCCGTAGTATGTAAAAATAACTATAAGAGTGCACGAGTTGCGAATCTCTTGAGAGAAGCGGGAACGCCACACTGGGAGCAATATGCAGTTTAAATGTGTTTTCCAATTGAAACGTTCTGGGCCTCGTCCGTCGCATACGACTCTCACTAAAAGTTGCCGATTTTTCACCTATGAATACACGTCCGATGTTCAATTTTTAAAACACCATTGACGTCTTTGACGCAACCCCCACCCATTCCACACGGGTCGACTGTGAACAAAACGCTACATGCATTGTATAGCTTCAGTAATTGAAGAACTGTACAAAAATTAAAAAGAAAAGGATTAACAACAAAGAAGAAAGAGCATGTAATGTATTTATGACATTTAACCATGCATGGGCCTCCTAGGGTCTCGGGGAAATACCGAAACTTTAGTGTAAATCTCTATAACCTGTATGGAAGTTACCTGCCAAGTTTGACCTCTCAGGAACAGTAAAAAAAAAAAGTGTTTGCGTTTGTAAGACACCTGACGGTCATACGTGGTAAGTATGGATGGACACCGAGACGAAACTAAAATAACCTATTTATCAGAAAGCGGGTATAAAAATGTGGGCCCTAAGTTGTTTGTTCAAACCCCTTAATGACAGTAAATAAAGCCGGGTACTTGTCATTGCTTTTTAGTTCAATATTTACCTGCTTTATATGATTACAATATCAATTGTAATCAAAACTGTGTAAAATCATGTGACCCCTGACCTTAAGATGAAGTGATCACTTTTACCATTTGTTGACATGAAACAGTTATCTTGTAAGCAAACAGTAAACAAACAAACCAATTAGATGTATTAAAGAGTTCGTTTTGAACGTCTTTCTTTCTTCTTCTTACTTTTGACTTTGTCTAATTAACGTTGTTTGTGCAGCACGTTCTCACAACTTGCCGGTATACACATACAAGTTCCGCACAATTGTATATATTTATGTCAAAAAAAAACAAACAAAAAAAAAAAAAACAAACAAACGAAAACCTACATACGCACCGTGCGAAATATGTCAATCAATCAAAAGAAATACACTCTAATTGATAATATAGAATAATGTAAAAAAACCACTTTATTTCGTGGAATGATTGGGATAATTGAAGTCTAAAATTTCACACATGTGCATAAAGAAAATCCCTAATAATTTCGAGCACTTCGATCTGTCCCATTTTTGTTTCGCAGTTCATTGGACGTTAGTATTGCACAAGATCCAGTCGTATCTTCAGCACACATTTTGGTACTTACTGTTGTGTGACATCAATTTGTTTACCTTGCCAACAATAGTCTTTAACGCACACACCAGAGCTTTTAGAAGACTAAAGAAGCGTGCTCTTTACAAAAATATTATATAGAGGTCATAAGGACTATTTAGTATTTGGGTATGGTAATGCATTTATCAAGTTTTTAAGACTCCATTGGCAACAGGTTGTGAAATAGGAAATTAAACATAAAATTGCTGTTTGAGCGCAAATTAAAGTGGTCTATCAATGGCATAAAGATGTCGTACTACCTGTACAAGTTTTATGACTTGATGTGCTCAGGGATTAAGAAAAATGGAAGTTAACACGAGAGAGAGAGATAGAGAGAGAAAGAGAGAGAGAGAGAGAGAGAGAGAGAGAGAGAGAGAGAGAGAGAGAGAGAGAGAGAAACTCTATATGTATATCATTAGCTTATTTGGTTCCCAGTCATAATTCCTAAATATACAACTCAGTAAAGAAGCACTGAATCTTTAATCATAGAGACCGACCATTTATTTTGTGTTTGGAGGGGGAGGGGGGAAGGGGCTGGGATTTTCTTTCTGACCAGGATATTTTTTTCTTTTATCTTAGAAATCTTTTTTTTTAAATTTTTTATGTCTTCAACTTAATTGATGAATAGAATAATGTCTTTTTTCTACAATTCAGAGCAAGATTATATTTTCAATCTTTTTGTGCGGGCCTGAAAATTGAGGGCAAAAACATCCGAGCCCCGCCCCGAAAGTAAAATGGTCAGTTCCTTAAACCTAGAACAATTCAAACATACCCAAATCTACATATACTCCTTAACTCATTCTCATATTTTGGTCATGAAGTAATTACCCCTCAATAAACCTCTACAATACTAAAATGAATCAATGGCCCTTTACGTGTAAATATGTTTGATTTTCCATTTTATGTACTTCGTACTTTAACTTTGCGGTTGAAATGTTAAATTTATTAATCCACAAACAGACGGTACACTTAAAAAGAGATCTGCCAAATAAAAGCAGGTTGAAAACTAGAACTCAGATGAGAAAAGCCAATATTTGTAAAATCGGATCCGGTCATATTTATACGTAATATATCTCAGTACATTTTCGTTATGAAACAAAACTATCGTAATTAAACAAAACTAACTATCGTTTCTGTAACAAAATGTCCATGTTCCTGGTGAAAATATCACAGTATGTACCTAAATATCCATGTCCCAGGTGAAAATATCACAGTGTTGTGCGTAGTAATAATAGCAGTAGAAGAAGGAAAAGAAGAAAACATATGTGTAACTTTTAGGCATATTTAAAAATCCATATGGTGGCCAGCCTAAATTTATCATCAACTATTCTCTTCCTCTATCCATTTATCTATCTCTCTGTAAGTTCTTTAACTTCATGTCATAGCGTGAATTAAGCGTTAAAAACAAAACAAAAAAAAAAAAAAAAAAAAAAAAAAAAAAAACAAAAAACAAAACAAAACAAAACATGCGCAATCTCTTATTGTATTCCATTCAAACTTCATCCTTTTAGTAAAATACGCCAGGGCTAGACTATACACATAGGATTTCTTTAAATACGTCAGGGCAAGACTATACAAATAGGATTTCTTTAAATACGTCAAGGCATGACTATACACATAGGATTTCTTTAAATACGTCCAGGCATGACTATACACATAGGATTTCTTTAAATACGTCAAGGCATGACTATACACATAGGATTTCTTAAAATACGTCAAGGCATGACTTTACACATAGGATTTCTTTAAATACGTCAAGGCTAAACTTTACACATAGGATTTCTTTCATTTTAAGTATATATCATACGAGACGATACAACACAAAGTATTCATGAAGCGGCAAGAACAAAATTTAAATGACACGGTATTGAACAAGTTAAGTTAGGCATCTGCACTGATTTTACAAAGACCTATTCATGTTTCTGTACTATCTATACAATGAAACTGTGTGGTTTAATATTCTGTTTTTGAGTTGTAGATAATATATAACATAAAATTCAATATTTGATCATAATATTATAAAACACTATTGTAATGATCTGGTAAAAACAACATTGGCGAACGGCTCGAAAAGAGCATTTTTAAAACTCATAACACGTGTTGTTTTCCCTAATCACTGAGATTTGCACATAAACTTGTTACCATTAGTATGGAGAATAAACCAACCATATTTTGTAGCAATTGAATTTTGATGGTACCGATGAAGCTATAATCTTTCATATTGTTTTCTTGAAAACATGTTTATCACACTTAAGAGCAAAACGGTTCCATTGAATCTTTATTTATTGCACGATTTAAATGTATTTGATTGTTAATTAACGGTACATCAATACAGGAAATACTTTTTGTATCTTGGCCATGGGAATAAAGTGTCTTCCAGGAGATCAATCGGATGAAAATTGCGATGACCGACATAACGGAGATCTGTCGGATGGGGGTGGGGAAATGCCCCCGGGCGCCAGGCGAAGGGGGGGGGGAGCACCGTCGGGAGCTTGTTTTCTTTTTTTTCCAGCTAAAATTTTCATAGTATTTAACCCCCACCTTAGTGTAACGGGGGCTTAGAAGGTGGGGGGGGGGGGGGGGGTAGGATGGAGGTTGGCAACTGACATAAAAACTGTTCTCTGTGGCAAGGTAGGCGATGCCATTATAGAACAATGCCCCCGGGCGCCTCAGTAGGGGCGCCACTAAAGAACATTACCCTCGGGCGCCTCAAACCCTCGCGCCGCCACTGCCACCTAGAGTTCCAAAGTTCAACTTTTCATAAACCTTTATCGATAGCTCTCACATCTACTTAGTATAAGCAGATGTCAATTTTAATCAGATTGACCAGGAGATACACCACGGTATCGAACCCAGGCTGGTCTGGACAGGATCTACTGAATACTAGTCTGGCATGACAGCCATTTGAGACACCGTATATTTATACACGTAAAACTGATATTTCATGAAATAGTATGTCAGTATTGTCCATGCCATTGACTGAACTTCCATGTATGTTACAGACACAAAGATTAACGGCATTGACTGAACTTTCATGTATGTTACGGACATAAAGATTAACGGCATTGACTGAACTTTCATGTATGTTGCAGACACAAAGATTAACGGCATTGACTGAACTTTCATGTATGTTACAGACACAAAGATTAACGGCATTGACTGAACTTTCATGTATGTTACAGACACAAAGATTAACGGCATTGACTGAACTTTCATGTATGTTACAGACACAAAGATTAACGGCATTGACTGAACTTTCATGTATGTTACAGACACAAAGATTAACGGCATTGACTGAACTTTCATGTATGTTACAGACACAAAGATTAACGGCATTGACTGAACTTTCATGTATGTTACGGACACAAAGATTAACGGCAAACTCAATTTCTCAAATACAGTTTTCCCTCACTATTTTATTATTATTTGATCATAGTTTAATATCTGACCATAAAAGGTTTTGAATACTTGCTGAAATGATCGAAAGCATTTATACCTTCATCGAGATTGATAGATTGGTTTCTGGTATAATGACGCCTCAGCAGAGAAAGACTATTCAGTCCCGAGGCGATACGAGTAATGTACCTTGCTCTGAGGGACCCCGGTGAAGCTGGCCCGGGTTGGTCTGGGCAAGATTCATTGGTGTACTACTGTACGTCATAGAGACGCACAACGCCATTTTGGTTTGGTTGGGATAGCCCGTTTTAAAGTTAGTAGCCTAAATGGCACGTATGAGCCCAAGCCACTCCTGAGATTCGAACCTGCAACCCAATTATTGCAAGCTCCGAACGCGAGCACTGATCTACAGCTGCTCCACCATCATAGAAAAACATTAGAAAAATAATGACAAAAAATTTCTTTATTTAGCTTGTGTATAACAGTTTTTACAATTTTTTACTGACTTTAGTATTTGCTGCAAATTAAGTAGCTGTCTGTATAGTTGATATTACACGCATTCTTATAGAGCGTTATTTCTAAAGCATTTCTTTTTCTTCTGCCGTATCTACTTAAAAATCGTGGAAAATATACACTCAAAGAGCAGAAACCTAGGCTTTATTTGACATACGGCTGACGTGAGTTATCCCCCTTCGTGTAAAATATACCTAATTTGTTGTCTCGGTTGCCTAGATCGATGATACCGCCGTAATATTTAGTCATTTTCTTCTCTAAAATCGATAGGTAAACAACTCTAAATTGTGTAAACAATGGTTACATTCGTATGTTTATGTAAGGGAGTAATTTAGAACATTTTTGTGAACCAAGCAGCCAAGGACAATTTTCGTCAGAGACATTTTCTCTGCAATTACATACTAGCGCGTTGATCCCACTCCTATTATTTATCCCTTCTCTTCACTTTTCATATCAGTCATTCCTCATCTCCCAACTCATCCACCCCTCCCATTTTCACCCGTTACTCGCTCTATTCCTCAACCCCCCCCCCCCTCTCTCATTTTCAAATTTGTGGAGCATTCATTCAATCAGGCTTGCAACCTTGTCTCTTGTAAAGTACATGTGCAATATGCCACAATGACAAGATGACCTTGTCTCTTATAAAGTAAATGTGAAATATTCCCCAAGGACACGATGACCTTTTGAGCTTCTGTTCGACTTCAGGCAAGACTAATAGAAGACGAAGAATATATTAAATGTACAAAGTTTGGAAATGCTTTCCGCCTCACCAGTAGACCATAGTTTCCGTGAAGGATCACATTTTTTAGGATCAAAGCAAACAAAATTCTGGTTTAATATTATAAACAAATTTGGTGCTTTCTTTATGTTTATGTAGATGACATATAGTTGGTACATACTCTCTTAGACGATATAAATAATACTTTCTCAGTACACTCAGTTAAACAATTACATATCTATATATATATATATATATATATATATATATATATATATATATATATATATATATATATATACATACTCAGTAACATACTCTCTGTCCTTCTGTTTCTTCGCCATTAGTGCTTTTTGTACATAATTGTCACCCTTTTGTATTATTTGCTTCCTTCAACAACAGTTCGCCAGTTCGCTCCGTTGTAAATTTTTTATTTAATTGATTGTAATCTTTGGCATGCAGAAGAAAAGAAGGCATTTCTTGTTTAGACAACTGCTGTGGTATATATATATATATATATATATATATATATATATATATATATATATATATATATATATATATTACCTTCAGAGATTCTCTGATATGTATGCACATTATTAATCATTTTGCTCATAAGACAAGGGCGTTAGAAAAGAAGACAATAAAACAGCCATGACCAACGCACTTTTTCACCCGAAAATCATGATAGATAGTGATCTACAAAAAAAAAATTAAAAAAAATAAAATCAAACCACTCCTATCAGTAGTCCATAAAGGATAACTTGCAAATATAAAGTGGAAAATCTACAAAACTTGAGGTTCAGTGATACTGCGGCGATCTGCCATAATTCAGTTCACTCATTTTAATTTTTGTTTGTTGTACAAGTTTGTCTACTATTCCTGCATATTCCGCATTATGTAGTTCTGTCTATTTATAAGAATTTATGGTGTTGAATGAAAGATGCAACTTTTCTCCACGCAAATATTTGAAATATAAGTCTATAATGTTGCTTGAAATACATAAAAATGGTATGCATTTCAAACATAAACATTTCATTGCAGTTAGGTGGATATTACAACATTATCCGAACACTCCTTTGTGAAAACTGCAGAGTTTCTCTTCCCTCTCCCTTCTCTCTCCTCTCTCCAACTCATCTTCCCAAGGCATATCAATTCAGCAAATGAACGTCACATTACTGATGTCTGCTAATGTGCAGAGAAGTGAAAGCAAGGTCTGAATACGGGGGTTCCCCATTGATTTCGTTCGTATCACGAGCTGTGCGGGCTCGCATGTCTCATTGTGATGAATTTTGGAATTGCGTGCAATATAATCTCTGTTACCTTACTTGCGGAAATAAGGCAAAATGGTAGGTCGCACTATAGTTGTGGCGATGGACGGCAGTGCACATTCGGAAATCGCTTTTAAATGTAAGTGCATTTTCTTTTAGCACGATATTATATGCATGTATATTGTGTCAGGCGTGTACAAAATCTGGTCTCTATAATGTACAAACGGCATATCTTGCATTAGATTCTGGTCCCTCAACCACGGAACTCCAAAAAAGGGGTGTGGTTTTGTGTGTGGGGTGAGGAACTCCTATAGGGTGTGGATTGACATCAGTTAGGTAGTTTAGTTAACTAGTATAGAGACGGAAAAAACATGAAGTAAGTGGGCGTTGGGGTGGGGGGAGCAGGTACATCTTGCTCACAGCCCCCCAGGATTCCCCCTTCCCCGGCTTTTCTTTATGGCTGCATGACAAATGGAGTATTAGTATAGATGGTTATCTCAGAGCGCCACGAATCGGGCGATGTGAACGGAACAATTTTACACATATGTATAAAAAGAACAAGTTACATGAAAGAAAAAAAATAAATTACGAAGCTGTTTGACCTTTGATAATGAAACATTTTAGGATGAGTTAATATGGCATGCATACATATTGCATGATCTTGTTAACGGACATTCGGTTTATAACTTTCATATGCGATGGATTTAGGCAGGCACTTTTCCCAACCGATTGTTGAGTGGACTTGGCCCATCTAATTTGGTATATTAAAAAAAAAAATGGTTTTCTTGAAAAGACACACCTCCACGTGTCTTTGGTTTAGCTATAACATAAACTATGTTTATTAACAATACCATATATGGTAATATGTTCCGGGTTGAACCTAATTTGTCCCCTGAACATATGGCACCTAAAAACTTGGGTTTACAAGACAGAAGATATTGGCTGTATGCAATGTATATATTTGAGGACATGTGAATAATATGGTAATAGTTAAGTTTTCAACGATTATCATCCAACTCAATCTGTAGGTTCAGTTATTTGTAATTTCTCGTCACCAGTATAACTAAGTTAGAGTAGTTTATAGAAATTCTCCAAGAACAAAATCCACAAGAGTAATATTTACCGTATTTTTCATCAGCGAAGAGCGTACACCCAAATGCGAACTGTATAGGCACATATCTGTCATCGCTTAATGGCTATTGGCAATGCACAATTCAGTACAGGTGGGTGGGGGATGGTATTCTGATTGTGAAGAAATGGCTAAAAATTAATCGTAATAGTGATGTCCTATTTCTTTCAATTAAGTATCCTGAACAATTAGCAGTGAGTGTGTAAAAGAATAACTTATAATTTAAAAAAATTCCATACTTTTTTGTCCACAGACTTTAATGCGGTGTGCAGCAATATAGAGTCTGTATGCACTGAAAAAGAAATTTCACTGACACTGTTGAATAATCTATTTAGTGGCAAGAAGTGGATTTTGTATAAAACTTGCAGAAACTGAACATGAGGTGTTTTCCTGCACCATACTGTTTGCAAATAAAATGGATTTTTGTCAGTCCTGAACAACCTTGACAGTAGTTCCTAAAAAAGGTAGGGAGGCCTGTATTGGCCATAAGCAGCATTTTATGATGAAGACAATGACACAATTGTACATGTATTTGGTAATAATAATAACGACACAATTTTCAGTCCCAAACATTATGATGATCCCCAAAATGAACAGTCTGGAATATTTTCATATTCGCTGCTCGCATGCCTTTCTGTACATGCTGCACATATATTTATCTATCTATCTATCGATCAATTTAAATCTTGCAGACCACAACTCGTAATTAAGTTTTCTATACTTTACTAATTAATTAGTATTGAGTTTAAATCTCTAACCACTTTCTTGGTATCTTTGTATTGGGTTCAAGGCAAGGTACACAAAATGTAAGAGTTTGGTCTAATATTTTCCATTTATGTTTTTTTTCGTGAAAGAAAGTATGTGGAAACCCATCCCCCGCCCCCCCCCCCCAAAAAAAAAAAACAAAACAAAATACAAAAAAAAACATAAAATAAAATACAAAAAATTAAAATATAAAAACAAAACAACCCCACCCCCACCCACCCCAAAAATTGTTTTTAGTATATGTGACAAATATAATATTACAGGACCTTAACTGGCACTACGCGAAACACTTTGGGGAAAATAAAAGAGGACTGGAGTGTGAGGAGGTGTAACATTTTCTATTGTGTAAGAAATACATGAAACGATATAACAATGATAAGGGACAAGAGGATTGATAGTGAGCTATCAGTTACCATGACTTCACACATTACAATGTGCAACAAACATTGTGCACTGTCTTCAATCCTATCCTGAGCACACTTGCACCTTAAGCCACAATATGTAAATAATTTAGATGACCACTTTCAATCTATGTATACAGTTAATGACCCTGATAATACCAAGTTAAACATGTGACTAAAATTGGCCCTTGCAGTATATCTGTATCTCCTCCCTTCCCTGGGATATATCCCCAGTTTATCATTTGGAACCTATTGACATGGCTATCTTATTATCATATATGCATATACTAAGCATTAAAAGAAATATGTTGATACAGTAATAATACTTGTCCAATGTAACTATCTGGTACTTAGCCAAATTAAAGTCACTTGTAAATGACAGGAGTATCTGATATTAACGTATATGAAAATATTGTAAGGTTTGACTGGTCTAGCGGTAACACATCAACTTTATATCTTTGCGCTCACAGGTTCCATTCCAGGCTCCAGAAAGAGGGAGAGTACAGTGGTTACCCATTCATGATCTGTTCATTTCTTATGTTACTATAGTTTCTTTCCACTGAAATGACCGCACTATGACAACCTATGTGCTTTTGAAGGTACTTGATATATGCAAGGGACGACCATTACCAAGTCAAACCAGCCTGGATCTATACAAATCATTGTTGGGCACATGAAATTTCATGTAATTACCATAAAGTGACATATAAACATAAATAACATTCTAGTTTATGTTTCATTTGTTGCACATCACCTTTACCATGTTAGTAGGTCAATATCTGAATTGGTGGTCCATATAGATCACCAGCCACATTTAGCCGGATACATGTCATATTCTCCGCCACTAAGCATGTTGCGCTATACTTAGTTGGACATTCACAATTAGTGACAATTGTAACATCCAACATAACTGAATGAAGTACCTTCTTCTAATGTATGCAACCGCTCATATATCTTACCTGATCAGTTTGTAATTTGGTTAAAATTTGATGTTTTTTGCTTTCTTAATTTGGACCACACTTTTCCTTTGCGGGAAGTGCCTTCTCACACACTAGCGGAAACACATACCACAACTACAGTAGTTCTCATACTTGCAAGCAAATTCAATATATATTCCATTTATGAATACTTATAAGGTTTATATAGGATAATTAGCTAATGTCAAGTACTTTTCATTATCTTTAGACGGGTATTAAGAACGAAGGACTGATAATACGTGAAGATATAAACTTCGGCGGATTAATATTAACAGAACTACATGCGACAAAAGAAGAGAGGAAAAGAAGTAAAATGTGAACAGGCAAATAAGTCATTTCATAGTATGTATTTCAGGAATGTTTAGAAATGTTCTTCGCTATTAACAGTACCGACCACAACTGTTCTTTTAATATGGAAAGTTTGATAGCCATCGGGTTACAGTTATGCGCAAAATATGACTGTCAGTCATGGGACCGGGTTGACTGGAAGAAGACCAATATGGCAGCCCCCATTACATGGCATCGTGACGTTTGCCACGTACATTTTACGCAAGGCTCAGTGTATATGAAAATGTAACGCTCGTTGCATCTTGCTTAGTCTTCATGCAACACGATAATTACAATGCAATAGCTCAATACTATCTCAGTGCCGTGATCTATTGGGCGTAAAATGCAGTATCAAATTGTCTATTTTAGCTCTTATAAAGACCTTTTCCGCAAAAATAGATTGTACCTGCAAATTTAAATGACAGTATTTTAAGTTAATAATTTATAACTTTTCATTTATTACCTACTATACGTGATATTTGGCTATACCACACCCACCTACCCTGTTAATCCAATTCGCATTACCATTAGCCCTTATTGCACCCGCAGATTAGGGTCTACGCTGTTAGAAGAAAATGGTAATTAGGACGAACAACGTGAACCATGTTATATTTGCGCAGTTTTCTACTGCATATTTGAGTCAACGCTGTTCTTAATTGGGCGTGCATTATACATGACGTTATACAGTCAATCCATATATAAATGCAGTCTTTCTGGATCCTGACTTTATAAGTATTGATCTGACCCCAGTCAGGAGGAAGTCATGTGGCTTGCTAAGTTTGTTCCAGCTACCATTTTCTTTCGACGTTAGCACTGGATTACTAGTATTTTGTTTAAATGGATTTATCTTACCAATCGATCATATATGTGACACAGCGTGGATTGTCACAAGAATTGACTTTAAAACCGATGAACATGTCAAATCCTAAGAGTCAAAAGGTCAAAGGTAACGATCACAGGGTCACGGAGCTTGGCATTCAGAACATACGAAACTAATAATCTCGACTTTGCATCGTAAGATATTTGATTACAGTATGAATGGCATTCTTTTAGGTCCGTAGACAATATACACTGAGAGGGAGATGAAATAATTCTGGTTTACTGTATGGAGGATTCCAAAATTTTAATATAGAAGATAAAGGTTAATGGGACCACATAATTATTGCACGCTGGACTTTTAATCGCGACCTTAATATGTAAAATATTTGTTGGAATTGTGATTGCCTTTCTTTCAGTTTTTGCAGACAATGTATACAGAGAGGGTGATCAAGCGATCCTGGTTCATTGTGTGGAGATCAATATGCCAGCACGTGAGTTGCATGCATGCAATGCACGCTCGTCTTCAGTAGATAGATAACAGGGATACCAGTTCAGCACTTTTAACTATTTCTAGCATCTACCATTCTGTAAGATTGGATTCATGAACGCCCTAAGCTAAAGTTAACATGATATATATATATATATATATACTCTGATTGCTCCATTAGTATCTTTGTTATCTATCTACTTCATAACTATTTGAACTACTGTCTCACTGCAAGACAACAATTATATTATCAGACATCTTTGTGATCTATCTACTTTATAACTATTTGTACTACTGTATCACTGCAAGACGATAATTATCAGATATCTTTGTTATCTATCTACTTCATAACTATTTGTACTACTGTCTCACTGCAAGACAACAATTATATTATCATACATCTTTGTGATCTATCTACTTTATAACTATTTGTACTACTGTCTCACTGCAAGACAACAATTATCAGACATCTTTGTGATCTATCTACTTCATAACTATTTGTACTACTGTCTCACTGCAAGACAACAATTATCAGACATCTTTGTGATCTATCTACTTTATAACTATTTGTACTACTGTCTCACTGCAAGACAACAATTATCAGACATCTTTGTCATCTATCTACTTCAGAACTATTTGTATTACTGTATCATTGCAAGACAACAATTATCAGACATCTTTGTGATCTATCTACTTCATAACTATTTGTACTACTGTCTCACTGCAAGACGATAATTATCAGACATCTTTGTGATCTTTCTACTTCATAACTATTTGTACTACTGTCTCACTGCAAGACGATAATTATCAGACATCTTTGTGATCTACTTCATAACTATTTGTACTACTGTATCAATGCAAGACGATAATTATCACACATCTTTGTGATCTATCTACTTCATAACTATCTGTAATACTGTATCACTGCAAGACGATAATTATCAGACATCTTGGTCATCTATCTACTTCATAACTATTTGTACTACTGTCTCACTGCAAGACGATAATTATCAGACATATTGGTCATCTATCTACTTCATAACTATTTGTACTACTGTATCACTGCAAGACAACAATTATCAGATATCTTTGTTATCTATATACTTTATAACTATTTGTACTACTGTATCACTGCAAGACGACAATTATCATACATCTTGGTCATCTATCTACTTCATAACTATTTGTACTACTGTATCACTGCAAGACAACAATTATCAGATATCTTTGTGATCTATATACTTCATAACTATTTGTACTACTGTATCACTGCAAGACAACAATTATCAGACATCTTTGTGATGTACTTTATAACTATTTGTACTACTGTATCACTGCAAGACAACAATTATCAGACATCTTTGTGATCTACTTCATAACTATTTGTAATACTGTATCACTGCAAGACAAAAATTATCAGATATCTTTGTTATCTATCTACTTTATAACTATTTGTACTACTGTCTCACTGCAAGACAACAATTATCAGACATCTTTGTGATCTATCTACTTCATAACTATTTGTACTACTGTATCACTGCAAGATAACAATTATCAGATATCTTTGTTATCTATCTACTTCATAACTATTTGTACTACTGTCTCACTGCAAGACAACAATTATATTATCAGACATCTTTGTGATCTATCTACTTTATAACTATTTGTACTACTGTATCACTGCAAGACAACAATTATCAGACATCTTTGTGATCTACTTCATAACTATTTGTAATACTGTTCATTTCAAGACAACAATTATCAGACATCTTTGTGATCTACTTCATAACTATTTGTACTACCGTATTTACTGCAAGACAACAATTATATTATCAGACATCTTTGTGATCTACTTCAGAATATTTGTACTACTGTATCATTGCAAGACAACAATTATCAGACATCTTTGTGATCTACTTAATAACTATTTGTACTACTGTATTTACAGCAAGACAACAATTATCAGACACTTATGTTGACACCTCTGTACTGTTCTAGGAACCGACCATTTAATTTCGGGGGGGGGGGGGGGGGGGGGGCAAAAAAATCCAGCATTCACATACTCAAATAGCTTGAAAATATATTCTATATAGTATATATATATATATATATATTGAAACAAATGAATTATCTTGAGGTAAAAGAAAAAATAAAATATCCCGACTTGAAAGAAAATCCCAGTACCCTGCCCCCAATTTTTTAAAATTAAAATGAAATAGTCTGTTCCTTACAAAGATATGGGTATAATAAATGGTTTTATGTGATAGTGATAGCTGTGGACAAATAAGAGAAGAAATGGAGATAACAGGTCAGAAAAACCTTCACAAAAGTGTCAGAGATGCAGAACGTGCATAAGATAAGATTTATTTATAAAAGACATGATTTAAACAACAATTCGATATAAGCTCTCATGAGCTTTTTACCGACATGACATAAGAAACAATAAAGATATTTTAAAAAACATGATTTGAAAGACATACAACTACAGCGTAATACATAAATACAATTGGACAAAACACATAGCGGATAACTGAAAATATAAGCAACCAAAGCATTTTAAGAAGGCAGTAATTAAAAGTGACTTTAGTATTTAGGTAAATAAAAATAACCACACGTTAAGGATGATCTGAAGGATGGAAAAAATACCCCCCCCCAAAAAAAAAAAAACAAAAACAAAACAAAACAAAAAAAAAACAAACAAAACAACAGGTTACTTAAAATTATAGGTTAAAATTGAAGTTTAAGTTAAAAGCAAAAGCACCAATGTAGGACTATAAGCATGCTGAGGATAATATTAATGATCTAAATGAATTAAATTTTGATTGGTCTCTAAAATGATTAGGTAGTTCATTCCATAGAATGGCAGCTGCATATCTAAAATATTTTTTTGGATCATATGTTGAGGATTTAATTCATGGGACATCTAAAATATTTGAAAATCTAAAATTGTATTTATTCTGTTTAAAACATATCGAATCATCTAGACATTTGGGAGCACACTTATTCAGAATGGTAAAAGTCTCTAAGGGCCCTAAGTCTGCGCACCTTCTGAGTTGGCATTTGTGCCTTAAGTAAGAATTTATGATTAATACTTGTGTAATCATCATACACAAATCTCAGAACACGCTCTTGTATTTGTTTCAAGTGTAGTAGTGTTCATGTCGCTGCAGAAATACCAGGCAAAGAGACAGAAGTTGAAATTGGAAAGGATACATATATGTAAGATTGTCAGACTGTTTAGTCTAGTTAACTTCTGACTAATACGTTTCAAGACAGATAGTTGCCTTGAAGCTTTCCTACAAAGCTTTTGTACATGTGAATCGAATTGCAGTCGTTAGTCAATGTCAATTCCTAGCAGTTTAACAATTTCTTCACAATTTATGACAGCACTGCTTATGTTTAGTACAGGTGTATGACAGCACTGCTTATGTTTAGTACAGGTGTATGACAGCACTGCTTATGTTTAGTACAGGTGTATGACAGCACTGCTTATGTTTAGTACAGGTGTATGACAGCACTGCTTATGTTTAGTACAGATGTATGACGGCACTGCTTATGTTTAGTACAGGTGTATGACAGCACTGCTTATGTTTAGTACAGGTGTATGACAGCACTGCTTATGTTTAGTACAGATGCATGACAACACTGCTTATGTTTAGTACAGGTGTATGACAGCACTGATAATGTTTAGTACAGGCTTCATACTGAATGTCTTTTTACCCACAGCTAGTGCTTGAAACTTTTCAGGGTTGGCTTGCATTTTGTTCGCAGTGAACCAGTCAATCAAAATGTTGAATTTTGTTTCAAGTGTGTCAATCAGAGTGTCAAAAGTTCGGTGAGGAAAAGGACAAAGTATTATCATCAGAAAAATAATAAAGAGCAATATTTAATAAAATAAAAAAATATAATTTATAAAAACATTAAAGAGTAAAGGTCCGAGAATTGACTCCTGAGAGTAGTGTTATAATGTATGTTTTAGATTTGTGTAATTGCGATAATACCTATCTCCTTCTATACCCCATGACTTTAGTACTTTCACATCGATCGTCACATATTAGTGCATGCGATTTTGGACCATAAAATAACAATTAGATTACTAGTGTGCAAGATTTTGTGTAACAAAATCGGCTAGGTTTTATTAATTTTCAAATTATAATTATTTTTACACAAATAAAACAACTACACCCTTTGGTCGCGACACAGTCAAAACGCAGCCGTTTGCAGGAATAAACAATTCTGTTTTGCTTATGCGGCGTACATTATTGTCGCTGTTTATATTTCTAAAAGATACTATATGGAAACACACTGGATACTATTTGTTCGCGTAAAGGAGTTTACCCTTTGGTCGTGTAAATGATCTTGCAAACAGTTATTCGATTTTTACTGTCTGTAAATCCACTAACTGTTTTGGTCGCTAATGCCTCGGTTCCTTATTTGTGCTCTTAGTCACCGGTAGTTTTCCATTTCGGTCAACACAATCTCGAACTCAACCATGCTAATTATTTTATTCTCGGTAGCCGCCGAGTAGAGTTTACTAATCGTATTGTAGACTGCTTTGTGCTATCACTAGAAGTTCTGAATATACACGTATTCGCGAATGTAATCGTATCGAAAATATTTTGTTAGCATCACCAGAGACACCGGTTACTACTGATATAGACCCGATAATAATTACGATTGACGCGTCCATAATAGTAGCCGTGTTCGTGATTCCCGCCACACCAAGGTCAACAGTTGCTTCCGCGGTTAGCCCACAAATCGCATCAACAACCACACAAACGCGCTTGTATTTCATGAGCAACGTGGTTCTCTTGACGACTTCATGTCGCATTTGTTGTTCCGCTTCAATTATTTTTTCACGTCGTTAAGTTTGAGGGTGCATTATAAGTCTTCTGTTAATAATATGATCGCGTAGTATAATTGCATGACAATCTTGCCTTCTTCGGGTGCAAGACGTTCACGTACTTCTAACCAATTTACATTTTTTTTACTAATGCAGCTGCTATACAATCATAGAAAAATATTGATTACGCTCTTAGTTGGTATCTGAAACGATTGTACTCGTCTTTGCCCAATAACTGTTACACGGACAAATGCGTCCTTGTTGAATAGCAGTCGAGATCTTTCTTTTCTTAGTTAAGTCAATGTTGGCGCAACATAATTAACTGGGATTGCAACCCGGGTGGCTTTATCGGTGACTATAGTCTTTGATGGACACAAGCGACATACCACAGTTTAATTCCCCTGATTTCGCTGATCATGGCCAGGTTTTTTGCGACAGCACCTCGCAGCCTCACAATAACATCTTGAATCTCCACGTTTGAAGTTCCAAGTTTTCCAGTCTGATCTTCAAATATCACAAGCTCTTCCCGATCAACACCAACAACAACCCGGCTGGTAAACTCAGTCAAATCCGCTTTGGTGTCAAACCTGCTCAGATCCACATTAGCGCCGCGTCTGGTTGAGTAGCGTCCGTAAATATTAATAGACATTTCGTATACTATTAAGCGTACTTTAATGCAAAATCAATAAGTGTTTGCGGGCTCGGTGAACGCTCAAGTGCATGCAACGCTTCAACGACAAGATGACCGCATATTGGCCAGTCCAACCGAGTTTGTAACGGCAGAGTTGAATAAAACAGTGGTTTTCGTCTGTCTCGGGTTAAATAATCAACAACTTCAAGTGGTGGTGCAAGCGAATACGAGTCAAAATATAAAAGATGTCGAGATGTTATCATGTATGCAAACCAGTTAACAATGCGAATTTATTTCGCATAAAGACATGCTTGACTGATTTTACTATCGCGAGGAAATCAAAATTGGTTAATGGTGAGGCCTTCTGCGAATCGTACTAGGTTGTCGAAAACCACTTTCTGAGGGTATTCTGCAAGTTGTCCCGGGTAATCGAAGACCTTTTCCTTTTTTTACGACACGAAAAATCGTATATTTTTCCACCAACAGGTTTTTTCAGGTCCATCCCAGATGCAGTTCCAACTGCTCCTAACGCAGCCGCTTTTGCAACCGCGGGAGCCGCAGCTGCTAACAACTCTAAAATGGCCGCGAGGAATGTAAATATTCCACCGGTCTTTTGCATTTGCGTCACCGCTGACTTGCATAATTTTAATGTCAATGAGGTGTTCTTTTCTTTGGTTTCATTAAGCTGATCAAGTTGTGTTGGGGTCAACCACACGGGGACAACTCCAGTTAACTTTGTCGGAGAAAGCCTCAGTGTGACCCCACAATCATTTCTTATTGCGCTCCTTATTTTCGCAAGCTGTTTTAGGCTAAGACCAACCTTAATTTCGTGATATGACATTATTTTATATTATGCTGTTCAATTACAGCAACTACGTCAATTACAGATTTTCCACAGGCGCGTTAATGACCCTTATTCGGCCACCTGCACCCTCCAGCAACAGCATCTTATCAGAGATAATCACAACAATACATCTGTAACCGCCAGGGACGGGAGGAGCAGCAGCTGCATCGCCCGCCGGGAACTCAGTTACACGTGCATGAAAGTGTAAATCGACCACAGACAGTCTGTACAGGTCCAAGTGTTCCAACGATAAGTAATAAATCGGGTACAACGTAGCAAAGTCATGCTGGAAACTCTGTAGACCTATGTCGGCGTTTTGATCCTGGCCCATGAACGTCCACAGCTTCTGATACGCACATAGTTGTGGGTAAAATCAAGTAAAATTTATTTCGCCGGTTCTTGATTACCATTTAATCGCAAAGAAACAGACACTCCTAGGCGGTCAAATGTCATTTTACTAACAGCCTCTCCACCGCGCGCCCGAGCTACAGTTTGAAACGATATAAATACATGCCTTGGTGCACTGATTCCTTGTTGGGTAGTTATTTGCCATGATAATTGTTGAACATTGCCTATATACGTGTCTGTGGTAAGCGTGTGAAACGATAGCGGTGATGTGCCTCCAGAACTCATAAATAATAATAAACGTGGTTCTGGAGCCACCGAAGTAATTGTCACAGGTATCGACAATGCTAATTTCAACAACACAGCGTTGCCAGCGGCAACATCAGCACCACTCCAAATTGCATCAGCATTTTAGGTTTTCGATATAATGCGACCGTGTATTTGGCTCCGAAAATAGCCTTGTGAACATCTCTGCAAAACCCAAATATATAACTGAGAGGAATTGCACAAGAAAACGATAATGGGCCTCCTGAATGTTTTCCTCGTCGCTTTTAAAATCCAAGGTTATAAGTCACGCTGGTGGCCACGAACATGGGTTCTACATCTGCTTCATTAGCAGCATTGTAACTAGTTTAGGTCGCCTACGCACATACTGTATATTATCTGCATGATCGGACCCATCCTTGTAAAACATAATAGACGAGCCAGCAGATTTTGCATAATTGTCACTGTATCTGACGTGTCCGAGAACTGTTGTGGCAATGTCAACGTTGCTCAAACATGCTTCGATTTCCTTTCCATCAATGAAATAATGTGTGTTGCTAAACAACGCCATGATATCGTTGTTAAAGAATCCAACCTTGGTATTGACGGCATAATCAGCATTGTCGATTTCCAAGAAGGCTTCACAAGGAAGAAAATACCGAGACGTATCATGTACTTGTATCTAGTCGACCTCTTTGATCAAGATCTTTTGCCGGGTACAAATAATACTGAAAATCTTTTTTGCTTCGATCTATCTTCAAAAGCACGTCCATGTCGAATGCAGGATCGGATACTTCTTCAAATTTTGCCATCATTTAAACATTATCGGTTTCATCTAATACCTTTTGTGAGACGGCTTTGCAACTCGCGTCCACAACTGTAATCCGCTTGTCATTGCTGCATTTGCAATAATTGAAGCAATTAGACGTTCTCGAGCAGCTTCATTGATGATTTTACTGACTGGCGCTTGCATTGTTTCTGGCGATGGAAGTGTAATCGCTTTTGGTAGTGCTCCAGTTACTAATCGTCATCGATCTCGAATCGATTGAACCGCTTGCAATTCCAGATTTTTCAACCGATCCGCAGCAACGTTTTTGATTCTATCAACGACTCGCATTGCAACTTGTTTAGCGATTGGTGCAGCACGCGAAGACAAGGCCGCACGCACCTTTGATGCGACTGCAAACAATCCCTGGACAACAACAACAAAACCATTTACGTAACCGCGTAAACGGGTTTTCTCGCGTTAACAAACACGCACTGGTATGACACGTCCACGTGCGTTTGTCATTATATTTAAATGTCAGGTCGATCTTTAACGTACAGTTGTATTGTAAAATGTTTACCCAAGGAGATCCACCATGTGCCCGTCCTGGTCCACAGGGGTAAAACTAATATGTGTCAACCGGGGATTATGACTTGGAAGATACACAGGTGCCGCGGTTATAATCGATATCAAATCACCCCGTTCCACAGTTGGTGAAAACCCAAACAGTATGTAATCCTCGGCAGCTACGCTCGAGGAAGCTCCGCTTTCATAACTGCAACTGATAGCGTCACAGGTTAAATTAATTTGAATTGTTGAGGTAATCCTGACAATGTCATGCGCGATATGGTATCCCATGCGTAAAAATCGTTTGCCCTCGGGAATGTTTTCGGGCCAACCTAAAATTGTTCTTATTGACGACCATGCGATGTCAACGGCTTACGGAACAGATTCGATTGAAATCAGAGCTGAGTGTGGGCTCGTGTTCATATATAAAATTTTTAGAGTCTTTGCCTGTCACCAATGTGAATATCCGTCAAATCTCTTCATTGATTGATTCCATGACGTATGCGCCCGCGGGAAGTTCAATATTATTCCAGGTGGCGCCACTGTCTGCCGAAAACACCAACGAGTTATTTGCGCCAAGACAACCAAAATGTAGTAATCGGATATTAGACCAACTGTAATGAACTCGCAACGACGCCAATGCAATCTCGAATGTGCGGGATTCCCCCGCTGTGATCGGTGTAGAGAAAGTGACATAAAATTCTGGTGATGTTGATGATATTGTGATCATCGTGGGAACGCTCGGGGTTGTACTTACAACAACACGCTGAATCGCGATATAAATATTTCATGTAAGAAACGAAGTGTTTCAGAACTCATCATCGGTGTGTTCGTTATATACATGATCGATATCTTCAATGGGTGTGTGTATCAACAAATGAAACTTCCCCGGGTCCATGACGTCGTTGGTGAGCAACCGCTGAAAAATCGATGCGGCCTCGTTAATAACTTCTGGTGCGTTATTGCCAGCGCAAACTAATCCCACTAGTGTTTTCAATCTATCCACGAGTTCATTTGCCTGTTGTTGGTCCACAGACGTGCATTTGAACTCGTTGGTTGTCATAGAACCTTTGGTTGTCCCACGTTTGCGTGCACGACCAGTGAGAACATTTACATGTTTTGGCGATTCCTCCTCCGATGGAGAAAAGTATGCTGCTTTCTCGGGGTTGGTTTTTCCCAGCGTGGTGGGTAATTTTTGCGATGAGCCTGCCAGTCCTGCTCGACCTTTTCTTTACCATATTTTCTATATGCATTAAAAAGTTTTATACAATTCCGGCCACTCAGGCTCATCCCTGTTTAGTTTGCTAATGTCCACCCACTCTATAAATACCCATTTAGGCCAATCAATATGAATGTAACTCTGGCGCTTCGTTTAGGTAATTCGTTCGCCAACATAACTTTTTTCAAGTCCTCGTATGTAGGCTGTAGCGCGGCAAAATCTAAAGCATCTTTGAAGATCTGATGGCGTGCCCACTTATTAAAGTTTTGAACTTCTGTTGGCAAGTCTGAATTAAACTCGGGTGGTAGTTCTTCTTCTTGAAAACTCACAGTTACATCTTCATATCCTTCGGTGTCATTTTTTCTTTCAGCTATGGTTTCATCGAATCCTTCTTGGATTTGCTCTGGTAAGGGTTTCATGGCCCCCGCGGTTTGGTCCGAGGCTGGTTTGATATCTTTGGTGCGTTTGGATATGTTACGAATTGGACCCGGTTTTGCTTTTGTTCCCATTATCTCTGTCAAACGTTCCGCGGTTTCCTTTGTTGGTTTGATCAGTGGTGCAAATGTTTGTTTCAAAACCCGCTGTGAGGTCTTCCCGTTCGGTTTGTCTCGACTGGAAGATATCCTTGACACGTTTGCGTGCATCCATATATTCATGTTCAAGTTGATCGCTTGCGGCTTTGCGTCGTCGGTCAGCAGCCTTTGCTATGGAATCGCTGGCGGATTTCGTCATTATATATGTTTATTATAATTGTTAAATTGTTTTTTGTTTTTTTTATCTAAAGTCGCTCAATATTTTCCGGAAGTTCATTTAAGTTAATTGTGAGGAAACTATACGGGTTAGGAGTGACCTCCGCAAACATGTTTCGAAACTCATCCCACGAGTGGTCGGCGGCACACAAGATCCAATGAATGTTTGCAAGACCATGTGCGTCAATGCCACGAAATATCATTAACATGTTACAGTTGTCTCTGAGTACCGTATCGTTGTGTTAAATAGAGCACATCTGTGTTTTATGCCGACCTCGGAAAAATATTCGTGCGGTATTGAGTTGGTGTTCAAGCATCACATCATCTTACACAGCAAGATTATTCGCGCTCGAATCAAGATCGTCAATGGTAGGAGCTTCATCGATTGTGGAAAAGAAATCAACGGTGAACGATTTGCTTCTCAACGACGACTGAAGCGCTACCGTAAAATCTTTGAGTTCATCATAACATGGTTGATCATCAGTCGACGGCGCAATCACATGAGACAATCCCACCTTAACCATCTCAAAATCATTTTCAGTAACAGGTGAGTTTTCCCAGATCCAGCCGGGCGAATAAACAACGTATGAACTGAGTTTGGAAACATGTCACCGTGCTTGAGTGGCTTGGGCTTTGCTTGCATGGAAAGGTCAATGACGATACAAACAGAGCTTTTTAAATCTCCGGATCTTTTCTTTTTTGTGATGCCACGTTGAATTGTCAGTTCTTGTATAATACAGTCATGTCTTCATATTGTATGCGATGCGGCATGAAAACTCGTACTGCAAATCCAACTTGAGTTCAAACACGTAATGGTAGAGCTGCGATCGCTGGAACTTGTGTTCGATGAGGAGCAAATAAATTAACATTCATTGGAATTTCCAGTTCCATAGGCCGTAGACGCGCATGGTCTAAAAGTCGTCGGCGGTATTACCCGGAACACCATGGAATAAATACCCTGGTGAAAAACACATCCCTGGATACAATTACTGTGGGTCTGGAACACGGCTAGATATACGACTTGATTCTAACAATCGACCAAAACCCGGGGAAGCACCTATCAACCGCGTCGATGCTGCATATTACCGAAATGATCTCGTTTATAATGCATCAAACGATATCCATGAACGCCAACGGGCTGATATAGATCTCATCCATGATTTAAACCCTATTAATCCTATACTTGGAGAAAGAATCGCTTGATGAATCATCAAAGGAGGTATGAAGGCCAAGATTGCTTTGGGAGGCAAAGCCTCTTATGACCACTAGGTGGTGTACAAAGTTCGCTCATTGTAGGTAAATGATATAGATATAAGAAACAAACAAACAAACAAACATGGGTAAAAGAGCATAGTTTCTGAGTGGACTTTATCCACACAAAAAATACAGTCCGCGCGGTTATTGGAAAGTTGAAATTGCCAGTGAAAAGTTAGCAAACGCAGCAAAAGCCAACCATGGTATTGATCGAGCATGGTTGGCCAAACAAGCGCTGTGGAAAATGTACCTTCCTGCCAAGGAAGATTTCCTGTGGTTGGTTTGATCTCCAAACACCTAACGAAGTTCACCAGATTGATCTTTCATTTCTTCCACATGATCGGGTACGTGGAAGAACATAGAAGTACGCGCTAATCATCGTAGATATTGCTAGTAGAGACAAGGAAGCGGAGCCGTTGACGTCCAAAGATTCAGCAAGTCGATCCAGGTAAAGAATTTCTCCGAGCAATTGCTGCATTGTTGGCAAAACACCAATTGCGGATTCGTGTTGGACATGTTAACATACATTGTGACCAAGCTATTGTGGAACGATTTAACCTCGCACTTGCGGAACGATTATTTGGACATCAGTACGCGCAAGAATTGTTAATGAGATCTCGGATCGGAGAGTGATCTCAGACCCGAAGTGCTCGCACTCTAGAGCGATCTCGCGAGTGGGTAACACAGCTTCGATCTGTCATAACAGCGCTGAACAATGAGATCACACATGTAATTGGGTTAAAACCCGCTGATACAATTCGGCGAAAAACTGTCATCGTTACTTACAAAATGATTTCACAACCACCGCCATTAGAATCACTCGGAAACAATTTTGTTCGGTATCTGTATGCACCTGGGAAGTTATAAGGTGGACAACGTCGTGCTACTGATCCGGTATGGTCCGTCGATGATGTATTTACAATCTCGGACCGAATCGATTTTCCGAGGCAACCAACACGTTACCATTTGGCACCTGTGGATGAACAAGCAGCAAAGGGTCCACCAAGTAGAGCATTTGTGCAAGAGGAATTGCAAGTCGTTCCCGCGAATACGGAACTGCCACCAAAGATTTTTTAATACACTAGCGCATCACATAAATCGCAATCGCGTGATGTCTCTACGCGTAAGTGGTAATTCCATCAGGAAATATCCATCGTTTGGTATCAAGCGGTGACAAACTCACCTTGGTGCATCGGTACACACCCATGTAATGTTTCCGCGACCTGATCATATTTGATGTGTGTGCGAATTGGCGTCATTCACGAAGACATTCCACATACATCCTGTGTTTGAGATCTTTTGCAACAATAACCCGTGGAATTCCTTTCGCCTTTTTGATGTTCTTTGGTCCAGGCATGATCGAGTACATTTTTGGGCGCAGTCCCACGTATTCCTTAAAAGGCATGCCCGAGTTCTCGTCTTTGCATTTTCCTGCGACTTTTTTGTTGGTGTTACTAAACAGCGGTTGTTCTTTCGGATACTCGCTGTTGTTAAGTTCGTTCGCGTGTCTGATGCAATATCCGAAAAAAACATCGTCGGTTTTTATATGCATCATCAAAGAATCGGTGTCTGTATAAAGTACCTTGATTCGATCCTGGTGAAACGGTTTTATTTTGTCGTAATAAAACTCGTACACGAGCAGCTTCGGCAAGTCTAACACGGACGCGCCGACATAGATAGACTTTGTCAGCTTCAGTTTCGATGTTTTTAGTATATACGGCAATGGGTCCACCATCGAAGATCTTTCGGGATTCGAATGCTGGGTCAGTAATAAGCCTTAGAAGCTTGTCTTGTTCACTATCAAGGACAAGGTCAACGCGGATTCGCTTCCGCAGATGTTCCATCGTCTTGCCGAATACAGAATTGTTCATCAGTTTAAAGAAATATTTTTCAAATTCATTTTTAGCATCCGTTCGCAGATTTGTATTCATATAGATATAAGGAGCCATCCAAGCTTGTTGGGGAAATCCAAGCACCCGACGAATTTTGCTTACACGTATTCCCAATCGCATATACAACTGTGGGTTTTGTACATGGACTACATAGTTGGTTTTAGTTCGAAGATTCGGAACAAACGTGGTGGATTCGGTAAATTTGCGTCCGGATTCATCAACAATTCCACTCTGATACGGGGAAAACCATTCGCGTGGTACCACTAATGCCTCTGGTGCAAGAGGATAATCGTTATGAGTGTGGTGAAGCTCATCTGGATATTCCAAGTCAACTTCAAAGAAGTAACCGCGGTCTCTGTTGCTGTCGTACAAATGTCCGTGTTTTTTCACGTCTATGTGCGTGTGATGAATCCACTCAAACCCACCAACAGGCAGGGGCTGCATCAATGCCCATCGATAAAGACAGTTGGGGTCAAGATACTTGATGTAACTGTTTGGTTTGGATTTGTCGTATTCGTTCACGTTTGAGTTATTAGAACTTGCGTATCGGTGACTTGGCATAGAAATTCCACCACAAAGTGAGTGCTCAAGAAACAGATGCTGGTCACTATCGGTAAGCAGTTCCAACTCCACTTTGGTTTTTGACAACAACGCATCCGAGGCCATTCTCGGCGAGGTAAAAAAAATCGAGCTTGTACACACGCATGACTGTTTCACGAAACGCCTCAAAGATATCCGCGAGCAACAACACATTGGTGCGCAAATACAAATCGTGATAGTCACCAAGGTTTTTACATTCGAATACTGACCAAACATTGTTTGGATGTGCATAGTCGTTGGCGGAAATACCTTCGCGAGACAACGACGAATACAATGCCACTATCGGTGGTAGCTGAGTTTCGGCAAAATTGTTCCAGTCGCTCATGTACTGGTAGGGATACACTCCTTTACGAGTCAGAAGGTTAAATTTCTCCATTTCAGTAGGTGAAGCACCACCGTATCGACGAGTAATTGTAAAACTAACATTACCATTCGCTGCAAGGTTGTTTACTAGTTTGCTTAGTGATGAATTCAGAAACTGCGACGAATCAATGAACTGCAGTTGTCCTATCTAAACGTCATTTATTTTTCCAATACGTAATGATATAGTGACTCTGAACAGCAGATCAATCTCGGTCAGCCCATGAGAATTTTCGCTTTGTACACGTGGGGATAATTCAAGCGGATACAAGCCTTTGTCCCAAGCGTGCACGTTAACAGCGATACCGGGGTTAAGTTCTTCAAACTTTTTCAGTGTGGCCTTAGTAACCTGCACCGGAAATTCAATGTTCCCAGAATTTAGTTCACCCAAGTATTGCTGGTCAAGAGTTCATCCTGAACCTGCGGTGGTGTATTTTTCCAACGTGTGGAGAATCCTTGCAAAGCCTTTATAGATTTCATCATTAATGGCCTCAGTGTCTTTACGGTTCAAGATTATAAGTGGATCACCATGAATCAACGGGGTTGTGGTTTTAAATCCGTCCTTGTCTAGTGACTTGTGATTAAGCGGCATAGTCAGATGTGCACGGAGAACAATATCCGCTTTAACTCCGTAGGTGCCAGAGCGCTGTAGATTCCAGGAATCTTCTTTGATAAAAGTTTTCTGGCGTCTTTGCTTGGTGCGTACGCGTTTGGAATAATCGCATAATAATTGTCATGATCATTATGGCGTTTTTGTAACTGAAACTCAGGTACATGGGCTCGTTGACGAACATACTCGACTGCCTCAGCAGCGATGGTAGCTGCGATACGTCGGCAGTTTTGTTCATCTCTGGCTATATGTACAATTTCCGCCCGCTTGACTCGTGGAGGAATTCTAATGCTGCAGTTTAACGAAGCTGTCTTACAGTCTGACGCGGTTCGGTTATAATACCTAGTAACATAAGTATATCAGCTTTTCTTGTGTCTCTTAGCATTTGCATATTACGCTCACGCGCGGATTGTTTTAGTTGTTGTACTGTTGACATTGTCGGGGTAAACGGCTGTGGTTGATCTGGGGGAAGTTGTTGTGGTTCAGTCACGGATCCTAATAACTCAAGTATGTCAGCTATTCGCATACAGCATGGTATTCGCATCCCACGCTGTTGCGCGAGTTGCCATAGTTGAATCATAGTCGGCATACTGCTATATAAGGGGAAATAATTGTCTAATTGCAAATTCAGTCAATAAATGTTTTAAGTAATTTTACTTTTCCAGACTTGAAAACTGCAATCCCTTCAATCCTGGCTATTATTTCATCAACTTCTGTATCTTTTTCATCGACGGTTTGAGGTATTTCTACAACGTTGTCGGGTATTCCTACAACAGTTGCGTTGGCGAATCTTCGCCGGCGCGGACGATAATACTCGCGAACAGATCCACATGATCGGTAAAGCTGATTAAGAGACTTTACACCAATGCCGCATTTAAGATGGTCGAGCACCTAGACAACACGTAATTCGAGTAAATGTGATTTACAGTATTCGTAATGTCATTTGCATTGATTATGTCATAATGCCATTGAACTTTATATATATATATATATATATATATATATATATATCGGAACGTTTAGTCTTTAATTACTTCGATCTTGCGTCTTTCTCTTATTTTATCCTTTATATGTTGTAGTATAGAAGTAAACGTTTCATAATTCAGAAGATAGTAGTTGATTTTATAGCCATCAACTGTACGATACTTCTTCCCCACCTAAGAAGGTGATTTTTAATCTTACATTAAGCTCTGTTAAATAAACGGGCTCATCTTCCCGATGCGTGCCAAAAAGGTAAGGTCATAACTCCTAATAATTTCCTTCAACCTTAACGCATTACCACAAAGTACCACTAATTTTCCAGTGTAAAGTTGCACACCAACTCGTAAATTTCCATTTACATATTAGTATCGAAAAATATGAAATGTGTTGTTCCACCTATACAAATAAACCATGGATTCCATTATTTGATAAAATGTATCTTGGGTAAATGTAGTACAAAGAGCAAGATGTTTTGCTTCTAGCTTGTTCTATAATGTTTCGTAATCCTTCTCACGGTTGGTAAGTGTGTATACCATTGTTATATCAATGCCAAAGTCATTTTTCTAATTGATTTACCCTTGATTATCTTCACTACTGCTACTATATTTGCTTGCTGTTTAAAAGTCATCATCATTATGGTGTTCATTTGTTCAATATCTGTACTTGGTGTCTACTCAACGTCAGCGACTTCATTTTTCTTGCACAATATCATATAATATTTTGCACAATATCATATAATATTTTTTTCCGGTTTTTTTCTCATAATATTAAGTTTACATCTTTGTTTTCCAAGAGTGCTTAGCATATATAGCTTTCAGATATATAAATATATAAATAGCAAAAAAATCACAGACTGATGTGCATAGTATTTTGAAGGTATTGATTAGTAGATCTGAGTCTGGGATTAATCTACCAGATCATTGGAGTATGCTAACGTTATAAAAAAGATTATATCGCTACAATATCAACAACACTACCTACAATATTAAGTACAGTACCTACACTATCAACAACACTACCTACAATATTAGGTACGGTACCTACAATATCAACAACGCTACCTACAATATTAGGTACAGTACCTACAATATCAACAACGCTACCTACAATATTAGGTACGGTACCTATAATATCGACAACACTACCTACAATATTAGGTACAGTACCTACAATACCAACAACACTACCTACAATATTAGGGACAGTACCTACAATATCAACGACACTACCTACAATATCAACGACAGTATATACAATATCAACGACAGTACCTACAATATCAACGACAGTACCTACAATATCAAAAACACTATCTACAATATCAACAACACTACCTACAATACCAACAACACTAACTACAACTAATGTACCTCGTGATATAAAAGATTTAGATGATGAAACAAATAAACAAACGTTTATAATTAGGTCTATGATTTCAGGAGCAGGTGTAATTTATGAAATAGCTAGTTGGCTAGTTAACTCGCTAGTTCATTATTCTTTTCCTTACTGAAAATAACAATGAACAAAATCGCACTACCAGCTATTGGCAAAATAACTTTTCCAGCTAATGTTAAAAGCCAGTTATTATACTACCAATATACCAAACAATGTTGCTGCAGCTTTTTCAATAGCTGGGTTAAACAAATAGTCGGCATCATATTTTTATACCTTTTAAAATTATCAATGAACGAATCTGTGGAACCATCACTACATCCTCCTATTGCTATTTGTTTTACAAAATTTGCTATGGTTTTGCCAAGAGTTATTGCTGCTATACAAATAGCTGTAAACACAATTGCAATTGTTAAACCTTTTTCTTTGAACAGCCGTTTTAACCTTTCATCTAATTGCAACTTTTCTCTATGAGATTTATTTTGCTGATATTCTCTGTAGAGTTATCTTCTATATCTATTAAACAACAATTTATTTTTGTTTTTTGATTTAATTGCTTTGCAAACGTTCTTGCAATTTAGCTTGTTTTAGTTGCTTCCTTTTCCTTAGCTGTGTTTGTATATTTGGTATCCCGCGTTCATGCAAATCAAGTTCTGTTTTCATGGATATTACTTTTCAATTTACTACATCACTAGCACTACAAAACCACTGTATTCTCTTTCTTCTTGCACCGTAAATAATTTATTAGATTAATCACTGCCAATTCATTCATGATATTAATCTATTAAAGTCACTGCTTCTCAAGCTTGCTGGTTAAATGGTCTATTTGTGTTAATTTCTTGCATTTCTATTTCCTCAGGACTTGTTGTCGTCTGCTTATTTTTAACTGTCGGATTTTGTAATATTGTAGGATTTGTAATACTGTGGCTTTAGTTGTTTTGTCCCGTATTTTTTCCTTCTTTTTCCAATCTAATAAATTCAAAACATTACTTACGCTTGTTTATAGTGTTAAAATATACTTTAGTGTGTTTTTATCTTGTAGGTTTGAATTACCAGTTTTAGCATTAAGTGCTGGATTGATAACTTTTAACCACATTATATATAAAAAGCAAACAGATGAAAACCAGGACGTAATTATTTTACCATAATGTTTTCAGCATTAATTTAAGATATTTGTAAGTTGATAAAAACGTTAGTTGACGTCGAATCATATTTATGTTACACAAATAAAATGTTTTTATAATAATTTGAACAAATTTAATATTTAGGAAAACATGAATATTTTTTGCAAATAAATGAAAGGCGGTGAAAGCAAGACTAAAGAAAATTCAAAGGTTCCTAAATCACCAGAGAAGGTAGCTTTACAAGAGATAAAAAGATCCATGTAGAGTTAAATGTGGAAAACATTCACAAGAATTAACAAAAAATAAAACATGACTTTAATAACTTCAAAACAAACTTAAATAACTCTTTAGGAAAGCTGTAATTTCGTTCGAAATTAAATGGAAGGTGGTGAAAGCGAAACTGGAGAAAATTCTAAGATTCCTAAATCACCAGAGAAGGTTTACAAAAGAATAAAGATCCTCGTAGAGTTGAACTTGTCAAACGTTAACAAGAAATAACAAAGCAGAAAATCAAAAATAAAAGCAGACTTATGACAGAGAACTAAAGATAAAACCCGCTGACATTGTGATAAAATATAAAACGACATTTATTACTTGATAAGTGGTAAAGTTGTTGCTATAGGAATAGGTGTGATATATTTAAAGCGAGATAATTTAAGAAAAAAAAAACACCTAAGAAAAGCATCAGGATAGGCGGAGCCTACTGACGTATGCTGAAGGCGGAGCCTACTGACGTATGCTGCAAGCCGATTATAAATAAAGAAAATCATTTTCCAGAAATATTGTAGCCTAGCAAGCAGATCAAAGACCAAAGACTCAATATGCAAATTCATAAATGACAAGCGAAACAAACAACATAATTAACACTATTTACCGTGCAGCATTAAATTAAACTCTTTTATTAAATTACAGTATGCTCTTGAGTATGATATTTAATTTAAAAATATATTTGTCAACTAACATAGAGTAATAAACTTGGTTATTCTTATTTCTTTGAGTCAGTTTACAATTGACTATCTATTAGCCAAGGTATACTACCTGACAAAATAATGAAATAAATACATTAACTGGATTGGTCATAGATTAACTAGTTAGCTAAGACTTTTAAATGGTAGAGAAATTACCTAACGACCATGGATTTAATTTTAGATTGATGAATATTTACGAAATTAAGTATAGCAAGTGTTTCATGTGGAATGGGTGTAACGGTTGCAAGTTTGGAAGCTGCAGGAATAACTGCAGGATTTATTAGAGCTCTAACTTTTACAGGGTTTGATGCAACTTTACTAGGGTTTATTGCAAAAGCTTTTAAAGACAAGTTGGTATACAATACAGTTTTAAAACACGATAAGATTGTAACCTCTGTTATAAATAAGTTAAATATTATTGATGAAAGTATGAGTAAAGCGACAAGCAATAATGAAATAAGTCGCGATGAATTTAATATGACAATTAATACAGTAAATTGTTGCAAGGAAGTAACATCAAGGATTGTCATTACTGAAATGGAAGCCTGTCAATACCTTGCGACGAAGCCTAGCTACAAAATGTGGAAGGACAGTCTGTGAAGGAAATATTTTATATATATATATATATATATATATATATATATATATATATATATATATATATATATATATATATATATATATATATATATATATCGAATCTGATTAATAACAGAGATGGTAAATTATACATTTCATTACAGAGAGCAGATTTTGTTGTTGGTTATTACAAGATTTCAAATGATAAAAAAATAATAGATTCTTCTATGTAAACGATAAGAATGAAACCAAGACCATATCAATACCCGATGGTTTTTATAATCTTGAAATGTACATTAAAAAAGTCACAGAAGGAATTACTGCTAATAACGATATTCAAGAAAGCATAGATAATTCTAAAGATTTAATAACTCCTTGCAATAATGAAAGGCTTCACGAACATCACATTTTAATAACACCTTGCAATAATTATAATTAAAGGCTTAACGAACCTCATATTTTAATATCTCCTTGCAATAATTAAAGGCTTCACGAACCTCACATTTTAATAACATCTTGCAATAATGAAAGGCTTCATGACCTCATATTTTAATAACATCTTGCAATAATTAAAGGCTTCATGACCTCATATTTTAATAACTCCTTGCAATAATTAAAGGCTTCACGAACCTCATATTTTAATAACTCCACGCAATAATTAAAGGCTTCAGGAACCTCATATTTTAAAGATTTAATAACTCCTCGCAATAATGAAAGGCTTCACGACTCATATTTTAAAAACTCCTTGCAATAATAAAAGGCTTCACGACTCATATTTTAATAACTCCTTGCAATAATGAAAGGCTTCACGTACCTCATATTTTAATAACTCCTTGCAATAATTAAAGGCTTCACAAACCTCATATTTTAAAACAGATTTATCGTGTTTACTGTTTTATTTCATAAACATCAACTATTGGCGAATCCCCTGGCCTCGTTTTGAATGGTCTCGCGAGACGCGTAATTTGTGTTTACTAGGTGGTTTTTAATTGTTTGGGAGCATTTTTACCTTTGCGAGGCATTCACAATTTAAATAAGTTCAATTGAACTATAATTTTACATGGTACTTTTTTCCAGCTATTAAATAATCGAATAAAAGGGCAACCACACGCGCACGAAGTGACCTCAGATACGATTGATAAGAAGTTAATATTAGTCGACACCCTAGGTATTTATTGCTTCTCGCTATTTTCTGAATACTTAATCTGATTACAGGATATAAAGCATAAAGCTGCATTAGGAGGTGGAAACTTCAATGATTAGTTATAAACTTGTTTCCAGTGTTTTAATAATTTTGGAATCAAATTGTTATCAGCTAATGATATCAGTCCAACCATAGTAACTTTTTATTCTGTGTAACTGTAAAAATTAAATGTTTACTATAGAACACTAAGATATAGACTTCAGTTTCATTAAACTGGTTGACTTTTTGAAACTAGATTTCTGTGAACAAGTGTTGAATGCTTTTTTATATTACAATTCGTGTGCATAAATTACTGGAGAACTTTTCTTAATATTGTGTACAGTAGTGCGTGTATTCTGCGGTAATAATAGATTCATTTTGTAAAAGTTAAAAAGAAAGCATTGCAGTTGTATGTATGTATTTCTTAAATGACATTTATACATCCAACTGTCTGTCTTTATCTTTTTCTTTTTTCGTTCTCTCTCGCTCTCCTGTTATTATCTGTTCTGATTGTATTATTATAAGTATAATAAAACTAAAATCTAAATATGTTATCATTATTATGGATAGATTTGAAAATCACAATTATATTACTTGGTTGTTAAAATTGGTTTGGATCTTTTGCAAATTCATATAAATTCCCTTCGGCAGTTTTGATACACTTGTACATTTTAGCTATGAGAAATTACAATACAGTTAAGGTTCTGAAACCATGCAAAAGGCATGCAGTCAAACAAGTTTACACAAACAATAACCATGTAAAAGGCACGCAGTCAAACAAGTTTACACAAACAATAACCATGTAAAAGGCACGCAGCCAAACAAGTTTACACAAACAATAACCATGTAAAAGGCACGCAGTCAAGCAAGTTTACACAAACAATAACCATGTAAAAGGCACGCAGTCAAACAAGTTTACACAAACAATAGCCATGTAAAAGGCACGCAGTCAAACAAGTTTACACAAACAATAACCATGTAAAAGGCACGCAGTCAAACAAGTTTACACAAACAATAACCATGTAAAAGGCACGCAGTCAAACAAGTTTACACAAACAATAACTATGTAAAAGGCATGCAGTCAAACAAGTTTACACAAACAATAACCATGTAAAAGGCGTGCAGTCAAGCAAGTTTACATAAACAAACTGGCATACACACATAAGATGTAATAATTACTAAAATTTACCAAAAGTTTTAGATCAAAGTAAGTATGATGGACCATTCAGGAGCCTCGGCAATTTGGGAAGTTCATCATTTCACTCCATTTCAAACACTATAGTATGATGCTGGTTTACCTATCACCTTACTTAACAGGTAGCAATTGTTTTGTTGTTTTTTTTTTTTTTTTTTTTTTTTTTTTTTTTGGGGGGGGGGGGGGGGGCTTGACATAAGGAACAACCTGGGTCTTTAAAAAGCACTGGTCACTTCAAAAAGCCTTTGTATTGGTAATAACTTATTATAAATAACTTTCCGTACCTTTGGTACAGTATTTTAATGTATACTTGTAACCTAATACATAACAAATGGATATATTACAACAGCAACAATAACGAAGACTGCGACGAAGACAACATCGATAACAACAACAACGACAACAACAACAACAGCAACTGATACTACTGCCCACTACTACTATTGACATCATCATCCTTCTCTTCCTCCTCCTCCTTCCTCTTCTTTTTCCTCCTCTTCTTCTTCATCTTGTTTTTATTATTGTTGTTGTTGTTATTATTATTATTATTATTATTATTATTATCAGCGCTAGGAATCCTTCCGCCTACTCGGGAACAAGTGAAGCTGATGATAGACGACCTTGATGAACGTTCTAAGAAAATGATGGATAAAATGAAGGAAATGATGGAGAAACACAACGTAAGTTTTTAGTAATTAGTATTGATAGGTGATGAAAACAATTTGTGTAAGTAAAGATTCTTCATCGTTCCTATATACAAAGATTATAATTTTATTTTTGTAGAACTAAATGCCCTGCATTATCGGATTTTAATAATTGTATGAAAGGCCAGATCGTCCCAAACATACTTAACCCACTGAAGAGAGGTTTCCAACATTTGAATGAATATTATCTAGCATCATTTTATCTCATTACCTAGAGTTAATGCTGGGGTGGGGTGGGGTGGGTTCATGCCTAGTAAGTGTAATGTTACATAATGTGGGACAACACGAGGGCATTCTTCCCACATACAGAACCAAAATATGTCAAATATATAGTAGGCCTGAGATAGAATAGACAAAGAACTATTGCTTTGTTTTCTTCAAATTTTAAATTTATCTTTGAGTTTAATGGATGAATCTATAAAATTCCTTAATTTTTAATATATTAGAAAAGATTTTCCTGTGTAAATGAGTGTGGTCAAATTTTGGAATGATCTATTTTATATTTTATATAATTTAAGAGGATGGGTTGTTCTGGATAAAATCTGTGGTTGTTTTGTGTCTTTTTTTAAAAAAAGCGCCAGAACAACTGCAAGAGTTGAACTAACATATCGTCGGAGCTGTAGGTGGATTCTTCCCACTAATTAGCATAACATTTATATCACAATTAAAGTGTTTTCTTTTGAAAATAGCATCGTATTAATTTATACGATTTCAAAAGAATTATTTAAAATCGTGAAAATAGGTGAGAAACATTCAAGTTATGACTATCCGAATTAGTATATGCTTAACAGTTTCAATCATCAAGGTGTCAGACCATCAGCTTTAAGTTTAGACGTCATTGCATAATAACTCCCCAATCCAGCAGTTGTGTTGGTAGGCGGACATTAGAATTTTGCGATATAGTAAACTTTGACTGAAAGTTTGGTATATCCGGCGATCAGTCTATAACCAGTTGCAATAACTTGTTGGAAATTTGAAACTTCGAATGACTATTTGACATAAATTCCACGTTAAACTGTGCACATGCGTTTGTATTTAAGAAAGAAAAAAAAAATTGAAATTAATTATTTACCCATTATCCAACTATAATTGTAATAATGGACAAATTGAGATTATGATTGTTAACTTTTAGTGTAAAATATTATCAGTGTTCTATGAACGTTTATTTAAAAAAAACACAACATGTACGAACAGCGCAGACTGTGTGCAGCACTCGCAAACTTGCGGGGAAAATCTAAACTGTGTGATTTGACAGACGAAGGGACGTGAATACGAAAGGACATGCGGTGAAAGTGAATCCTACATCACTCGCTTTGTAAGTGTCAATTTAAATATACAGATTGGCTTGGCTAGAACACGAACCAGAGATACACTCTGTCTCTACCCCATAGCTGCTTGCACAGTCCAAGTTTCGAAGTTTCACTATTTTCAGCAATCTGGCCAACTATAAAAAATGTAGAAGCAACAACAGAAAGAACAATTGCATAAGTCCGCAGAATTGCGATGCCGTAGGTGAAAATTAAAGTTATACACGGCTGATAATTCGTTGTATTTCAGGTGAATAACTGTTCTTTGAGCTTGATATATTCTTTCAGATTTCAGGAACTGTTCTGAGAGTTCATGGGAAACCGGGTGAAACAATCATAGGAGTGAGTGAAGAAAGGAACGCCAATATGATAGTAACAGGGTCACGAGGGCATGGCATTTTACGGAGAACCTTTCTTGGAAGTGTTAGCGATTATATTGTTCACCACTCTCGCGTGCCCGTGTTTGTTTGTAAGCATTGAATATATCGTATTTTTGTCCACGTGAAGCAAGTTTTGGGCGTGAAGGCACGATGATTGTCTCTTTGGCAGTTGTGTATACATGAGCCAACCACTTTTGCTGACTGTAATGCTAAATGATCGCTGAGAAAAATAGCTTGTGTCGTATGATTATTACCTTCCCATCGCTTATACATGCATTCTTCTGTTGTATTCACCGTAAATAAATTGGACGAGGGACTTCCTAAGACACCTTTAGAATCTTCGTGACTACTTGCTCAGGAGGGAAAGGTCTTGTATCACAGAAAGATTTTTCAGATATATTCCTCTGGTATCCCATTCTTCGCTCACAGTTATTTGCTAGCAAGCCTGAGATATGTTCTTTGCCAGCCAAGGTTTTACTTTCAAACCACTGTGACGCATACACTGGCGCTTTACTTTCAAACCACTGTGACGCATACACTGGCGTTTTACTTTCAAACCACTGTGACGCATACACTGGCGTTTTACTTTCAAAAAACTGTGACACATACACTGGCTTTTACTTTCAAACCACTGTGACGCATACACTGGCTTTTACTTTCAAACCACTGTGACGCATACACTGGCGTTTAGACCTCTTCAACATATGTATGCAGGCAACGATATTTTGGCACATCCGGGAACTCATTTGATCAGCCCACTTGAAATTAGGGGTTCAAGGTCGTAACAGTATACACCTCTAATAATCCTTTACTTGAAGTAGATTATTATAATATTTTTCAACGAAGCACAATGCTGATACATATCATTAGGTGCGATGATAATGGGTATATTTTAACTTATTGAACCGTTAGGTATTCACGTGAATCGACCCGCATTTCCTGTCTTACTAATATGAACGCGTCTGTGTTTATAAACGTGGGCCATAATATCGTTGTAGAAATGTAGTGACTGTCCGTCAGTAGATACCAGTCACAGTTTTAGCCTTATCAGATAAACGGAGTGGAAAATTGAATGCAACTTCGACATTAAATCCATTTCATTTAAGTTATTAAGTAATTTATCAGAATATTTAGCACATTGAAAGAAACGGTAATTGCGACACGTCAATGATTGCAAATTGTTTTCCGTTTTATTCGACCATCAAGTCATACGTGATTTTGAAGATAAAGAGCTTTAAATAAAGTAGTTCTTAATAATTCCTCGTATACAAGTCAAATTTATGAAATTTTATAAAGCTTACAGTTTTAGCAGTATCAAGCAGAATTATATTTAACATTAATAAAAAAATTTTGTAGTTGAAATCGAATACATAGTTTGGCGTTGCAACGATCTGGCATGTAAAATAAATGACATTTTACTATATGTGGATTGATGATCGTAAGTGGACATCTGATGTCGGATGGCCGACCATTGGCCCGTATGTTTGCCACAAAGAGGGAATCGAACCTGACATGGCAGAGATGCCAATAAAGTTGTTTAAACAATGAACTATCTAGACCTCTTTTAAAATTGAACAACTATCCGGACCTCATTTTCAAGTGAACAACTATCCAGACCTCATTTTCAAGTGAACAACGCTGTCATTTTTATATTCTTTGAAAAGATTTCGCTATTGACAAGGCGATAAATCGGTTTTACGCCGTAGCAAAACTTATTTCAATTGTACGGGTGGCGGGGTATACATGCAACTATAAAGACACTTAAAAACTCAAATATGTTTACATTAAAAACGAAAATTACATGAATAAAATAAAGAAAAGAACAAGTAAGTAGCATTAAGAAAGAGCACTGTTTAAGTATGCGATGTAGCGCCTGTAAATGTCACAAACGCCGTAAATGTCGCAAAGGCCTGCAAATGTCACAAACGTCAGTAAATGTCACAAACGCCTGCAAATGTCACAAACGCTCGTAAATGTCACAAACACACGTAAATGTCACAAGCGCCCGTAAATGTCACAAACGCCCGTAAATGTCGCAAACGCCCGTAAATGTCACAAACGTCCGTATATGTCACAAACGTCCGTAAATGTCACAAAGGCCTATAAATGTCACAAACGCCTGTAAATGTCACAAACGTCCGTAAATGTCACAAACGCCTGTAAAAGGGTCACAAACGCCTGTAAATGTCACAAACGCCTGTAAACGTCAAAAACGCCTGTAAATGTCACAAGTGACACAAATCAGAAGTGAATTTTACTTGTGACATCGCGTACAAAGTCGCCGAAAAATGTCACATTGTTACATTTACCGGCGACATTAACGCCGGTAAATGTAACAAACACCGGTAAACGTCACACCTAGAAAGTGTGGCATTTACCAGCAATACAGCACTTTTCAGTTTTCGCGTTTTAGCAGTGTGTGCTACAGACCCAGTAAATGTCACACATGTTCCTAAATGTCACAGATGAGTCTCAAACCCAAAGACAAGTTTTAAAAAAAAATTGCCACCATTTGCAGCCGAAAAGAAGAAAATAGTCGTCCGTCCGTTTGTCCGTATTGAAGACTTTTCAACAGTCCATGGCCATCATTACATATTTTTGTATTATTAAATGTGAGGAAAACCTTCATTTTCATAAGATCTCTGATGATTTAAATGATGAGCAGAATTTAATTCAATCATAGTCTTGCCCTTGATAAACTTAGCTTTTGAATTTAATAGGCTTGTAATTAGCTTTTGAATTTAATAGGCTTGTAATTAGCTTTTGAATTTAATAGACTTGTAATTAGCTTTTGAATTTAATAGACTTGTAATTAGCTTTTGAATTTAATAGACTTGTAATTAGCTTTTGAATTTAATAGGCTTGTAATTAGCTTTTGAATTTAAAAGGCTTGTAATTAGCTTTTGAATTTAATAGGCTTGTAATTAGCTTTTGAATTTAATAGGCTTGTAATTAGCTTTTGAATTTAATAGGCTTGTAATTAGCTTTTGAATTTAATAGACTTGTAATTAGCTTTTGAATTTAATAGGCTTGTAATTAGCTTTTGAATTTAATAGGCTTGTAATTAGCTTTTGAATTTAAAAGACTTGTAATTAGCTTTTGAATTTAATAGGCTTGTAATTAGCTTTTGAATTTAATAGGCTTGTAATTAGCTTTTGAATTTAATAGGCTTGTAATTAGCTTTTGAATTTAATAGGCTTGTAATTAGCTTTTGAATTTACTAGGCTTGTAATTAGCTTTTGAATTTAATAGACTTGTAATTAGCTTTTGAATTTAATAGGCTTGTAATCAGCTTTTGAATTTAATAGGCTTGTAATTAGCTTTTGAATTTAATAGGCTTGTAATTAGCTTTTGAATTTAATAGGCTTGTAATTAGCTTTTGAATTTAATAGGCTTGTAATTAGCTTTTGAATTTAATAGGCTTGTAATTAGCTTTTGAATTTAATAGGCTTGTAATTAGCTTTTGAATTTAATAGGCTTGTAATTAGCTTTTGAATTTAAAAGGCTTGTAATTAGCTTTTGAATTTAATAGGCTTGTAATTAGCTTTTGAATTTAATAGGCTTGTAATTAGCTTTTGAATTTAATAGGCTTGTAATTAGCTTTTGAATTTAATAGGCTTGTAATTAGCTTTTGAATTTAAAAGACTTGTAATTAGCTTTTGAATTTAATAGGCTTGTAATTAGCTTTTGAATTTAAAAGGCTTGTAATTAGCTTTTGAATTTAATAGGCTTGTAATTAGCTTTTGAATTTAATAGGCTTGTAATTAGCTTTTGAATTTAATAGACTTGTAATTAGCTTTTGAATTTAATAGGCTTGTAATTAGCTTTTGAATTTAATAGGCTTGTAATTAGCTTTTGAATTTAATAGGCTTGTAATTAGCTTTTGAATTTAATAGGCTTGTAATTAGCTTTTGAATTTAATAGGCTTGTAATTAGCTTTTGAATTTAATAGGCTTGTAATTAGCTTTTGAATTTAAAAGACTTGTAATTAGCTTTTGAATTTAATAGGCTTGTAATTAGCTTTTGAATTTAATAGACTTGTAATTAGCTTTTGAATTTAATAGACTTGTAATTAGCTTTTGAATTTAATAGGCTTGTAATTAGCTTTTGAATTTAATAGGCTTGTAATTAGCTTTTGAATTTAATAGGCTTGTAATTAGCTTTTGAATTTAATAGGCTTGTAATTAGCTTTTGAATTTAATAGGCTTGTAATTAGCTTTTGAATTTAATAGGCTTGTAATTAGCTTTTGAATTTAATAGGCTTGTAATTAGCTTTTGAATTTAATAGGCTTGTAATTAGCTTTTGAATTTAATAGGCTTGTAATTAGCTTTTGAATTTAATAGGCTTGTAATTAGCTTTTGAATTTAATAGGCTTGTAATTAGCTTTTGAATTTAATAGGCTTGTAATTAGCTTTTGAATTTAAAAGACTTGTAATTAGCTTTTGAATTTAATAGGCTTGTAATTAGCTTTTGAATTTAAAAGACTTGTAATTAGCTTTTGAATTTAATAGGCTTGTAATTAGCTTTTGAATTTAAAAGGCTTGTAATTAGCTTTTGAATTTAATAGACTTGTAATTAGCTTTTGAATTTAATAGGCTTGTAATTAGCTTTTGAATTTAATAGGCTTGTAATTAGCTTTTGAATTTAATAGGCTTGTAATTAGCTTTTGAATTTAAAAGACTTGTAATTAGCTTTTGAATTTAATAGGCTTGTAATTAGCTTTTGAATTTAAAAGACTTGTAATTAGCTTTTGAATTTAATAGTTTTGTAATTAGCTTTTGAATTTAAAAGACTTGTAATTAGCTTTTGAATTTAATAGGCTTGTAATTAGCTTTTGAATTTAAAAGACTTGTGATTAGCTTTTGAATTTAATAGGCTTGTAATTAGCTTTTGAATTTAATAGGCTTGTAATTAGCTTTTGAATTTAATAGGCTTGTAATTAGCTTTTGAATTTAATAGGCTTGTAATCAGCTAAGATTTCAGATGAAAAGGACCATTCATAAACAGCAATTAATATTTTGTTGTTATTTTACCCACTTCCGATAAACATATACAATAGTTTTTTGTGAATATAGTCGTAAATAAGATTTGTTGGACCATTACTAAACCACTTGCATGCATGGCGCTCTGCTTAATAAATTCTGGAAAATGTTCATAGATAGACAGACAGACAGACAGATAGATAGACAGGCAAGCATATATATATATATATGGGGGGGGGGGTAGATGGAAAAAGAGATATACCGATCAATCTTGTGAAATATCATCGAGATATAAAGACGGATTGACGGACTGACGGCTGCACCGACATGCACACTAGAAAACAAATGAAAATGAGACGAACAGACAAAGGACCTAATCGACTGTATTCTCACACATTCCTATGCGTGTATGATCGCGTTTGCCAGTGCAGAACACCGGTGCAGGATAGCTCTATCCTACCTCACACATGACCTTTGTCCTGACTCGTGGACTATTTTGACCTTCTACTGCACACAAAGTAGCCAAAACTTCCCGATTTGCATCATCACTTGACATTCTTGCACAATAATTAAGATAAATATTATTTGCAACATATTTAAGTACTAAAATGAGAAGCAGTTGAAGTCACGTGTCCCACAAACAGGTCGATTCGCACTGATCGACCTAGCAAAATAAACGGCATCTTTAGTCGAAGTGCGTGTTGAAAAAGCCGTTGTTGTAATCGTTATTTTTTTAAAAATTCATATTCTCATTATTATTTCTGATGGGTAAATCAATTATTGATCAGAGTTAAATCGAAGACTATTTCACTATTTTTTGTCTGTCTTAATCTTATGGATAAGAGTGAACTTGATTTTTTTACCGGTTCACATTTGAATCATTGCGCAAGCTATCTGCAGTACACAATTCGGACGCCGTGTATTGCCATTATCATTGCTGTCTCAACCACTGTTCTTTGAAAGCTAAAATGTGTTTAAAGTTTAACCTGAATTTTTCAGTGTAAACCTAGCTTTTTACGCTCTGGCTTAAGGTAAGGAAATTTTCAATGAGTGTTTTGCTGTTTGAAAGTTACATCAGTATTCACAATATGCCATTTTGACTTCGACACTTATTTTTAATTTAGGAATGTGAGAGGCAAGAATCCCTGATTATGCTTCAGTGTAGGATCCACCGTCGGGGTCAAAATTTGCGTCAGACACGAGGCTTTGCCTCGTGTCTGACGCAAAATTGTGACCTTCGGACTGAATTTTCCTATCCTACACAAATGGATAAGAAGGATTCTTGTAATCTTCGCGGAGGAGCTGGTATGATGACAAACCCCATACACAAAGAAACTATTTTTTTTTTCTTTTGAAACATTCTGACATTTACCGATGGAGCTGTACTTGTTCAACAGTAATTTACACAATTTGTGGCATTTACAGTTGCATGGTCGACAGCAAATGTCATAACAACAGTAAATGTCACAAATTATTCCATTTACGGGCAACGCAGCTTTCGGAGAACTGGTAATATCCCATTTTCACATTGTGACAATTACCGGCGACTTTGCATGCGATGTCACCGTGAAATATCACCTGTGACATTTTACCGGAATGTCACTTGTGACATTTACCGACGTTTGTAACATTGTTTTCACTACATACCACTATCAGTTTTTGCAATTGGTGCTGTAGACCCAGTAAATGTCACAAACATCCGTAAATGTCACAGATGACATCGAAGAAAGAGCCTGAAACCCAAAGACAAACGTTTTACGAAATTGCCGTCCTTCGCAGCTGAAACGAAGAACTAGTAGTTATCCATCAGTTCGTCTGCATTTAATACTTTTTGAACATTATATAGCGAACATTTAAAAAAAATTATATTAAATTTGAGGAAAACTTTCATTTTTTTCAGGAGATCTCGGACGGTTTTAATGATGAGCAGAACTGAATTCGTTCATAATGTTCAGAATTATTGCCGTTGATTAACTTAGATTATGAATTTATTAAACTTGTAATTAGCGAAGATTTCAGACTAATTGGACCATTTCTCAACAGCAATTAATATTTTATTATCACTTTTATTCATTTCTGAAAAACATGTGCAGTAATTTTGTGAATATAGTCGTAAATAGGACTTTTTAGGCCTTCACTAAACTACTTGCATGCTTGTCACTATAAAGAATACAATTCTAGAAAATGCCTGCTTTTCATAAACAGGGGGGCCCCTGGTATCCGAGTGCTCTGAGGCGCTCATCTTTACAGATCACTCGCATTTCACCTCTGTCCGCGTGGGTTCGAGTCTCGGCTCGACGAGCTTGGATATGTGAGAAAGTTTGCCAGTAATATCCCGTGGGTCGGTGGTTCTTCCTGGAGTCTTCCCGGTTGATTTCTCCAGATATACTGGCTCCCATGTATCATGTGCTGGAAAATGGCGTTCAACTCCACAAAACCAAAACCATAAACCGACAGATCTATAAATAGACAGATTGATGGATTTATATAGATGGGTGGTTGATGGATATGTAGATTGGTTGATAGGAAAAGAGATATACTAATGATCATTGTGAAATATCATGTGCAGTAAATGTCACAAAGTATTCCATTTGCACTGGCAAAGCAGCTTTCAAAGTCGCCGTGACATTACCCTGCGACTATGCCTGCTTTGTCGCCGTTAAATGTTACTTGTGACATTTACGGGCATTTGTGACATTTACAGTTGCTACCATGCGATATCCTTTCTTCACCTCCCCCCCCCCACGATATCTACAGTTTCTGTAAGATAAACTTTCTTGCTGTTACAACGTTATGAAAACTTTTAATTTTATTGATTAGTGATTTATTTACAAAATACTTAAGAATATTATTAAATTCAAAGAAATGTTCAAAGAGGATCAGTGCAGGAATATATTTGAATGTTGTACTTTTTTTCATAGATAAGAACCATAGTATCCTAACTTGCCCTAGGAAAAAACAATATGTTGATAACACAATTCCAACTTCAGACGGCATTTTAGCACAATATGGCGTCCATTGTAAGTCGATGCTGTGGTGATTGACATTACACCTAATTTAGATGGCAAATGACCATATCATACTTTCTATTGCGTCCCCAAAAGGGGAAATTATCGAGTCTATTTCTTACAGTAGCGATTTCTTACGGATTTTGCCTTAACCAGAATGACATCATTACTTTCATCGAATAAGTGTTTGTGCTGGCGTCAACTTCATCATTATAATCCGTTTTGTTAACAGAAAACAGTCCCTGTTACTCTCTCTCTCTCTCTCGTTAGATACAAAGTTGTATCCTTTAATTTGATTGCGCCCATATTTTATGTATATTCTCATTTTGCATAATTATATTTCATATTGTCATATATCAGTTTCACCATGCTTGTCCGTTTAACTAGGTCAAGGCTGTTTATGGCTGATTTTTGGTGCCCTAGTTCATCTGAAATGTTTAGATTTTCTAGTCGGATATTCATTCATTTTGTGTGAAGCCGCTGTAGCTAAGTGGGTGGAGCGTCGGAAACTTAATCTAAGGGTCGCGGTTTTGATACCCGCCCAGAACAGTCCTGGTCGGTTGCCTCAGTGTCTATGGGAAGAGCTCCCATTTCCGCCGCATTGTTATAGCCAATGATGTGTTAAAAGTGCCATCAGAAACCAACTATCAACAACAACATTCATTCTGTGGAATTTGTTTCCATTCTTATGATATTGTATGAAAAAGATTTATTTTTCGAAACACATACATCTGTTTCTTGGTCCTTTTCACAGAGGAAGGTCAATGCCATATGAAGATGCTGAATGGTTTAATACTGTCCCTTGCTCGTGGGTCCCCAAAAGAGGAAATTCTCAAGTCCATTTCTCAAAGTAGCTATTTCTTGTGGATTTTACCTTAACCAGAAAGACACCATTATTTTCATGGAATAATCCTGTGTACATGGACAATAATGTGACGACTCAAAGCATAAGGATCATAATATGCCTTTCCATTTTTGGTACGAAACGTAAGTATTTGTCTCTACAGGGAAATAAAACTATGGCGTAATGAATTGAACTGAAGCATTACAACATCATTTTAGTGGTGGCTTCAGAGGGAGATGTACTGGATGCAACTCTTCCAACCGAGAAAAAAATTCAAGTTTCTTTCTGTCGTTACGTTCATTCCTGTAAAATCTTATTCTTTACATTTGTATTTGATCATCTAATTTAAATTTTATTGCTCTCTCTCTCTCTCTCTCTCTCTCTCTCTCTCTCTCTCTCTCTCTCTCTCTCTCTCTCTCTGTCTCTCTCTCTCTCTCTCTCTTAATATTGCATGTGCCCCCTTCCTAATGATATGAATATGGTGTGCTATTTTTCTAACTTTCCTAAAATCTGGTCTGTCAATTCTACACCGCCCACTTCTTTAACACCCCAATGTCAACTTCCCGGCTTTTCATGTGATCCTTAATTAAACAAATCCATTCAATTGTTTTCTCCTCAACGGTATGCAGATGCTTAAAAATCATAACATAATTTGTTGCCTTTATGATCTTTTCACACCAAAAGTGGCAGGCTCTTGAAAGCCAGATATGGATGCCAATAATTACTCAAGTTATGTGTGTTAATAAGGTCATCTGATGAATTAAAGCTTTTGTTAATTGTTTCGAAGACAAATTATAGATGCAGAAAATTAAGATATACATGAACATCGATGACTAAATGCTTAAAGGAATAGCATTTATTCCCATAATGACTAGTAGTATCATAATGGGTATTTGAGTGTACGCTTACATATCACGACTCCCCAGCCCAGAATCCCTTCTAGTTCACCATGACTATTCCGCAATGGGATTTTTTTTACGCGTGCATCTGCGTGGAAGCTTTGCTTCTCAAGTCCGCGTGAGTCCGCGTGGAAGCCCGCGCCAGGGATTCACGGGCCGGGGAGCTGTGATAGGTAAACGTGGTCTCATGCACGCCCATTATGATACTACTATGATTGCCTCCCGCGCGAGCCTCGCTGCTATAATGATCGCGTCTCTGCGAGCGAACATTTGTGCTGGCCAAACAAGAATCCTAGTAGTTGTCTTACTCGAACTCCATTTTTTTTATGGATTTCTTCCTGGAATTCACCCTGCAAGTCTTATGTCAACCGTTTGCCTCCTTTTGACCATCGTTGTTGCAGAAAATACTCCTATGATTTTTACGGTAAAGCGTCCGGCTACTGCTGAAAGCATTAAAAGCTTATTTAATGGCTCTAAAAGATGCTCTTCAAGTTTTTATATTGTTTCATTCAGCTTAATACTATCAATTATAGACTGTAGATCTTTTTGGTTGATACTATGTTTTTACTGCTGGGCAATATTTGAGAGCATTCCATGTCTGATAAAATTTGGTTGAGATGATTCCATATAGTTCTTGGGCTTCTTTTACAGGAATGGAACCAAGCAGCTTTTGCATTTCCGCAATATTTTGTGGCAGTAGGTCTACTTTTTTTCTTGGCATTTTATATACTGTTCAACGTTTCAAAAGGAAATCACTCCCGGGAAGCGAAGCTTTCGGCGGGCGTTTTTCCAGATGACATTATCTGTGCGTGGAGTCGTCGGTGGTTTTCCATTTCGACCAGCACCGTTTCAAACTCCGCCATTGTAATCGTTTTATCATTGATGACCACCGAGTACAGCTTGACAATTGTGTTGAGACTACCTTGGGCGACCGCGAGAATTTATGAATAGACATGTATTCGCGAATGTAACCGTAATGCAATTATTTTTCCGGCTCCGCCAGCCACACCCGTTACTATCGATATGACTCCGACAACGATTCCGATTGGTGTACCTATGATAGTTGCCGTAGTCGCAATTCCTGCCACACTAAGGTCAACGGTTTTGGCTGCGGCGAGTCCACAAATAGCATCCACAATAACACACACGCGTTTATATTTCATCTTGCAGCTGTTGTTCCGCTTCGATTTTTTTTGCGATGGTAACTTTGAGGGTCAATCACAGCTCTTCTATTAATACTGTGGCCGTGATGTATAATTGCTCGACAGGCTGGTCTTTTTCGGGTGCAACACGCACACGCACTTCTAATCAATTATCTTTCTTCATTGGTACAACTGCCTTGGAATCGTAGAAAATATCTTTCTGGAAAATATGTATGTCTCCTGTGATTGTGCGTTCCGGAGGCTTGTCACTTAAAACTACCTTGATTACACCCCGGCTTGGGGTCCTTAACGATCGTTCTCTTTTTTGTCCATGAACTGTCGCATGGACAAGCGGGTCTTTGTTGATTAACAGTCGAGATCTTTTTCTTCTTAGTTGAGTTAATGTTGGTTCAACATAATCAATGGATAATATTTATTGGGGTGGATTTGTTGAGGAATTCCACTTCGTCGTTGTAGAAACAATCCCTGGGTGTTTTCACGCCTGGTGGTGTAGTCTGCGACCGGGCGTTTTCGCGTGCTAATGCATGATTCCAAGCCGGCTTCGAGTTGATATTGACACATCAGGGTGGTTCCAACGGTTGATTTCTATTTGGCCTTTGGCAAGATTATATTTAGGTGTATATGAGGGTCTAGTAACGCCGTTTTCACGCAGATATTAGTCGACAAGCGGAACAAAATCACCATCGATGTTGGCATCCCCTGTCAGCCGATCCAACGATTCATCTGTAAATTTCGCAACATCGTCATCGCGTGGCTGTTCAGAATCCATCACGTATATGTAATGATAAATCTTAAACACAAACGCCAAAGATGGTGAAGTATCCACCTGGAAGGATGTTGAGTCCTTCGAACTGAATTTCTTCCTCGGCGACTAACTATACTGACATCGTATATGTGAAAGATTCTAGAACCTTGTCGTCTTTGGTGATGGTGCATATTATTATTGGTTCACCAGACTAGAGATTATTTTTCAATATTGCTATTGAATCCCAACCACCATAAAACCGGATAAGATGAATAAATACGATCGAGACTCGCGCACCTTTAAGATGTGAGGTTTAGGTCTATCAAAACCATCCACCCCAGCAACGAAAATAAGTCGACCACTTGTGATGTTGGCAGTTGTTTCCTCCTCTCCTTCGCTAGTCAACATTCCTAAGCATGCTTCCACTGAAATTACTACACGTATTGGTGAGGGTAGGGCCGATAGCACCTCAACGGCTTTTACATCCACATATTGTTTCATCCCATCATTGGCAGCATTGACGTAGTCTTTGATAAAGGCAACGAACACGCGGGCGTCTCTGATTCCCTAATTCTCAGTAATTTCGGCCAGGTTTTTCTCGACGGCGCCTCGAAGCTACAAACCACCATCGTTGATGTCTACGTTGGACGTTTGCAGTTTTCCAACTTGATCTTGGAAAATCACAAGCTCTCCCGGGTTAGCACCAACAAAACCCGGTTGCTTAACTCAATCAAATAGGCTTTGGTTGCAAACCTGGTTAGATCCACATCAGCGCCGCGTCGGGTCGCTGCGCTCGCGCGTCCGTAAATGTCAACAGGCATTCCATATATGTTTTAAAAGTAGCTTCTAAGTGACAATGCAAAATCGACAAGTGCTTGCGGGGTCGGTGAACGAGTTTTGCTTCTCGCAAGTGCATGCAGTGCTTCAACAACGAGATGTCCACATACTGGGCCGTCCATCCGAGTTTGAAACGGTAGCGTTGAATAAAACAGCGATCGAGAAGCTCCGCTTCCGGCGCGGGCACCCAGGAAGCGCCTATGTAAATAATCAAAAACTTCACGTGGCGGTGCAACTTCGCACGAATCAAAATACAAAAGATGTGGAGGCATTACCATGTATGCCACCCAATGAGTTCCAGGTCCTTTTGACGAATCTATGTTGACGATGTCAGTTTCCGACTCGCGGGGGATCATCGACGTAAGTTCATCACGCATAAAGACATATCGGAAATGTCTGACTGACTTTATCATCGCGAGTAAATCAAAACTGGTCAATGGACGCGTTTTCACGCCGTCAACGGTGAGGCCACAACCGAGGACCTTTGCATTAGGGTATTTTGCGAGTCGTCCCAGGTAGTTGAAGACCTTTTCCTTTTTTTAGAAACCATGTGCCTCCACCGACCGCCTTTTTCAGAGCCATCCCGGATGCGGTTCTCACGGCCCCTAACACAGCTGCTTTTGTAACCGCGGGAACAGCAGCCGCCAACAGCGCTGGTATGGCCGCGAGGAATGGAAATATTCCACCATCGTGTTTTATAGCGGCGACCCCGGACGCTGACAACTTAAAGAGTTATTCCGCGGCGTTGATATTTGGCTGCTTTAAACTGTTGCGCCTGTGTCAGTGTCAACATCAGTGGAGTGGTCCCGGACAACTTGTCCGAGGAAAGTTTCAAATGAACTCCGGTTTCTTTTCTCATCGCAGCAGAGATCTTTTCTATTTGATCTCGCCTCAACGTGACAAGTTTACGCAGATGGGACAATTTATTTGAAATGTTACAGGTTCAATTACAACAACTATATGTTTGAGAAAACTGCTACGAGTTCATGAAAACGCTGTGTTTGAGAAATTTGTACGAATTTTCCACTGACGCGTCAAAGACCTTCATTCGACCACTCGAGCCCTGCAACAACATAGTCTTGTGGGAGAAAATCACAGCAATACATCTATGTTCCGCGTCCTGACTTACACGTGCTTTGAAGTGCGTATCCACCACGGACTGCTTAACCAGGTCTAGAGAAAAGTAATAAATCGGTTACACCGTACTAACGTCTTTCTGGGAAATCTGCAAGCCTGTGTCAACGTTTTGGTCTCGGCCCGTGTATTTCAACAGCCGATGATACACACGCGCGACTTGATTGCTTTGAAAATCAAGCAAAATGTCTAGAGTGGTTTCTTGGTGGCCGTTTAACCTCAGCGAGACCCCAGTCACTGCCAGTTTAATAATATCATAGAACTTACCAGTCGGGTGTTCAGATTGTCCGTGATCGGAAATGCCACAAACACGTAACGTGGTGCGCTGACACCTTGTTGGGTACTTATTTGCCATGAGAAATCTCATCGGACGCGACTTTGCTGCGAGTCTTTGGTCATCGTGGGAATGAAATCGTAGATGTTCCACCAAACTCTATAAATGACGTCAAACGTGTGTCTGTGGCCACTGAGGGACTCATTGAAGACATCCAAAGGGTAAGTTTGGAAACTCAACTTTACCGTCGGCGACACTTACGGGTTAACATGACTGTGTGTTGGCCGCAAAATATAACCTCACGAACGTCTCTACAGAACCCAAATATGTGTGAGAGTGGAATCGTGCAGGAACAATTTCCGTCAGTGTTAATCTGGTTTCGTCGCGCTGCAAAACCAAGAATAAAATTCGGGTTGGTGTCAAACAGTGTACGGCCGCCACCAACAACAGGTCTGGCAGGCATACCAGCAGGTTGCGGGTCTGCAAAGCAGCCGGTGTTAGTAGACTAAAGATATACGGGATATGATCCGCATGGTTGTTTGAGTCCTTGACAAAAATCATAGACAGGCAAGCGGATCTTGTATAATCGTCGCTGTATCTGGCGAGTCCTAAGATCGTAGTGGCAAAGTGACATTTGTCCAAACAGGCTTCGATTTTTTTTCTGTTGATGAAATAACGTGCGCTGTTGAAAAACGCCATGATGCCGTTGTTGACAAATTCGATTTTGTCGTGGGCGCCGTATGCAGCATTGTTGTCGGCGCGTACAAGCTTTCCTTGGACTTCCAAGAATGCTTCACACGGGAAAAAATACCTAGATGTGTCATGAACCTGAAGTTCTATTGGTCCTTGCGCGTTTGGATCGCAAGCCTCGTACGCGTAATATTGGTAACTTTGAATGCTTCTATCTCGCAACACAGGCGCGTCCATGTCCCACACTGGATTGGATATATCTTTGAATTGAACCATCGTTTAACCACCGTAATACGCTTCCCATTACCAGATTTGCAATCACCGAATTTGTAATGGGTTGTGCCAGACGTTGCTGAGCGGCTTCATTGATAATTTGACTAACCGGAGCTGGCATTGTTGCTGTCGATGGAAGTGTAACCGATTTTGGTTGTCGAGTCACTACTCATCGCAGTCGATCTCGAATCGCCTGAACCGCCTGCGATCCCAGATTTTTTTAACCAATCCGCAGCTGCACTTTTGATGCCATCAACGACTCGCATTGCAACTTGTTTAGCGATCGGTGCAGCGCGCGAGGCCAGGCCCGCAAGAGCCTTTGGTGCTCTTGCGAACAATTCCCGGACGACATCGCCAAGGCCATTTCCGTAATATGTCGCGAAAACGGGGTTTCTCTCGCGTTGACAACACGCACGGGTATCACACGTACGTCTGTTGGAAATGTCTAGATTGCATTACAATTTCGCGTTGATGATCGTTTTGGAACCTATGTAATTCTAAGTAGCAGAAATAACTAAGAAAGTACATTTTGAGGAAAGTCAAGATGCAGAAAGGTAAGTACATGTATTGTCATTGTTATTACCTACCGTAGATGACATATTTTTATGCCCTGTCACTTGCATGATCTTTGTTGGAGGGACCCCAGCTATCGATACGGTTGTCACAGTCTTCCGTACTGAATGGTTGGTGATTCTCTTCTGGATTTCTACCCGTTCTGCAGCCAATTTTATCAGAGATACCAGTTGAATAATTCCGATTGGTCTTGGGTAATACCTGCAATTTAAAATATTTTCTCTCATAAAAGCTATTTTTATTTACATTCTTTTGCAGAGTACACTTTTAATTGTCGCGCTTTTTCAAAACTCATTTATTTGTAAATCTATTTGTTTTTTTATATCTTTCAACATTTAAGGATCCATTTGATTCGGGAAATTGTTTTGCGTGTGCAGGGTACACACTTTATTTACATTTTCTTTCTTCTTTTTTTTCTTCTTTTACTTCCATATCTCTTTGGTTTTTTTCTTAAAATTCATCCATTCATTAATTGTCTGAAATGTATTTGGGACTTTGTTTCTTTGTCTATTTATTTCTGTATTTGAAATAAGGTCATTAATTGAATCCGTAGAAATACGATTACCATATTTGGGAAGTTTCTGTCAGTTTCTGCGCTGGAATGGCGGTCAAATAAAAGGGGCTGTTATCGTCCATCCTTTCTGTGGGTCTCGCTCGGGTGCTGTTCCCGTGGAAATAATGCGAGGTATTGTGGACCTGTATTCATTACTCCCAGTACCGTCAAAGGTTTGCTATCCTTCTCAGCATATTGAAGAAACTGCATGGGTACCGGTGGAATCTGTCAATACTGATACATCTCCAAACTTCAAGTTTCTTTCTTTTTTGTCTCGGCATCTAAATCGAAACATTTCCAACAAAAAGTAAAACAGGGAAAATTGTGAAGCAGCTGGGGTGTGAGAACCCATTTCACCGACAGAACACAAGGCTTCTTCGTTATCTATGCTTATCTGTTCTGAGGCTCTTGCTTTGTTTTGTTTTTTACCAAAATTCGCCTTCTTCAGTTACATTTTTTCGAACTTATTGCTTTGACGGACTCGTAAAAAGCGATCTCTGAGAGAGACGGGATAGCCCTTGGCCTTAAGATGCCTTTCTATGCTTTTTGTTTTATAGACTCTAGAGAGCACAGGTTATAGTCTGAACCATTTGATTTGCGAATGGTTATGAACATTTCTGCTAAATAAGTGTTTTAGGGCTATTGGTAATGCACAATTCAGTGTAGGCAGGTGTGGGATGGCACTCTGATTGTGAAGAAATGGCTAAAAGTTATGGTAAACAGTGATGTCCGATTTCTTTTCATTAAGTATCCTGTAACTCTTAGTAGTGAGTGTGTGAAAATATAATACAAAACATTCCATACCTTTTTGTCCACAGACTTTGATGCAGTGTACAGCAATATGGATTGTGTATGCACTGAAAAATAAATGTCACTGACACTTATGAATAATCCATTTAGTGGCAAGGAGAAGTAGATTTTGTATAAAACTCTGAACATAAGCTGTTTTTCTGCACCTACTGTTTGCAAATAAAATACATTTTTGTCAGTTCTCAACAGTCTTGACAGTAGTTCCTCAAAAAAGGTAGTGACGCCAGTACTGGCCATAAATATCATTTTATGATGAAGACAATGACACAAATATGCAGGTATATTGGTAAAAATAATAACGAGACAATTTTAAGCCCCAAACATCTGATAAATCAAAAGCGCTGGCGTCTGCTACGTGAGCGTTCATTGTTTGTTTACAGTAAATAAAATGGTAGTTGTAATACTCGATACCCTTGTTAGACACACGTGTCGTGCAGTATGAAGCAATGCAGTGTGAAGAAACACTGCACGCGATATGCTGCTTTGCGTGGGCCCCCACCCTGGAGAAACTGCTCCATTTGCTCTGCCTTTAATCCAGCCTTGACTGCACGAATGTAAAGTTAATGGAGGAAAAAAAAAACCAAAAAAAACCCCCAAAAACATATAATAAAGAATTGTACGATGAGCGTACACAGAAGGGATATATCCTCTGCTCCAAAAGTTTTCCTTTTTTAACCGTTCAAAAGAAACGAATGCCTGTCAATGACAGATTTTATGTATGTTACTTACAAGTTTATGTCTACTGTAAATTGAGACCGATTTCTTTAAATTTTTGTTCTAAACTAATGTTTTTGATCAATTTGAATGAGCAGCCCATTGTACACAAGCTATAATTGCTCCTAATGACCTCTGAATCATCTTATGCAAATATCCGTCATTCGTATCCTTTGGGGAAAGTGTAGATGCATGAGTGCAGTGAGAAACTTTTATTTTGTACGAAATGGCGACAGTATGAAGCTTTTAACGTGTATCGTGTAAATCGAGTGGTTTTTTTTTTTTTTTTTTTTTTTTAATAGTATTCGCTGAAAGTTCTCCTTGAATAGGAGGGGTATCAAAACAAGATCCGAGAAGATAAGTGGTGGTTCGAAAAACCATTAAAACGTGAAGATTGGGACAGTCTTGAGTCATACTATAGTTGTTAAATCTGCACGAGGTGAAAAACCATTCAAGTGTGAAGTGGACTCTTCATGTGGTAAAATGTTTACACTGAGTGGAAACTTAAAACGGCACATGAAGGTACATTGTCGAGAAAAACTCATTTGGTGTGAATTATGTGATAAAATCTTTACTTACAGTGATAATTTGAAGGTGCATATGAGGATACATACTGGAGAAAAACCATTCAAATGTGAGTTATGTGGTAAACTGTTTATTGAGAGTACACTCTTGAAAACTCATATGAGAATACATACTGGAGAGAAACCATACCTGTGTGAATTGTGTAATAAAATGTTTAAACAGAGTTCAAACTTAAAAAAGCACTTGAGGATACATACTGGAGAAAAACCATTTAAGTGTGAAGTATGTGATAAAACATTTACTCAGAACGATCATTTGAAGGTACATACGAGGATACATAATGGAGAAAAACCGTTTAAATGTGAAATATGCGATAACATGTTTAACGAGAGTATACACTTGAAACTTCACATGAGAATACATACTGGAGAGAGACCATTCCAGTGTGAATTATGTGATAAAACGTTTAAACAGAGTACAAACTTGAAAAGGCATATGTGCATACATACTGGAGAGAAACCATTCAGATGTGAAGTTTGTGATAAAATGTTTAGGCAGAGTGGTATTTTGAACAGGCACATGAGGATACACACAGAAGAAAAGCCATTCAAGGGTGAAGTATGTAATACAATGTTTAAGATGATAGTTAACTGCAATGTTTAGGAGTATGGTGTTGATGAGATATACTTGATGAGCATGATAGTTACTGCTTCAAATGTACCTGACTAACTATAATTTGAATCAGCCAAAAAGTAAACCAATGCAAATGATAAATATACCTTTGCTCAACATATTTTTTATTTATGAATTTTTAGAAAATATTTGTAGAATGAACTGTAAGCTTAATCAATACTTGCTTTGTAAATGTTGTTACCCTAAAAAAAAAAACTTTTAGGCCTAACATTGTATCATCCACAATGCAGTTTACAGTCCATTCAAAAGCTGATTTGTAGTTCACATTTTCAAATGTGTGTAAAGGTTGTTTAAACAGTGCTGTATAATTTTCTATATGATGAACTCTTAGGTTTTGGACAAACATGGTCCTGGACTTCCATGTTCAAAATCCTACTGCTAAAACTAGTGTTAAATACATATTGGCAAAATGGGGTCTTTAGCCCTTTATGGGGTGTTACTGAAATGCAGAAAGAAAAATGGAACCGAATACAGAACAGGGAATGGAATAGAACAGAAAGCATAATTCACTATCATCTGTACTATATTGCCTCATCTTTACATTTACCTAATGGCTTTAACCTTGCAATTATAAATCAACAGCTACTTAACGCTCTCCATGAATATGAGTGACTATTGTGATTTCCAACAAACCATGACCAGAAATTTGTCTAAGAACATTGCATATAACTGAGAAATTGCATCTTCATACTTATAAATCATAGGAAGTTTCCTTACTGTGCTAATAGGCATGAAAAACACTATGCAAGGTTTGGCTATTTCTGTTATTAACATATTTGGAAACAAATGAGAGAGAATGAGCAGTAATTTCTTTATCAGGGTTCTCAATAGATGCGTCCACTCAGGTTTTGGTGCTTGGAAAATAAATGTGACCCATTTATGATGCATGGAAAGTCCATCCTGTGTGTTTTTATGATGCACGTTGATTTGGGCTGAAGCATCAATCTTAATTACCTTTGATTCATCTCCCACATAATTTCTACTGAGTGCAAGCCATAATAGATTTACTGTATGCGCCAGTGATCGACATTTGCTAGACTCAGGGTTCTCAATAGACACATACCCCCGGGTTTTGATGCTTGGAATTGAAATGTGACCCATTTTGAACACTTGGAAATTCCATCCTGTGCATTTTTATGACACACATTTATTTGTGCTAGAATGTCAGTCTTAATTAACCTTGATTCACCTCTGGTATAATTTTCCTACTGAGCGTGCGCTGTCCATAACAAGTTTACCGTATGTGCCACTGATCAAAATCAGCTAGACTACTTTTTACACCTAATCAGCCAATAATACCACACCTATGTAAAATCAGTATGAACTGGGCGGAGCTAACAGGCCACTGATGTCATGCATAGGTGTGCATAAGCGAATCAAAGTTAGATTGTTTCGAGATTATCTTGGATGTTTATGATAATTACAGGACGATAGAATCAATTATGATTTGATTGGAATAACTTTAGATAAAATATTGGCTTTTGTTTGAGTGCCTTTCAAATTATAATTAATTAGACAAAACTGGAAAATATGGCAGCTCATGAGGCCAGTTGTCAAAGTGGACAAACTTTAATTGTGTTTTATGGGCGATTCATTTGCTTCAGTTGGTGAAATGTTAAAAAATTATAGTGTTTTTTTTAATGTATCATTCAGTAAGAATTTATTGGACAATGTGCTCAGAGATTTATTTCGTGCTTTGGAATTAATCAAGATTGAATAGCGAGATGGAATCATTTTCTTATATTAGATGTATTTGTGAACTGTTCAGTCATAATGGCTCAAACAAGTGTATTATCTTTTCTGTCTCAGTCTCAAAAATGACCTGCCAGTGATGTTCATTCTGACCCTAAGACTCCAATGAAGCAGAAAGTTTGTGGATCAGGCGGCCGATCAGATATGCTCATCCCCCGGCTGTGAAGGCAGATGGCAAGAGCTGTGTGGACAGTGCAGGGCATCATCTCAGGTGCAGTAGGAACTGATGGCCATCCACTGCATCCAGACTCATCTCCAGATGTCTCGACATTATCGTGCCACTGGATTATGAGGAGACTACAGATGAAGGCAAAGTTACAGGAAGTGACTGTTCGTGATCTCCTATTTGCTGACGACTGTTCCCTGAATGCCAAATCTGAGTCTGACATGCAGCAGAGTATGGAATATTTCTCTTCAGCTTGTGACAGTTTTGGTCTCACAATCAGTATCAAGAAGACAGGTGATGCACCAACCTGCACCAGGAAAGCCTTATGCAGAGCCTACCATCACAGTATATGGCCAAACCATCGTGGCAGTGGACAAGTTCACCTATCTCGGCAGCACACTTTCATGTGCAATCCACATCGACGATGAAACCAATGCCAAAATTGCTAAAGCAAGTGTGGTGTTTGGTAGACTATGCACAAATGTGTTCAAGCGCAGAGGCATCAGTCTGCAAACAAAACTGAAGGTCTACAAAGCCATTGTGTTGCTGACTGCTGTATGCTTATGAAACCTGGACGGTGTACAGATGCCATGCCAAGAAGCTTAACCATGGGCTTCCTGAGAAACTGATGAGGATAAGATGACAGGACAAGGTCCCAGACAATGAGGTTCTCATACAGGCAGGCATTCCAAGCATTCAAAGCATCTACACTCTACTGATGAAATCACACTTGAGATGGGTAGGCCATGTCACCAGGATACCAGAAGAGTGACTACCAAAGAAAATCTTCTACAGCTGATAAAAATTTGGGCCTCATATTCTGGCCCTTTGGGCCATCATCGTTGCCTTGGGTGCCATTTACCCTTAGTACGCCACTGAGTATGACATTTATGTGCTCTAGGTTAAGGTATTCACACAAACACAAATACATACAGTGTGTATATAAACTGTCATACAAGATTCAGTGTACCGGTATTTTAAAATATTCCACTTTTTAAGAATTTCTTTTCAAATTTAGAGGGGGGTGGGTGGGTTTTGATGTGAACTGCATTCAGTACCATAGGCAATTTTAAGGGTTGATATAGCACCAGGCAATGAAGGAATACAATTTGAATTTAGAAACATATTTATCTTTTAACTCTTAAGCCAAATATTATTCAATTCTATTGCATACTTTGAATCCACAAAACCAAGAATGACTTCCTCAGCTTTGATTTGGATGTTATATTTTTCTCTGCATAATATTTTCTATTCCTCTCCAAATTATCTATGTCAGTGATCTGTGGAGGCAAGTGCCTTAGACCACTCGGCCACTTGGGGACCCTAGATACTTTAGTTCTAGTAGGAGAAATTTTTAGTTTTAAATTACAATCAGAATGAGCAGCTCTTCTATATTTACCAGTAATATGATAGTGATCCCTTACTTTATTGTCATTTAGTTTTACCAGTAATATGATAGTGATCCCTTACTTTATCGTCAGCCAGTTTTTTGCTGCAGATGTGATAAGAAGTTGCATTTTCTATATTTACCAGTAATATGATAGTGATCCCTTACTTTATCATCATTTAGTTTTACCAGTAATATGATAGTGATCCCTTACTTTATCGTCAGCCAGTTTTTTGCTGCAGATGTAATAGGAACTTGCATTTTCAAAATCAGTTTTATCATTTTTAGTAATATTCATTGGCACCGGAGTTATGAAAACCTCTTTTTTTCTTTCATTTCATTGTCCAGATAACTAAGAAACCTGTCAACAGCATTTGTTCCGCTGTACAAGCCCTATTCTTGATCATCCCATCGCATCGCACTACAATATATGTATCCGCTTGGAGGTTGTTTGGTTACTTGTTCTGTACTATCACCCTTGCTGATTTTAACCCTTTGATTCAAGGTGTCAAAATCGGCATCAATAACAAATGGTACCTTCACTTGATTTTGATAATTTTTCAATTATAAGATATTTTCTCACTTCTCTGGTAGCACAACCCGCTGGCATTTTGAATTAATACCTTTACAATCAATAATATGATTTTCCAGATTTTTATCTCTGCTAAAAATGCTAAGACATCTTCAACATATTTTTATTCCTGCTTGCTACTGCTATATACCAATCGGAAAATGTTTTTAATCCATACATAATGATTTTTCTCATCTTTTGATATTAATAGTAGATCAATAATACTTTCTCTTTTTTTTATTGCTAATCCATAATGGGTATACTCCATCCTCCCATTCATAAATTTTGATAGCTAATTTGTTTTTCAGTTTTTTAAATTCAGTAATATCTTTTAATGAAACAGGGAACATAATGTCACCAAAATGTAACTTGTCAACACGATTTTTATACTTGGATATGCACTCAGCCTTGCAGTCATCAGGAAATAAAGCTGAAAAAACAGCACATTGCAAAGATTTATTATCAATATTCTAAACATTTATGCTTCCTTTTTACATGCTATTTGTTTGGATAGAGGAATGTAACTTTCCCATCAAAATGGTTTGTATTGTGAGATGCATAGATAAATAACGAGAATATGCTGCATTACCCAACTGCTCTCCTGTTTTAAGGGTGCTTTGAATTGGCACTTTATTTCATCAGAAGCATGTATACTGTCAATAACACTAATCATGTATAGCACATGTGCCACTTTATTTTGTCAAAAGCATGTAGGATACTGTCTATAACACTAATTACATATAGCACATGTGCCACTTTATTTTGTCAAAAGCATGTAGGATACTGTCAATAACACTAATTACATATAGCACATGTGCCACTTTATTTTGTCAAAAGCATGTAGGATACTGTCAATAACACTAATTACATATAGCACATGTGCCACTTTACTAGTGAAAAAGGCATACGATCCCTCTATCGCTTCTATATCGCCAATAAATTGTACCATTTTGTTAATCTGCATTTTTTCAGAATACTAAATTTTATTCCCTTGTTTGAAATTAATTCATTTTTTTTGAATTGTTGAAATTTGTTCTTTCATATTTGATAAGAAATTAACTAAGTCATTATATTCTGCTGCCTACCGGGGCCTCAAAATCTTTTACCTCGTGTTTGGCGATTTTCTTCTTCGAAACAGCATGCTGTCAAATTTGGTCGAATTCCTTAATGCAGTTTTTCTTTATCACTGTCCAAATACATTTGTACAGATTTATCTTCTTTTATGGGACGAATCTTCTTTGTTTGTTTCTAATGAATCGGAAAAAAAGGAACAAAGTTTCTTACCAACGACCGCCGATAACTTCTCAAGGTCCCATACTTAATAGAATCTAACCTAAACTAATGTCTCAATGAGATTAAAAAGTTTCAAGTCCCAAAAATTTCCAATATTTAGAAAAATTGAAATATTGCAATCAATGCATTTAAATCTAATCAGGTCATGTATATATGAAAACAAATATACCTATGAAATTTATGCATTTAAATCTAGTCGGGTCATGTATATATGAAAACAAAAATAAACCTATGAAATTTATTTTTTCTACCTAGAGTGGTTTGTAGTTTAATCGTGCATATGCACACAAATATGCCAGTCATATTGAATCTAAGTTTAATGTTTTCTGCGCACTCTTACTAACAAGCTTTTCAGGAAGGATGAACTGACAAGGACCAATCAAGATGACTCCACTGAAAGCAACAAGGGCATAAAAGACCAAAGTGTCCATACGATATGAATGCCCCTGCAAATATTGTACAAATTTAAGCTTTACTCAATATGCAAAGGCAAAGTTGCATGTCAAACAGGAGTCATAATTCGGTTGCATTTTGTCAGAAAATGTTGAAAATAAAACTTGACCTTGGTCTTATTAATACAAAGCCTCGTATAAGATTTTGCTTTCAATCCATGAAGACCTTCAAAAATTATCGAGTGGAAATGAGAATTATGACGGACAAATATGGCTAACACCAAATGCCCCTTCCTTAGACAATAAAAAGTGTGTGAACCACTGACTTTGAAAAAGAGTGGATTAGTTGTTGTATCGACCCCCCCATCCCATATGCAAGGTGACATTAACGAGGACACAGGAGTCTATCATTTCTATGTTTATTTGTATCTAAATTTGCATATTATTTGACAGAACTATACATGATGTTCGATTTGTGACGTAATCAAATGGCAGTCTACTATTATAATATTCATGTAAAAATTGTAATATGCAGTTATCGAAACAATTTTAATATAAATTCTCTAGAGATGAAATAATATGCACGGATTTAATCAGCAACACAAAAAGCTGACATTTTAGGACATGATATAATTTGCAAGTAAAATATGAAAACTTTGCAGAATTATTAACATTAATTATTCAAAACAACGTACAACATGAATAGAATACCGTGCAAATCGATTTACATGGGAATTTCAGTAAGAAAAAAGCTGTCATGAACATCCTTTTAAGCACATCTTTCATCTAAGATACAACATTGGTGAACACCAATTAATTAATTAATCAATCAACTTATCACAAAACATCCATCCCCAACAAGCACCAGCCCCAAGACCATGACTGAGACAAAGTATCTCCAAACCTGTGTCCTTTCTTCATGCTTGAACAGAGAGGCATTTGTTCAAGATATACAAACATAGTGCATATTGTTGATGTTCAATTTTTACATATCTGACCATATAATCAACCAACCAACTATATACACACATACTATGCATGCAACTGTCTGCCTTTAAATTTTATTAAATTATCATAATTTTTAGAGAAAAGGTCCCTGAGTGATATCTATAACTTGGCACGAGTTATATCTGAATGCATGGAATACATCAACAAATCCTCCCTCCCCCTCTCTGTCTCTCTGGCATCACTAATTAAGTTTCCTGTATATTTCCTTCATTTTTCTACATTTTTGATTAAATCCAGCGCATTAGTTACAAGTTCAGATTTACCAAGTATATTTTACTTATATTATGCACTAACATGAACACAACTTATACAACAAGACATACCAGTATGTACATAGACAATAACTGTGGATAAATGTGATTACAGAACTACTCACTTACCATTCCACCAATAACATTCTAACTTTTATAGAAACTGTGAACTTTTTAATTTAAATATTTATATCTAATAAAGTCACAACTCTGAATAGCAACATGTTAATCATCTAGACTTCTTAGGATTCTAATCTATCCATAGATACACTACAGGTACTATGATCTCCCTAGATGTCAGATTTGTTTCACATGCTATATTCCAGGTCTGGGTATAAAACTCAGAGTTTGAGTTCTCAGTTTTAGCCAATGAAAAGTGAATTTAAAAAAAATGGATTCTGTGATTGGTTAACAAAAAATCTCAAGCTCTGGAGTTTTATGATCCCCAGGTCAGTTGTGGATATATGAAGAAGAATTATAATAAAGCACTCCCTCATTATAAGTCCCTTCATTATAACACATTTCCTGTTATAAGGTGGATATGTCCTGGATCACTTTTTATTAAGTGGTAGTAAAATTATATGCATCATGTACTTCATTATCAGGCAGTCTCACTATAAGGTGGTATACTCTATGACTTCAGCGTTATAATGAGGGAGCACTGTACACGTGAATAATCAAAGATTTATAAGTTATTTTGACTTTTCTAAAACTGGAAGACTAGCTTATGACTAGATACACGTTTGTCAAACAAGTATGCCCACTGCAGACCAAAAGAGTCCAAATCCATGAAGAAGCCTACAATAGAAACATTTGCAAAACTGCTAGAATGGCATGAAAATCTAATTAGATCATCTGTTGATGCATATGCATAACGAATGTCATGATTTTTCCTAAATTGTGCTTGCAAAGTTTTTATTAAAATAAAAAAAAGTCCAAAAATTTCAAAAATGTGTTTTAAAAAATAAAAAATTACTGTAGTAACCTGAAAAATCTAAGCAGGTCATCATATTAATACAAATATGCCTCTCAAATTTAATTTGTCTTCCACAAGTGGTCTTTGCTTAATTGTACTAACAAGGTTTTTGTCAAAAAAGTCCCACTCCAACAAGTTCAAAAGTATGGAAAAAAAAGTTGAAAAATTGCTGTAATGATCAGAAAATCTAATCAGGACATTGACTCATGACCACAATAAAGTGTGTACAATTTCATGGCTCTTAGACCAATAATTTTTGTGATATCATGCTAAAATGAATTCATGACAGGTGTACAGATGGACAGCAGCAAAGCTATATACCCTCTTCTGCTATCGCAGTGGGGGTATAAAATCGGCTTAGGTTATCTAGTATTTTCTGGAAATAGTTGAAATTTTTTTTATATGACTGGAAATTTTGGTGCAAGTGACCTTTCCAGACTAAACAAATCGCACTGGTGTGCTTGTCATCCTATACAAAAGCCACGAGGCTAACTCAAAAACATTTTATTTTCTGTTTAGACTTTAATGCTGCTTTCTGCTGAATACAAGTAAGTCTTTGTTGGTTAGCAAAACTCCAGAAAAAATTGGAGCAAAAATATTGATTTTGTGTGTGATTACAGTAGAATGCATTAACAGCTGACTGGTTCAAATAGTGTAGTGATATCACACACACACAGGGAACTTATCTATCATGTTTTATTAATTTGAGCAGGGAATAAACAAACCAATGGTGTTGCACCTCTTTGCACCAGAAACAAGGTCTGTGCTGAGGAGATTCAATGCCCATATGTTAAAATCTACACCAACGTATTAGCTGTACAGTAGCAGCCCATGAAATTTTTGCGGTTTTAAACATGGTTCCTGAGGAATTGAGCAGTTACTGGAGTGACCTCCCCTTCCCCCATTGTGTCACAGGTTATACTTGTTGACCAGTAATTGACCTATTGGCAACTGAGCCCACTAACACCAAACGGACCTTTCCATGCACTTCCCTATCATCCAGCTGACTATGACGTTACACATAGCTACACACTGCAATGTTGTTGGAATAAGAAACAACATCACTCTTTCCAGCTTGATTTTTATCTGACTAGAGCAAAACAAATATAGTCATTGTCAGGGCCATGTATTATTCAAATTGAATGAAACTTTGGTCACTAATGCTGACAAAATTTTGGTATTGTCTTTGCAACACGTAAATTACAAGAAGAGAACAGTGCTGCACTTTTTTCATTCCTTTCCCCATGAAGAATGATCCTGACAAATGTAACAAGTGGATAACATTCTGTGGATATTTGCAACTAAATATCAATAATATTACTAGAAATAAACACATTTCTTCCAAGTTTAGTCTTGGTATAATGATCATTCAGATACTTTTTTTGTGGAAAAGATAATCATTGTTATTATGTTCATAACTGTTCTGATTGGTTGAACAGGTTACATGTGCTCAGCAGTAACACAATGTATTAGTTGCCTCGCATTGATTTTAGCTCGACAAAATGTATTGTGCTCACACGGGGATCATGGTATGAAGGTAATAAAAAAATGTTTGATGATCGATTACTTGCAATAATGTTTGAAAAATATCAAGAAGTAGTAAAAATGTAACATTACATTACATAATTTGTATTTTGTTATCTTTTTACCTTCTATTTATCCATAGATGGATGGATTTGGTAACAACAGCAATGTCATAAAGGAAGTCGTTCAGCCTTGTCCCAGTCTGTGCACATGGCAGGTGCTATGTTTGCAGACAGTTTAACATACGGATGTTTTTGGATAAATTTATGTACTGCATATACTCGCCTATAAGCCGATACCAACTGCAAACTGCATAGACCCAGATCTGCTGTCGCATAATGCGCCAGCAGATCTGGGTCTGTGCAGTTTGTAAGGACTAATCAGTAGAACAACATAGACCCTGATCTGACGGCGCATTATGCAATGGCAGATCTGGGTCTATGTTGTTTGCATTTTGGACCCGGGTTATGTGCGAGTATATACGGTACTCTGCCAACTTGATGTGTCAAATTGCTTAGGTTTAACTTTAATTTTTTATACTTGCACATTTACACTATACTCCATAGTTTTCATCTCAGCAATTTTTTTTCTTCCCCAGTGCCAAGCTAAATATTTGATGGAAGGAAAAATGCGTCATGGTTGTTAGGTTTATACCAGTTGGGCGGAGCATAGTCAATAGGTCATTTGTCATAAAACAATTACTGATATGCCGTCAGAAAAAGATTTATGCCAATACACAATATCATATTGCAGGTTTTTTAGTGGTTAAGATATTTTAGCTATTTAGAGGTATAAGAGTGAAAACAGTCCCTCTACTGAATGAAAAGAAGTTCCTGGAAAATCCATAAGTTTGTGTCTTCTGTCCTTTAATTATTAACTGCTGAGTACTGAAACCATCTCTGATATTTCTGAGAAACTCCAACATACCAAATCTGGTAACAAAAATATTTTCTTACATGTTCAAGTTGATATGTACACAAGATACCTGTAAGTGCAGTAAAAAGTTTGTCTTATGGCCTTTAACCTTGAATCTGATATCTTGGATAGAAGATCACTCAACTTAATTGTCTCAGACACCACCAAGATATACCCACATGCTAAGTTTGATTAAATCTATAATTATTATTGTTGGAAACAAGAGTTGGGACTGACATTCTGCTGGCCAAGAAAAGAATTTCCTGGAATTCAAGATAAGACTGTTTCTTCTTTTTAACTGCTGTGTGTTGTAACATACAATGGACACCAACAAAAGGCCATCACATGAACTCTTCTAGTCTACAACCAGTAGAAAAAAAGAAGAAAAAAATCCATCAAAATTTATCATATTGTAAATTATACCTTTCAAGATCTCCAATTGCTAAAATATAACCAGACAAAATTCGTAAACCCTTATTTCACTGACAAATGTTTATGTTCATGAAAATTCTGCAATATGGTGTTTAGAGTACGTTATAAGTTACACTTCAAAGAAGTAGAATCACAACTGACAACAATTCTAACAAGTAAAAAGTGACTATCATGATGGTTTCACTAAATCCAAACAGATTATGCACAACATGTATCATTTATAGTAACATAGTCAATTTCGGATTGATCAAAATTATGATGCATTTAATTATAAGCCTGAAAATTGCAAAGTTCATGATGAAAAACAAAAGAGGTAATAAACAGTGAGCTACTATGATAGTAAAGTATCATCAATGATATTGGTCACAGTGAAGATTACTATCTCCATGTACAAGTTAGTTCTCGAAAACTAACCTCAAAACCTAATTAATGTTTCCGTAGCATATGACCCAATGAAGGTTTTCATTTTTGCAAAAATAAAAATGCATCTACAAATTGTGCTTTATTGACTAATAAGAGAAAAATGCATCTACAAATTGTGTTTTATTGACTAACAAGAGAAAATGGTCAAATGAAAAACTGAATAAGTATTGAGAATGAATGGACATGAAGGACAAATTTCTTCCTCTGTGAACTACAACACAACTACAATCACTGTTGTACACTTGGCGCCAATATTTCTCATTAAATAAAGTGATATCTGATAGAAAATGCAGGAGTGTTGAGACATTGTATATAAATTATATCTGTTACCTCTCAAACATACTCAATTACATATAACTTTGCTTCATGTGAAATATTGGCACAAAGTCTTCACATAAATATTATTTTGTATAGAGATAAAAGACAAATTTGGAACTGGCTGAATCATGTTCTTAGATTTTTCAAACTTTATAGGTATAAAGAGTAAGGCTGCAATGTTTACCAAAATATGTCTAAACGTGTACACAGCATACAATAACTGAAAAGATGCCATTTAATCAAAGCACTTCAAAACTCAAACCTCTCATCCAATCTGCACAAAAGACTTACAGTTGACAGCTATTTATATGCAAGCGATTCACAATATGCATGCTGCACCTCACTCAACTTGCAATTGTTTCATTGGCCGTACGTCTTTTATCTCTTATTATGACAGGATTCAGCTTGCAAGACATGTCTTTGTTGAATATATTTGACAATTTAGATAAAACATCCTTTGATCATCATGATATTGTTTCATACTGCTATATATATATCTCCATGATGAAAGAATTCACGACACAATTGGATGTACTGCCTGGATGTGTGAATCAATTAACACCAGATGTACCACATAATGTTTGTTTACACGGTTATCAATTTTGTTGATATTTGCAGGCAGTAAAACCAAACTAAACTATTTACACATGTAAACACTGAGGCCTTAATAAAATGGAGATGTCTGTTTCAGCTGGACAACTAAACATTTTGTCTGCATTCTAAATCCCACTCATGCCTAACTGAAAGGTCTCTCTCATTATCTGGTACAATGTTACCCTTTAATTTCTGTTACTTGGGCAGTTAATATCGTAATATGGCTACCGTTAATACTTAAATAGGTAATTACTATAACTAATACTATAATTTGCTATGTTCAGCTTTTTACTTCCTAGAACTCGGCAATACATGTACATAAACAATACACCAGTTTCAGCTCTTAATCTCAAATGGCTTTAAAGTTATAAATCAGAAACAAAAGTGACATATGGACAGACGAACGGATGAAGAGGAATGTGAATACTATGTCCCTGCTTTTCACAAAAAGCTGAAGGACAATAATGACCATGTTTAATAAATGCTGTTGTTCAAAAATAACAATAAATTAAAATAAGTAAATGTAAGCAACCTAATTTATACATAATTACTGGGCATGAGCTTATTTGTTTTATTCAAAATTCTATGCTTCATGCAAACATGTGCATTAATTATACAATTAGTCCAATAATATTCTGAGATTCATGTTTTAAAATTGTATACATTGGTCCTCCTCTTAAACTGTCCCATCTGCAAGGAAAAGGTGGCCTAATATGATGGACAGTCTCTCAGGATGGAGAATAATTATAACAAAGTGATCTCGTTTTTGTTGAGCCCACCTTTTATTTAGCTAAGTAAAAAACTTTAACATTGAGGTTAATCTAAATATGTTGAGGTTAATCAAGGTGTGTATGTATGTACAGATGGAAGAAAGAAGCAATTTTATGGATACACATGTAAACAAATAAATTAACTCCCCAGTAATTATATACTGTGAAACAGGACTCTCTGAACATAAAAACTGAATTCTAAGTAATTTGATAGCTTTTGAATAAATTTTACACGTATATCTCAAACAGCTTAAAAGTTAAAAAAAAGGCCGAAATGAAAGTGTGATCAATAAATGAATAAACATGAATACCGTGTCCCCCACCTTTTGGATCAGTGGTCAGTGCATCAGACTCACAACTGAAAGGATGCAGGTTCGAATCCTACCATTGGATCACACCAGATTAGCTGTCATGTTATGCCCTTGGGCAAGGCTCTTTACTCCAATTGCCTTGGCACTAAATAACCTATTTGTGTTGCCTTGCCCTAAAACATCAAACCAAGCCAAACCTCCACCTTTCACAAAAATACAGCCAAACCTCCACCTTTCACAAAAATGCAGGGGTACAATGATTTTACTTTATAATTTACCAAAAGTAATTGTGAATTACCGGTAACATGCCAGCTGTCATACTTACCAATGTTCAACACCTAACCTTTACAGGTAGGAAAACTTGTTTGTAATGTGTGCTATAATATTCATCTACCATGATGGCATGGTTCATTAATATTTGTACTATTTATGCATTCTTTTAACATGGAAACAAATCTACACAAGTCAATTATTTTTATTTTCTTGACTATGAAAATGAGATGTGCAAATATTTCTTGTGACATGTAAATAAATAGAATACTACATTTAAGCATAGTGATTATTTGAAACAATTCAACAGAGTCTAAGATGATGAAACAAACTTTTTTGCTAGTACTTCAGAGTTTTGTCATCTTATTCATTACTGAATTATTAGACATAACCACCATGCAAACATCCTCCTCATTATATTACAGGTAAAATATATTTTAAAAATATGATCAAAATTCAAGAAACATGACACTGAAAATGTAATGTGAGAATAATAAAATCCATCATATCTGTTGGTGTGATATAGGAAAATTCCATCACAGCTCTGTACAGTTCCTGTCCACAAATTCTGATTCTGTGGATGGAATGTCAAAATTTTACACTAATACATGTGATCAATTAGATTTCTCTCATTTCTCACTAGAAAATAGTTGGAAAAATACATTGCAGTATCATTGGTATAGATTTAGCTTTAGAAGCAGTATTTTCTAACATTTTTTACATCTCATTAGAAAGGGCACAAAAAGTTTACTTTACAAAAACAACTGTCTCAAACAAGGACTATTGTTTTAAAGTTGTCAAAATTGGTCCAGTATTAAAAATGCAAGAAACATTTAGGGCTACAGTTTAACATTTTGTTTGGTCACTTCCATTTCTTTGCAACGTGCAAAATCATATTGTCTTCTATTTTTTAAAACCTGTTATTTTACCTATTGTGTAATACCTTTACCATTTTCATGAAATTTCGGAATAAAAATAAATTGTTTTCATTTCAGTTTCACTTGTAATTTTGTCATGAACAAAATGCTACATGTGCAGCTGAATTATCTTTCTTGTTTTTGACGCAAGTCTGATTACACATGTCCAAGTACATATCTTTTGACTTTGAAAGGCTATCAGAAATAAAGAGATAATAAACTGTTTCATTGACTTGCAGTTTCAGCAACATTTGTATTAGGAACAACAATTTTGTTTTCAGGACATGGTCTGCACAACACATGATACAAATATCTAAGATTGGCCATCCTACATAAAAAAATATACAAAAAACCCCCAAGATCTGCAAGTTTTAAGAAGAGACATGGTAACTGAATTTGTAGCTAAAGTTAGTTAATATCAGAAAAATATTTCCATATTTGGTAAATGAAATGTTTGGGCATACAAAAGAAATACTGCTGCACCTTGAAAACATAAATGGATGTACCTTAGTCAACTGTAAATTATCCATAGGTAATGGCCACAGTAAACAGCTCACAGGGGATCATATCATTGCTTGCAATTTACCTATAAATAATATATGTGCTATATATATAATAATACATGGGAGGACACCTTTATGCCTTCTCCTATGACCTATCTAAGAATCAACACTAATATTTCATGCAATAGTGCATGTAGCATAATAAATTTTGCACTGATGTTTATTTAAGATATTTGACTTTTTATTCCTACATAAAATTGGACTTACTATCTTCCTCATAGGGAATGCCAGCCTGTTTTCCAACATTACCGCTGGACAAGACCATGATTGTTCTTGCCCGATATGCAAAAGTACAATAAGCTGAATGGAATACTTCCCCCTCACATATATTTTCTGGGTACATCTTCACATCTTTAACTTTCTCATTTTCACATGTATATACATTATGCCACAATGGTTAAATAAAAAATCAACATTTACTACTGTAAAACTCTCTTCCAAAACAATGATGCTATTCAGACTTTTAAAAAATTGGTCACAACACATATCAAAATTTAAAGATACTGTATGCTGATCATATTCTCAACAATAAAAGAAAGCAGTTCATGTTCAGATGTAACTCTTCAGTGTAAGGGATACATCTGGTACAAATATATAAATGATTATAGTGGCCATAAGCATAATGTTGTTTGTACTGTTTGTCACATCTTAACAAACTGAAGTTATCTGTTCTCTAACATCTTATAATCCTACTGGTACACTTTATATTGTAAAAGTAATTATGAAAGACTGGTGTGAACTAATTCCATGACAACACATTCAAGTTAATTAATATCAGATAATACACATCCTCAAATTTTATATGGGGGCAAAATTGGGGAGTCCCAATGCGCTGAACTGGTACGCTTGTTAAATCGTGCCCGCTTCTTCTCAAAGAAAACATTGAGATCTGGTGGCTCGATATAGGGGAACATTCTCTCCAGATTGGGTGGGTGATAATGTTGGTTGATTAGTGCTGCCTTCAAATTAACACCTGAAAGTAGTAAACAAAATGAAAAATAAAATGTACACACTGAATGATCAATTTAAAAAAATTAAAAAAATGACAGAACAAAAGAATTCATACATCAGTTCTGAATATATTTCCTTGTGTGTGTGTTTGACCGCTTAATTATGCGAAAGTAATTTAACAGGGAATGACGAGTATTAATTCTTTCAAACATGAACTAAATTGTTTCCACTCTAAGTTCCAATTTTTGTTTCAGAAGTACTTACAGTTCTGTTCATATTTTTTCAGCAGACGATTAAAATAATTTTTCCTATAATATGGTTGGGAGCCTCATAGAGCACACCCCCCCCCCCCCGCAAACATTTACCTTACATTTGAGGTGGACAACAGATTTTATATAACCCTCTATATTTCATACTAAATACACCCCCACCCCTCCAACCAAATCATGTTAATAATCAAACTGGGGAAAAATAAAGCCAAAACTTTGAATATAAGGTTTTAATATGTTTGTTATTGAACTCACATAACATAATGCTGCATTACTTTCATATATCATGTTTTGTGTTGTGCAAAATTTAGTTATGTATGTAACTATTTGCTGGGGGGTTTTTTGTCTTTAAAATCAAGTTAGCATAAATTAAAGTTCATAATGGTGCATATGATCAAAGTATTCCAAATGACATCCTGTTTATATACCTTGAGCCCAAAGAGGGATTATCTATGAAATATTCCAAATGACATCCTGTTTATATACCTTGAGCCCAAAGAGGGATTATCTATGAAGTATTCCAATGACATCCTGTTTATATACCTTGAGCCCAAAGAGGGATTATCTATGAAGTATTCCAAATGACATCCTGTTTATATACCTTGAGCCCAAAGAGGGATTATCTATGAAATATTCCAAATGACATCCTGTTTATATACCTTGAGCCCAAAGAGAGATTATCTATGAAATATTCCAAATGACATCCTGTTTATATACCTTGAGCCCAAAGAGGGATTATCTATGAAATATTCCAAATGACATCCTGTTTATATACCTTGAGCCCAAAGAGGGATTATCTATGAAATATTCCAAATGACATCCCGTTTATATACCTTGAGCCCAAAGAGGGATTATCTATGAAATATTCCAAATGACATCCCGTTTATATACCTTGAGCCCAAAGAGGGATTATCTATGAAATATTCCAAATGACATCCCGTTTATATACCTTGAGCCCAAAAAGGGATTATCTATGAAATATTCCAAATGACATCCCGTTTATATACCTTGAGCCCAAAGAGGGATTATCTATGAAATATTCCAAATGACATCCCGTTTATATACCTTGAGCCCAAAGAGGGATTATCTATGAAATATTCCAAATGACATCCCGTTTATATACCTTGAGCCCAAGGAGGGATTATCTATGAAATATTCCAAATGACATCCCGTTTATATACCTTGAGCCCAAAGACTGATTATCTATGAAGTATTCCAAATGACATCCTGTTTATATACCTTGAGCCCAAAGAGGGATTATCTATGAAATATTCCAAATGACATCCTGTTTATATACCTTGAGCCCAAAGAGGAATTATCTTCCTGGGGGCATCTTCATTATCTGTGGAATCACCTGAGTGGAGATCAGAAATGTCATAGTTATCCACCGAGGGAGACTTTTTGTGCATCCGGACAGGAGTCATCTCGTACCTTAAAAAGATATACTTCGATGATAATTAACAGTGACAAACTAAAAAACAATTTAATAAATAATTGTAAACAATTTTGGAAATTATTTGTCAGTTGTATTTTATTGTGAAGTCATACATGAACTCTGCATTCCATAATAAATAATTTTAAACAATTTTGGAAATTATTTGTCAGTTGTATTTTATTGTGAAGTCATACATGAACTCTGCTCTTCAGTACACAACCCACACTGTATTAGTACTCAAGGTGGATGTGATAGATAATTTTACTATTCTGTTATGAATATTTATATCATATTCAACCAATTTTTTTCTTGTACTGATGACGTACATCAGAGGACAGATTTATCAAAGTGTCCCTTCCAAAATTAAAGATTGGACACCACATATTTAATGATGGACAGATGGCTGAACAGCACCATGGTTAAAATAGAGGCTCTTACATGATTGTTCAATTTAAATAAAAGTTTTGAAACAAGTTGAACAATTTACATCTTTTGGTAGCCTTTACATTATTCGACAAGTTTCATAAATTTCATTTGAAATGAGCACAAATGTAAGAATGTATACCTGTTGTCTAGATGGCTGCCCAGTTATGCAAATGATCCATTTAAAAACTAAACTCACTTCAGAAGGAAACCACATCTGAAAGGGACAATGTTCCCAGTTAGGTTGCACACTTCCCAGACAGGTTGTCATCAGTAAGTGCAACACTTCTAAAAACCATAATCAGTCACTGAATTCAGACTCTCTAGTTATTTTTAAACCAGGTACATGCCATGTTTCACTTTGCCAATGAATTGGGCATAATGAAGTCCAAAACTGTACCATATGTCTACCTAAATTGTATTTATGAAAAGAATAATAATTTTTAAAAAATGGAAAAAAAGAAAGCCACTTCAAACTTTATGATTTTTTGCATACGCATAATAAATATTGGAGAGAGAGAGAAAGAGTTGTAAAAGATGAAACTGCTTCAAAGATTCATTGAAGGAAAACAAGTGGCACAAGTGTGCCTTAGACTGCACACCTGGTTGATCAAAAAGCACAAAAAATACTATATTATAAATGGTTTTACATTTTTTGCCCCCCCCCCCCAAATACACAAGAGTTGATATTGTCTCAAAATATGATAGCTTTTTAGAGTTTTAGAACACTTTTCCATGTATCTACATGAAGATTTTACATCTTAGATACAGATCACAAGTACTGCTAAAACATAGTTAAAACAAAACAAAACAAAACAAAAGAACCAGAAAACCTTTTCTGTCTCTCAACATTCTACATCTTGAATACAGATCACAATACAAATAAATGAATATTGACTAGTATACAAGCGTAAAGGTTGTTAATGTTATATCAAATTGAATATTAAACAAACTTTACAAGTTCAAGTATCCAAGATATGTAATACAAAGTTTAAAATTCGACCTGAAACACTTTCAAATGTAGAAGGAAAATATCAACTGTGTACACGTTCTTTAGCATAAAAACTGCTAAAATATACAGTGAAACCCAGCTATAACGCGATATTTGGAGTCCATAAAATTCGATCGTGGAAAAAGCAGGGTCGTGTTATTGCAGGGTTTTACTATATTTTACTTTATTCAGAGAACAACGTATACACATCTGATGTATAGCATGAATAGGGTATCAACACCGTTTACTATCTGATATCGATCCGTCTTTGTTTTCCCACATGACAACCCTTTGATTGAGCCACGAGTTTGATACAGCTGTACTTGTTCAGTGCCAAGTAACAGAGAGTGGTTATTTGAACTCCCTGTGATCTTGCCGCCCAAGCTCAGTCTCTACATGAGCACCCACATCTGACAATCTTTGATCAACCACCGCATTGTCTGGTGCTTGGTTGTGTATGCAGTTAAAGAAGAAACATAAGTCAGCTTTTGTTTGCACAATGATTGTATACAGGATAAATTGAAGTCCAGTGCACGTGTTGGCGGCTTACGTTTTTTTATATTTATTAAATCGTGAGAATCTTTTATCAAACACCACATTGTCTGATGCTCGATTGTGTATGCAGTTAAAGAAGAAAAACATGTAGGCTATTGTTTGAGCAATGATTGTATACAGAATGAATTGAAGACAAACACAAAGAAAACTTACTGGCTTTACTCATGGATCAGTAATAAGTAACATTTCCGATAATGTTTATTTTGGCATAACACTTCAAGAAATTGGTGAAATTGTTAAATTTCAGAAGCCATGCCACAATCAAATTCATAAGTGATCTCTTCCCCAAAATGATAATAAACTTTTTATACACTATTTCTCGTACTTAAAAAAATTTTTTTTTTTTCTTGTACAAGAAAAATACATGTACATGTATATAAATTTCAGGAACCACGCCACAAACGTATTATACTCGAATTCATACGCAATCTCTTCCCCAAAATGATAATTTAATATATACATTATACACACTATTTCTCTTACTTTGAAAAAAAAATGTTCGTGTGCGAATGAATATATGAAATTTTGGGAGCCACGCCACGATCGCGTTATATCCGAATTCGATCTATATAGCGGGGCGCTTTATGGCAGGGTTACACTGTAGTTTAAACTAGTACCAGAAAACATGTTCCATGTGTTGACATTCTATATCTAAGTTAGTTATAAATCACAAACAGAATTTCGTGGATTGCAGCAACATCTAGAATAGATACGAGAAAAACATGAACAATCACCGGGTGAACACCCTTACTTTCAACAACATGAACAATCACCGGGTGAACACCCTTATTTTCAACTTCAGTAGATACAGGTCCACCAGAATTATTTCTAGACAGAAACAGAATGAGTAGCTAATACACATGTTAAAATGACTAGTGGCAACCAGGACTGTGTTAAAACTAACCAAAAGCAAATATTACTTCAAGTGTCAACAATATACATCATGCAGAAAGAAACAAATACAATTATCTCATCGAGGTTTACTCCCTTGAATCATTCCACATCAGCATATGTCAATTTGTTACAATATTGACACTATTTCACTGTCAAACTAGAAACATTCCACATCAGCATATGTCAATTTGTTACAATATTGACACTATTTCACTGTCAAACTAGAAACATTCCACATCAGCATATGTCAATTTGTTACAATATTGACACTATTTCACTGTCAAACTAGAAACATTCTACATCAGGATGTCAATTTGTTACAATATTGACACTATTTCACTGTCAAACTAGAAACATTCCACATCAGCATATGTCAATTTGTTACAATATTGACACTATTTCACTGTCAAACTAGAAACATTCCACATCAGCATATGTCAATTTGTTACAATATTGACACTATTTCATTGTCAAACTAGAAACATTCCACATCAGCATGTCAATTTGTTACAATATTGACACTATTTCACTGTCAAACTAGAAACATTCCACATCAGCATATGTCAATTTGTTACAATATTGACACTATTTCACTGTCAGACTAGAAACATTCTACATCAGCATATGTCAATTTGTTACAATATTGACACTATTTCAATGTCAAACTAGAAACACAGCCAATAACCAATTGCATGCTCTACCAAATACTGAGTCAATGAAACCATGTGTGGGACCGTTTCATTATGCAAGAGGAATCCAGAATGCAGATGACCAAGTGGCCGTCTGATTAAACAGACAGTTCTCATTCTCAAGCTTAACAAATCTAAAATCTTTCTGAATGAGTATGAGCTAAGAGGAACATTGGTTCTGCCAATGCGGTGACTACCTGGCTATGTTCAGTTATATTCGCAATGCTTTTTGTACCCAAGAACATCCAAATGATGCAAGCTCAACTCTCATGAGACTTAAATCAATGTAGACAACAGCTATTTTTTTGTAAACAGTTTTATCACAAAATGTGATATAATTTTCCTTCTTGTTACAAGAAGAAATTTGTTACACTAAATTTCACTTTGTTTCATAATTCAATGTAGTGTCTATTGCAAGGTCATATTCTAGTCTTTCCCCAAGCTATATTTTGCTGGCCAATGATAACGGATTGTGTATACATCCAGTCAAGGTGACAGACATGGAGATATCCTTGTCTGGTTATAGACTGTTCACTTCACCATAATGCAGTACTAAAAACAGGATTTTGATGATGGGATTTCTAAAGTGGAAGTTTTAGAATGTATTTTGCTTGCACATTTAGGCAGACCTTCCCAACCAGTTACTTCAATCACCCATGGAAGTGATTTTGTATGATAAACAAGGGACAGAAGTGATTTTATATGATAAACAACTTGGGACAGAAGTGATTCTATATGATAAACAACTAGGGACACAAGTGATTTTATATGATAAACAACCAGGGACAGAAGTGATTTTATATGATAAACAACCAGGGATAGAAGTGATTTTATATGATAAACAACCAGAAATAGAAGTGATTTTATACGATAAACAACCAGGGATAGAAGTGATTTTATATGATAAACAACCAGGGACAGAAGTGATTTTATAATGTAAACAACCAGGGACAGAAGTGATTTTACATAAACAACCAGGGACAGAAGTGATTTTATATGATAAACAACCAGGGACAGAAGTGATTTTATATGATAAACAACCAGGGAAAGAAGTGATTTTATATGATAAACAACCAGATACTGAAGTGATTTTATATGATAAACAACCAGGGACACAAGTGATTTTACATGATAAACAACCAGAGACATAAGTGATTTTATATGATAAACAACCAGGGACAGAAGTGATTTTATATGATAAACAACCAGGGACATAAGTGATTTTATATGATAAACAACCAGGGACAGAAGTGATTTTATATGATAAACAACCAGGGACAGAAGTGATTTTATATGATAAACAACCAGGGACAGAAGTGATTTTATATGATAAACAACCAGGGACAGAAGTGATTTTATATGATAAACAACCAGGGACAGAAGTGATTTTATATGATAAACAACCAGGGACAGAAGAAATTTTGGACCCAAACTACCCTTCATATATTATTTTTAAAATTGCCATCCCTGGGTCCCATGTATGTTTTAACAGAATAGCTCTTATTCTACTGGAACCATTCCGAGTTTCTGAAAACTTTTAAATTAGCTCCATAGGAGTTGGTCCAATACAAATTTTTATCAGGATGTTGTTATTTTATTAAAAAAAGTTTGCATATATAATAGCAGTACTCTTACTTCTAAGGAAATGCTTCATTTGTAAGATAAACAATGCTATAAGCAGTCAGCATCTTAGTCTGGTAAAGAAAACAATGCTATAAGCAGTCAGCATCTTAGTCTGGTATAGAAAACAATGGTATAAGCAGTCAGGATCTTAGTCTGGTATAGAAATCAATGGTATAAGCAGTCAGCATCTTAGTCTGGTATAGAAATCAATGGTATAAGCAGTCAGGATCTTAGTCTAGTAAAGAAAACAATGCTATAAGCAGCCAGGATCTTAGTCTGGTAAAGAAAACAATGCTATAAGCAGTCAGCATCTTAGTCTGGTAAATAAAACAATGCTATAAGCAGTCAGCATCTTAGTCTGGTAAATAAAACAATGCTATAAGCAGTCAGGATCTTAGTCTGGTATAGAAATCAATGCTATAAGCAGTCAGCATCTTAGTCTGGTAAATAAAACAATGCTATAAGCAGTCAGCATCTTAGTCTGGTAAAGAAAACAATGCTATAAGCAGTCAGCATCTTAGTCTGGTATAGAAAACAATGGTATAAGCAGTCAGCATCTTAGTCTGGTATAGAAATCAATGGTATAAGCAGTCAGGATCTTAGTCTGGTATAGAAATCAATGGTATAAGCAGTCAGGATCTTAGTCTAGTAAAGAAAACAATGCTATAAGCAGCCAGCATTTTAGTCTGGTAAATAAAACAATGCTATAAGCAGTCAGGATCTTAGTCTGGTAAAGAAAACAATGCTATAAGCAGTCAGCATCTTAGTCTGGTAAAGAAAACAATGCTATAAGCAGTCAGCACCTTAGTCTGGTATAGAAAACAATGCTATAAGCAGCCAGCATCTTAGTCTGGTAAAGAAAACAATGCTATAAGCAGTCAGCATCTTAGTCTGGTAAAGAAAACAATGCTATAAGCAGTCAGCATCTTAGTCTGGTAAAGAAAACAATGCTATAAGCAGTCAGCATCTTAGTCTGGTAAAGAAAACAATGCTATAAGCAGTCAGCATCTTAGTCTGGTAAAGAAAACAATGCTATAAGATGCCAGGATCTTAGTCTAGTAAAGAAAACAATGCTATAAGCAGTCAGCATCTTAGTCTGGTATAGAAAACAATGCTATAAGCAGTCAGCATCTTAGTCTGGTAAAGAAAACAATGGTATAAGCAGTCAGCATCTTAGTCTGGTAAAGAAAACAATGCTATAAGCAGTCAGGATCTTAGTCTACTAAAGAAAACAATGCTATAAGCAGTCAGCATCTTAGTCTGGTATAGAAAACAATGCTATAAGCAGTCAGGATCTTAGTCTGGTAAAGAAAACAATGCTATAAGCAGTCAGCATCTTAGTCTAGTAAAGAAAACAATGCTATAAGCAGTCGGCATCTTAGTCTGGTATAGAAAACAATGCTATAAGCAGTCAGCATCTTAGTCTGGTAAAGAAAACAATGCTATAAGCAGTCAGCATCTTAGTCTGGTAAATAAAACAATGCTATAAGCAGTCAGCATCTTAGTCTGGTAAATAAAACAATGCTATAAGCAGTCAGCATCTTAGTCTGGTATAGAAAACAATGCTATAAGCAGTCAGCATCTTAGTCTGGTATAGAAAACAATGGTATAAGCAGTCAGCATCTTAGTCTAGTAAAGAAATTAATGGTATAAGCAGTCAGCATCTTAGTCTAGTAAAGAAAACAATGCTATAAGCAGTCAGCATCTTAGTCTGGTAAATAAAACAATGCTATAAGCAGTCAGCATCTTAGTCTAGTAAAGAAAACAATGCTATAAGCAGTCAGCATCTTAGTCTAGTAAAGAAAACAATGCTATAAGCAGTCAGCATCTTAGTCTGGTAAAGAAATCAATGGTATAAGCAGCCAGGATCTTAGTCTAGTAAAGAAAACAATGCTATAAGCAGTCAGCATCTTAGTCTGGTAAATAAAACAATGCTATAAGCAGTCAGCATCTTAGTCTGGTAAATAAAACAATGCTATAAGCAGCCAGCATCTTAGTCTGGTAAATAAAACAATGCTATAAGCAGTCAGCATCTTAGTCTGGTAAAGAAAACAATGCTATAAGCAGCCAGGATCTTAGTCTAGTAAAGAAAACAATGCTATAAGCAGTCAGGATCTTAGTCTGGTAAAGAAAACAATGCTATAAGCAGTCAGCATCTTAGTCTGGTAAAGAAAACAATGCTATAAGCAGTCAGGATCTTAGTCTGGTAAAGAAAACAATGCTATAAGCAGTCAGCATCTTAGTCTGGTAAAGAAAACAATGCTATAAGCAGTCAGCATCTTAGTCTGGTATAGAAAACAATGCTATAAGCAGTCAGCATCTTAGTCTGGTATAGAAAACAATGCTATAAGCAGTCAGCATCTTAGTCTGGTAAATAAAACAATGCTATAAGCAGTCAGCATCTTAGTCTGGTATAGAAAACAATGCTATAAGCAGCCAGCATTTTAGTAGGGTATAGAAAACAATGCTATAAGCAGTCAGCATCTTAGTCTGGTAAATAAAACAATGCTATAAGCAGTCAGCATCTTAGTCTGGTATAGAAAACAATGCTATAAGCAGTCAGCATCTTAGTCTGGTAAAGAAAACAATGGTATAAGCAGTCAGCATCTTAGTCTGGTATAGAAAACAATGCTATAAGCAGTCAGCATCTTAGTCTGGTATAGAAAACAATGCTATAAGCAGTCAGCATCTTAGTCTGGTAAAGAAAACAATGGTATAAGCAGTCAGCATCTTAGTCTGGTAAAGAAAACAATGGTATAAGCAGTCAGCATCTTAGTCTGGTATAGAAAACAATGCTATAAGCAGTCAGCATCTTAGTCTGGTAAAGAAAACAATGCTATAAGCAGCCAGCATCTTAGTCTGGTATAGAAAACAATGCTATAAGCAGTCAGCATCTTAGTCTGGTATAGAAAACAATGCTATAAGCAGTCAGGATCTTAGTCTGGTAAAGAAAACAATGCTATAAGCAGTCAGCATCTTAGTCTGGTATAGAAAACAATGCTATAAGCAGTCAGCATCTTAGTCTGGTAAAGAAAACAATGCTATAAGCAGCCAGGATCTTAGTCTGGTATAGAAAACAATGCTATAAGCAGTCAGCATCTTAGTCTGGTATAGAAAACAATGCTATAAGCAGCCAGGATCTTAGTCTGGTAAAGAAAACAATGCTATAAGCAGTCAGCATCTTAGTCTGGTATAGAAAACAATGCTATAAGCAGTCAGCATCTTAGTCTGGTAAATAAAACAATGCTATAAGCAGTCAGCATCTTAGTCTGGTATAGAAAACAATGCTATAAGCAGTCAGCATCTTAGTCTGGTAAATAAAACAATGCTATAAGCAGTCAGCATCTTAGTCTGGTATAGAAATCAATGGTATAAGCAGCCAGGATTTTATTCTGGTAAAGAAAACAATGCTATAAGCGGCCAGCATTTTAGTCTGGTATAGAAAACAATGGTATAAGCAGTCAGAATCTTAGTCTGGTAAAGAAAACAATGGTATATGCAGTCAGGATCTTAGTCTGGTATACTTACGAGTTGGGATTAGATGTCGAGGTAATTTGGGGCTCTGTAAGTATCCTATTCAGGTTGGGTTTTGGAATGCCCTGTGTGATGGTATCCTGCTGTTGTTGTTGTTGAATCAATTGAACATTATGCTTATTCAGCTGCTTCTTTAAGTCCTCCTCCCTCTGTCTATCTTTTTCCATCTGTTGTTCCTCCACCTCAAAACGTTTTTTCTCCTGCATGAAGCAATATCAAATCAATACAAAAAGTTTTCTAAACGAATATTATTTTCCCGTATAAATAGTATAAGGTTCTTCATAATACTGAGCTCTAAATAAGCAGTGTATTTGGATATTTTACACTGAGCTCTAAATAAGCAGTGTATTTGCATATTTTACACAAACGAACTTATAAAAATGGCATACAGAAATTCATCAGTGCATTCAAATTATGCAAAACAAATTGAATTTCAAGCATTTACTCCACAGTTGTCAACATATTCCTTCATCCATAAGCACAATCGATCAAATAAAACTATGCTTTTGGGACAAATTCTGGATATTCTATGTTTAATACATGTACTTGATCACTGAGAGCACACTCTCTAATAGACCCATATCACTGAATGCACCCTGAATTAGTCTTGGTCAATAAGCCATTTGAAGAATTCTCAAATTAACATCTGGTACTATAAGTTTGTGTTCTCAAAATAAACCCCAAAACAAACAACCATTGAATTAAAAATAAAATGCAATTAGTTGCATACCAATGAGTAAAATACCCAAGTTATTAAATTCTTTTCTAAAGCTCTGATGATAACATCTCATTTGATTCCATGTGGCATTTTAAATTAGAGGGTCTGTACCAGTTGCCGGATGGAACCAGTTACTTCATGATCATTATTTGACAATGTACTGTATATTTTCAACTAGCAATGGAAAGTGTTAACACGTTATGCAACATATATTTTGTAACTGCAACTAACAAAAATACTGCATAGAATTTAGAACAGTTAACAATTGTGCAGTAACTTGTTGTGTGTGGCAACTGGTGCAGTAACTTGTGTGTGGCAACTGGTGCAGACCCTCTACTTTATGCCATATATGATGCATGACAGACATTCATGAATGGCGATGAATAAATTATAGAACAGAAGGTGTCATGGCGATAGGAGTGCCACGGCTGCCTAAAATGTTTAAAGAATGGGAAAAGCTTACAAGCTTATGACCACACTCCAGCTTTAAAGTCAGTGTATCTGTTGGTCATAATTCTAAGGCAAGTTTTTGCAACTGCTGTATTTCCTCCAAAAAGAAAAATTAATTAAAACTTGCCCTAAAAATTACCAATCACATACCTTAGACAGATGCTTTTTAAAAAGTTTTTAACACCAAGTTTTTGTAGAAATAAACCTCTAGCAAACAGCTAAAAGTCTTAGGATACCACTGTTGTCAATTCTGACAGGTGATGTCTGAGACAGATTTGATTAGAACACTGTTGTCAATTCTGACATGTGATGTCTAAGACATATTTGATTTTAACACTGTTGTCAATTCTGACAGGTGATGTCTAAGACAGATTTGATTAGAACACTGTTGTCAAATTCTGACATGTGATGTCTAAGACAGATTTGATTATAACACTTGTCAATTCTGACAGGTGATGTCTCAGACAGGTTTGATTATAAATGAGCTGTGCTGTCCAATGGGAGCTTACTTTAATTTCGGGGGTAATTTAGAGTTTATTAAGCAAACTAAAGAGAATTACTGTAAGGAAACATTACTCAGTTTGGAGATGTATGCAAAATTGAACCACCTTCCATCATTCTGGAGAAGTGTGAAACATTCATGATGTAATTAAATTTAATTTCTGTAGAATAAAAAGCTAACCATCCGAGCACTGCCATACAAAACAGTTTTAAAAAAAAACTTTTCCAAAAAAGGAAAGGACAATATAATGCCACCTTGTTACACATCCCTCACATTTTAAGAAGGAAAATACTACCAGTGTAACCATACATGTTAGAAATTAGTCTGTTAGACACTGTCCACAGTTAACAATGAATAAATATTAATAAATTCTCTTTTGCACTTTTTTATATTAAATAATGTTGCTTTTCTGAAATTCCAGTGTTCAAAGAAATTGTTTTCAGATATAGTCCCTGGGCAAGTGGCTTTAAAAAAATCACTCGCCCTGACTAAAAATCCACTTACTCAACAGGGCCATATTTTTTACTATTATTTTCATTCAATGTTGAAACTGCTATACGTTAAATTTAAAAAGATTTTAAAAAATGCTTTATACTGCCTCATTTTCTGGATGGTTAGAAGTGAATATAACTTTTAAAATTTGAGGGTTTTTAAAAACATTTTGTCAAGGTTTTAAATTTTTTTTGAGGTTAAAGACACAAAGCAGTTACAAGATTATCTCTATGCTGAGCATAACAGTTATTAAAAATTTGTAATATCTCCATAAAGAGAAAAGGGACTCAGTTATGGAGCAGTGAAGAGACCATTCCATGAGGACTGTTTTGCCCGACCTGGACAGACTGTCAGCTAATATGAGGAATGTGGCTGGCATGGAGGGTTATCCCTTCCGAGGCATCCAGCAAAGGAGATTCCACCTCCATACAAAGAGAAGGGGCATGTGAGCCTCCTCAGGGCTAAGCAAATTTTGTTTTCATCCATTTGTTCAGGACAAGTGGTTTCAGAAAATTCACTTGTCCCACCTACTTTTTCACTTGTCCCAAATTTAAATCACTTGTCAAGATTTGATGAGATGTTTGCACTTTAATCCTTAGAAAGAAAAAACAAAATAATGTACAACATATTTATTTCTTTAGAATTTAATTTTTCAAAAACATAGGTTGATATTATACATTTTGTTACATCAGAGGTTTTCAGTTTTCCATTGTCCAGGTATTTTATATGCACTATTTCTTGCTCCAATACAGTAGCATCAGTACTTCCATCAGCAAGAATGGCAAGGAATTTACTGGAATTCAGACTTTCCCTAACTGCACAGGCCTTCTGATGTCCAGAACTGTCATGAGACTGGATTGGTTTACCATAATCCTGAATTTGTCAGTTCCATTGACAAAAACACTGGTTGAATTTCCAACCTGTGCCAATTTGGGATATTGTTTGCAATAACTGCAAAACATGTTTGCTTCTGAGTCAGTGAATTCGAGCCAGGGATAACTATCAACCCAATGTCTCTTAAAAGTGTCATATTTGAAAAAAAGTTTTGCCACAGAGTCTGGCTTATGTCTCTTTGGAGAAATAGTTACCTCACACCCAGTGCCAGTCTTACATTGTACCCCTCCACTTTCACATTAATTTTCCTTCTCAGACTCTACCTTATTAACTTCCTTGAAAAAATAATTTAGTAAACTCATTTTATCCACATAGTAAATATCACCTTGCTTGACAACTACTTCTAAAGTGATCATAACATACATTTTGTCCTTTAAATATGAACAGAGACAGCTCCTTAATTAGCGCAATTGTTTTGCTTCAAATGCAAAATTGGACATGGAAGTTAATCCTCTGTATAATCAGTTAAAAATTAAAGAATCATCACTGCCATTTTATCAGTTCACAAAGGGAATCAACATTAATGTCAGTCAAGTGCCTTTCATTAATTTAACTGGATTGATTCGCTGAATTAAAATCATAGGGCGAGTCATTCGTGAGGATATGGTTTAAGTAAACAATACAATGAAGCCGTTTAAAACACTGCTAATTAATCATACTGGATTTGTTTTGTCTCACGTGTTTTGATTGGCCAATAATTTAGTCGCTTCACCCTATATGCAGTCAAGCGGTAACATAATGTGTGCACATGCAAGAGTTATCAATGACCACCATTAGGTGTGATCCTGGATGTAAATAAATCAAGCATTCAGTATGTATGAAGGACATGATAAAGGTAGATACAGTGATTATGGCATGAAAATAGGCACTTGCCCAACATTTTTTAAAATAGGCAAAAAGCACTTGTCCCGGACTAGCGACTTGGAAATTTTTTACTTGATTGTCTTTGAAACTGAATAGTATAGTGTACTTAAGAAAAAAATTCTAAAATTCTTTTATTATTTAATTAAAAGCAATGTTTTCTCCAGGTCCTGATGTATACTACTACTCAATACTTTTGTTTTCTGAACACTGCAAAAATCTCCACACATTTCTCGATCAAAGATTAAAACAGAAATGAAGTCGGAAAGCATTGTTTGTTTTTGTTTTTTTATATAAAAAATCAATCAGTAAAAACAGCAGCTTCAAGCTTCGTAATCAGTTCCCATCACAGTACTGTGAACATGTTACAATTAAAGAAAATGCTCATGCCATATTTCAACAGAACCAGTGTCTCCCAACTCTTTGAAATAAATGGATTAAAATACAATGTAATTATCTCGGTTCCTTTAGAGTGTAAAACATTGTATTGGAGACTTGTATAATCTCCTAGCTTAACTTAATTGTCAAACAGTCACATAGGTACCACTTGATATATTTAACCAGTGATACATTACCAAGTCAGCGTGAACATGGGACAGTTCATTATTATGAAATACGGACAACAGAAATAGTACTGTCTCCCATTCATCGGTCACGTGCTTCACTTTTACCAATGTATTTCAAGAACTTCAAAATGAAAATGCAGCATTTTGTCAGTAATCAGAGTTTCTTTCAGGCAAATTAGATAACACTTTTTTGGACAAACCATATGGGCAACTCGCTTAAAATATGAAAAGCCCAATTTACATTTAGAAGGGGCCCCGGGGTCAGGCTATCAGATTTTTAAAACTCAGAATTCATTCTTTCAGGAACTAGAAAGATAACCATAAGCCATTTCTAAAGCGAGACAGACAATAGAGGCAATAAATATCATGTTTACCAATTCTTTTTGTTTCTCAAGTTCTTTTTTCATCTGAAGCTCCTTCTCTCGCTTTTTTTCCAACTCTATCCTTTCCTTTTCTGCCCTCTCTTGGGCCAGCATCTTTTCCCTGCAGAAAAGAAAAATAAAACTGTGCCAGTTTGTCTTTTCTCGTGTTCATTTGCACAAATATTATTTAAAACATAATTTTAGCAAGCTGCCATTACCCACAAAATAACTAATTTGCATGCTAACTGTCCAACTATGTACTTTCAAGGGCCAAAAGATTGCATGCGTATGTGTGTGCATGAATATGAACATAACATATAAATTTAAATACCCTATGTTTTTACTCTATTCTGGTAATAAAAGAGTACTGTAATCAGCACACTACATGCCCATCCCATGTTTAATAGTCTTCTATGCAGATAATTGAAATTTGTGTGCCAAAACGACTTTTCTTTTTCAGTCACTTTGACCTTTTGACCCCAAAATCAATAGGCTTCTTCCTCACCTCATGTGTAAGCCATCCACAAAGTTTGATCCCAGTCTGTGACGTAGAACTAATGTTATTGTTCTGAGAAAAAAAATGTCTCCTTCCAGTCACAATCACCTTGACCTTTGGACCTCAAAATCGATAGGCTGCTTCCTTACCCCAAGTGCAAGCCATCCACAAAGATTGGTCCAGGAATGTGATGTAGAACTAATGTTATTGTGTGGAAACCATTTTTATTCTTTCAGTCACAGAGACCTTGACTATTTGACTCAGAAATCAATAGAGTTCTTCCTTACCCTAAGTGCAAGCCATCCACAAAGTTTGGTAAATGTAGATAATGGAGAACTCTAGTTATTATGTGGAAACCATTTTTATTCTTTCAGTCACAGTGACCTTGTCCTTTGATCTTTTCACCCTGAAACTGATTGGGTTCTGCCTTATACCACATGCAAGCCATGCATAAAGTTTGGCAACCTTTGATGATGGAAAACTCAAGTTATTATGTACAAATCATTTTTTGTCTTCAGTCACAATGACCTTGACCCCAAAATGTATAGGGTTCTTCCATGTCCAAAGTGCAAGCCATCCACAAAGTTTGGTAACTCCAGATGGTGGAAAACTTGAGTTATTGTGCAGAAACCATTTTTCTTCTTTGAGTCACAGAAACCTTGTCCTTTGACCTTTTGACCCCAAAATTGGCAGTTCTTCCTTCAATATAAAGGTTATGTTGCTTAAATAAAAGTAAAGATGTGGGGGCAATCAGGAGCCATAACTCCTGTAAATGTTGTGGAATACTGGAAACTGAACTCATTGAAGGTCTCATCAATAAAAAGCTGCATGCCAAATTTAGTTGAAATTCATTAACTTTAGTAAAGAAATGCTGCAGAAACCAAAATGAGGAGTATGAACAATCAGGAACTATAACGCAAGTAAATAATGTTGTGGAAACTGGAAATCAAACTCATTCAAGCAGGTATTTCTCTGGGATTTTCACATAGATGAGGAATGCAAGTTTTCCAATTTTTATGAGGGACAGCTTGAGTTTCTGTACAAGAACAGAATAAATAAACCACCTACAATGTATGTTTCCACACATGTTTGTGATAAATAACTTTTAATGTATAAAGATATAACATACAACTGTTTATCCCCATTATCTGCACTGCAGTAGCAATTATGTATCATGACAATGGCACTATGTCATATCAATTAGAAGAACAGCTTGTAACAGCTGGGACACAGCCATCAAATAACAAAATCAAGATTTCTGCTATTTACAACCTCACCGATCGCAGTTGTTAAACCTCTTTTACAAACAAAGAGTCCCTTGAAGGGGCTGACATTCTACTGGCCTAAAAGAATCTCCGTTATTCAAGATAAGACCATTTCTTCATTTTAACCACTGAGTGTTGAAACTATCTCTGATATTCTTCAGCAATAACAAGATTTTTAAATTAGCTGCTGTGGATGTCAGATTGGCACCATTTTCATTTAGGCCCAACAATACATCATTTGGAATCAACAACACATCATAAGAAATCTTCTGGTGGAAACCCCATGTTGATATGACTTTCTGTTTTGGAGAAGTAGCAATAACAAGATTTTCAATATGGCTGCTATGGTGGCCATATTGGATATCAGACTAGCACTATTTCAATTTAGGACTAACTAGACATCATGAGAAGTCTTTTGGTGCAAGCAAAATATCAATATGACCAGCCATCTAGACGAAGTAACCATAACAAGATTTTCAAGAAGGCCATTGTGGTGACTATATTGGAAGTCAGATTGGCACCATTTTCATTTACAGCCAATTAGACATCATAAGAAGTCTTTCAGTGAAAACCTCATGCTGATACATGCATGCCAACCCTTAGAGAGGTATAAGTGTAATTATGACTAATATAAGTGGCAAAAAAGCGTAATCTGAGCATAAAAAGTGTAATCTATATATTACATGCATTAATTACAGGAAACTATATGAACAATGTACATTTATTTTTGCTACTAACTTGGATCTGCAACTGGTAAAAGTTCTTGTCACAAATTGGCAAAATCCACGTGGATTAGAACCAGAATACAAACACAAAACATACTGACAATTTATTTAAATACACCACTGAAGATGTGCTCAATCTGAGTGCTGTATTACATCACTCATATATTCTTCCTTTTACATTGGTCAAGTGCTATTGAGCTGTCCTTTTTCTGATCCTAGATGTTTTGAAGTTTAAAAAGATTCCTCTCCTCTAACATGTTTCAGTCATATAACATCCATGAGTCACAATGATAAAGCTTCGTTTCGCTCAACATCTGGCACCATGTTTTTAAACATATAGACTGGTCCGCTACCAAACTTTATTATCAAAATATAATTAATCTGTGAGAGAAGTTTTCAAATTGAAAAGAAAACCATCTGTTTTTTTTAAAAATGTCTCATATACAGCTGGTATAAATAGAAAATAAGGAAAGTACATGTATATGTTGTACTAAGATGAACAAATGTACTTTTACACTATTCTTACACAGGTTTTTTTTGGGTGGTGGGTGTGGGCAGAAAATTCTCAAATTTATATGATTGTGCAGGATTAAAGAGATGACAAAAATAAATTACAAACACAGCTTTTTATTGCTTTATTTTTATTTTTTGTAATCCATATACAGACGAGCATAATTAGGTAAAAAAAGCATAATGATTATGCCAAAAGTGTAATGGTTGGCATGTATGCTGATATGGCCATTCATTGAGGAGTGGTGATACAAAGATTTTGAAGATGGCCACTGTGGTGGCCATACTGAATATCTGAGCAGCACTATTTTCATTTAGGACCAACTAGACATCCTAAGAAGTCATTTAGTAAAAACCCCATGCTGAAACAAATATCCATTCAGGAAAAGTAGTGATAACAAGATTTTCAAGATGATTGCTGTCATGGCCATATTGGATGTGCAAGCGGTACCTTTTTCATTTAGGACCAACTAGACATCATAAGAAGTCTTTAAGTGAAAACCCCATGTTGATATGACCATTTATTCAGGTGGAGTAACAATAACAAGATTTTCAAGATGACCACTGTGGCAGCCATATTGGACATCAGATTAGCACCATTTTCATTTAGGACCAACTAGACTTCATAAAAGGTCTTCTGGTGAAAATCTTATGTCAATATGACTCTCCATACTGGAGAAGTAGCGATAACAAGATCTTCAAGATGGCTGCTGTTGTGGCCATATTGGACGTCAGACCGGCACCAATTTCATTTAGGACCAACTAGACATTTTGACAAGTCTTTCTTTGAAAACCCCATGTTGATATGACCATCCATTCAGGAGTAGCGATAATAAAATATTCAAGATGGACGCTTTTGAGGCCATATTGACATCAGATCAGCAACATTTTCATTTAGGACCAACTAGACATGTGAAATCTCCATGTCAAAATAGCTTTCTGTTCAGGAGGAGTAGCAAAAACAAGATTTTCAAGAGGGCTGCCATTTCAGCCATATTGGACGTCAGATTGACATCTGTTTCATTTAGGACCAACATTATAGTAAGTTTTTACGTGAAAGTCCCATGTTTATATGACCATCCATTCAGGAGGAGTAGTGATAACAAGATTTTCAAGATGCTTCTGTGGCAGCCATATTGGATGTCCAAGCAGCACCATTTTCATTTCGGATCAACTAGACAATGGAATGAATGTGCGCGTAAAGTTTCATGGTAATTCTCCAAGTAGTTTAGAAGTAGCGATAACAAACCTGCACTAATGGATGGATGAAAGTCTATCCCATAAGCTCTTCTGGTCTGTGACCAGTAGAGCTAACCAGATAATCAATTAAAGCATCTTACTGCTCAAATATAAAAGGGAAGTTGACACACTCTACAAGAATGTGTGCTGCACTCCAATGAGAAGCAATTTGATTTGCTGATATGATAATCTTCAGGTGAAGACTATGTTATTTACCAAGTTTCATGGCAATCCATCAAAAACTGCAGGATTAGTTGCACTAATGAGATTGTGTCCTACATGCTACACAACAAAAAAAATGCAATAACTATAAAAATATTGTGGGAGCAAAGTGGTTTGTTGATATGTGCATCTTCTAGTGACGATAATATATACTAAGTTTCATGGCAATTAATTTAAAAACTGCAAAACTAGATGTATTCATGAATGCAGGCAGCCTGAACATGATGATTACCATATACCCTGCTTCTAGAGATGGAGATATAATTATAATAATAATAGTTATTATTATTAGGAACAATTTATATATTATAACTGATGATGATTATCACTATAATAATAGTGACATAGTTGTTATAATCTGTATTATTATTATTATTATTATTATTATTATTATTATTTAACTTGGTCATGGTACATTCATTTATTATTATACTGATCTGGTTCTTTTACTGTTTCAAAATAAAAATAGTAATAACAAAATTAATAATATTACTAATAATAAGATAGTTAGCATTGTCATACTTTAATTATTACTATTAACAAGCAGATAATGATCATATTATTATTATCGTTATTCTTATTAGAGTTACTTTTGTCATGACACAATCAATTTGGCCATGGGGTCAATTTGTAACTTCTGAGACATCTATACTTTCTCTTTGTGTTTCTCCCTTGTTATTTAGAGTGGTACAAAGAATGCATGATTTCACGTCGAATGCACCAAGAGGGCAATTCTAGTGCAGAAACACATTTAAGCTAGCCAGATTTGACATCAAATTTTTATCTACAATTTGCATGAGCGGCCATACATTTTCTCATATGTCCGTTTATATGCATTTGCCAAGATAGTCTTGGTGAGTGATTTTGATCGGGTCAATTCATGGTGCACTTACCCGTTCAATAAATTAATATCTGGAACGAAATTTTCACCCCCTTATACAAGAAATATCTTCGATTTTGTTCAGTAAAAGTTCTCTATTTGGTTGAAAATCACGTTTTTGTGATTTTCACATGTTGCTGTGGGGTGAGAGAGAGAGAGAGAGAGTGTGTGCCATGCCAATCTTTTTACTGATTCACTTCTAGAACCTCTGATGAGTTCGAAAATATAATCTATGTTGATGGTTATGGAGCTTTATTTTGATAGCTGGTGGCTTCAAAAGGTGAAAGGGTACATCCTCTAGCAACCCAAAAGCTGAAAACTGTTTAGTACTGCCCTATCTTTGTTACCCTGAAGTTGGCTCTTTACACCACATTTAATTTATCTGCACTAAAGAGTTTGAAAAGGGAAATAATTTTCAAGGGAGGTAACAATTATGGAAATGACTTCTAGAGCTCTGCTAACTTTACAGAGCAGGACTATAGCAATAAAATAACATGTGACTCATTATTACATTCTGAATAGCATATTTGAATGTTCACAAATTACCAGGACCACTCATTGTATTAGAAATCTGTTATAGTGGTAGACATTCTGGACAGTCCGTACCTTTCCTCTTTCTTCTTCTGCCACTCCCTTTCTTTTTCTTCCTCAATCTGTCTCAGTTTTTCAGTTTCTGCTTCACGTTCTTTCTCAAACTCTGCCAGTTTATCTTTCAATTTCTGGTTTTCCTCCTGGACTTTTTGCTGACGCTCAAACTCGTCTATTTCCTTCTTTTTTTGGAGCAACTCCTGATGCCTCCTTTCCTCCTCTTGCTTCAAAGTTTATGTCAAAAAGTAATTTTTGGATGCATGGAGTATCTCATATAAGTGTTCATCAAATATGAAATGCACATAATAACAATGTCTTATTCAATCATTCTCAAAATGTACCGAAGATTGTAATTATACATATTATGTAATTGCAAAGACTGTATTATTCATTGATATTGTCGTGTTATGTCAATGTGTGAAATAACTATGGGAAATTACAAATTATGATTCTATTTTATGTGCATCAAATGCTTTTGATTGACTTTAGCCAGATGAAGGTGAGGGATTATTCCAGGTTCATAGGGAATAAGGCCTGGACCCATCATGGGAAGGGAGTTGTGGCTGAGTGTGCAATCAATTGGTAGTAAAATTTGCAGGTGTAAATCAGTTGGAAATTCTGAACAATTTCAAATATTTCATTCTATAAATCAGGCTAATTATTATCAGAATTAGGGCCATTTTTTCAGCCCCTGAGAATCCCTCAGAAAAACAATGAAATCCCTGTGCATTTATAAATGATGGAAGTGGGCAGAAAATTACTGCCTATACTATCCTGTCCCCAAAAGCCAGTAGTTTTTCTTAAGTCATTATGCAAAAAAAAGGAAGTTTGGAAGATGTCTGTTTGTTTGTTGGTTTTCCACGACACTTTTAACACATTATTTGCTACATCATACTGAGGAAATGGGAGCTAAGTGCCTTTCCCAAAGACACACTGAGGCAACTGACCCAAGCTGGCCTGGGTGGGTATAAAACCTGTGACCTTGGATTATGAGTCCCATGCTCTACAAAATGAGCTACTGTGGCTCTCTTAGAAGATATAGATAGCTGCATATAAACAAGGTATACAACTTATGCCCTCTTATGAATGGTATAGCGGACTGGAGAAGAAATCCTGTGCCTAAGCATTAGATTAAGCTGTGCAATAAGGACCTGCATTGGATATAATTAACAGCTGATAACTGAGAACTGACAACAATAACTGCCTTGTTCACCCTGATTTTAGAAGCATTAGATAATTAGTGCTTCTTCAGATAAATATCAGCCTAATAAAGAAGCCTAACAATTCATAGTATGCATCCAATATTGCATTATATCATCTCTAATACACTGCAAGAGAAAAGCTCTTAGAACATACCTGATCTCTAAGCTTATTTTCCCATTCGTTTTGATCCTGAAAGCGTCTTTCTTCAGCCTCCTGTAACTTTTGTTGCCTACAAAATAACCAAACTGGTACACTTTATACATAGTCCCTGTTTAAATTCTTATCTCTTACAGAGGTAAAGAAGCTTTTACTAAATCTTGTAAGACATATCAAAATCTGGTTTCCATCATATTTTTCTTATATCTAATCATCATAAAAAATATTGAAAAAAATATACATTTTCAGCAAAGTAGCATTATTCCCATGCTTTTCGAAGTTATCATTACCCCCACCCTCCCCATTACACATATGTGCATAGGTGTCTTCTCCCTGCCCCCCCCCCCATTAGTACATACCTGCACAGGTGTCTTCCCAGACTTCCCCCCAAAACTATCTGTGATCACCCCAAATCATATCCTGAAGTTTGTGTAACACAACTTGTGCATATTCAGATTGGCAGAGTAACATAATTGCCACTTTTTCTTTGAAAAGCATAGGAATACAAAAATTCTGATACCAAAAGTTTCACCGTATATCAAATATGGTCACTGTTGCATCAACAGTACTTGCTTACTTTTGACTTTCCTGCTTTTCAAACAACGGCTGCTCCAGCTTGATGTAGGGATGTTTAATACATTTTTGTTATTTATCGATTATGCAAAAAATTCTCTGTTTTTGAATTACTGACTTTTGAAGCATCTGTGCACTTTTGTTTTGCAAATTTATTCACTGTATCATTCTTGATGATCATACTGAACAGTACATCACACATTTCCCAAAGCAGTGGTCCAGATAAATTTTAGATCATGTGAGTATGTTACTCCTCAATTTTTATTCCAATAAGTAACACCAGCATTTTTAAGATTAAAACATTTTCAGGATGATTTGACTATTTTTATACATTTTGATTATGGCTTCTGTTTGAGAGACAGAGAGTAATGTCTTTATGAAAAAAGCCAAACATGTGTTGAATGCCCTATTTTACCTAAAGACACATACTTGATTAAAATTATAAATAGTTGAAAAAAGTTAATTAGTAGAATTCAACCAATTGCTGTGTGCATAAAAATGTGATATAACATGCCATATTTTTTTCTTAGCTAAACAAGTTATTGTATAGATTTGATTAGATGCAATATTTCAGCAAATTCCTGATTCTCACCTGAACAAATTTAATCATTTTATTTTTTGCTTTTGTTTATATCAAGTTTTAACACTTCTTTACCAATTTTTAACCTTTAGCATTCATATCCTTGTACATCTTCATGATGGGTTAAGACATGAAACAATTAGGTCACAGAACTCCATATACTAACTGCAAACCGGGCTAAATTATGGTTGCTGACTTTCAAAAACTAGAGCACATATTTTTACGAAGCCAACAGCAATGTCATTGCCACAGTGAAATGACAACTATGTCTTACTTTCTACTGAATTGAGACAAAAATACCTGATTTTCTGCTTTTCTCTTTCTTCCCTCAACCTGTCTTCCCTCAAGCTTTCCAAGAGTTGCTCTTTCTGCTGCATCTTTTTGTTCAACAACGTTCTTATTTTGCTCTCCTCTACATGCCGCTTTTCACGCAGTTCTGCTACCTTCTTCATCTTTTCTTCACGTTTTCTGTGGGATTAAAACGTACATTTTTCTCACACTAAAATATGACTACCTTTTCTTAGTGCACAACTTTAATAGATGGAAATCTCGAGAACTAAAATACAAATTGAAAAATTCTGTGCTATCAAGTGAAAAATAAGGCCCTAAAGATACAAACACTTCAAATCAAGGTCTGATAAACATGTCAATAACACATGGCCACTGAAAATAACAAAAAGCAAGGCTGACCCTTATTTACATGACTTGTGCAACAGTGGTAGGTGCTGTGTTAAGGGCCCCACTTGCTATGATGCATTCGGCAGGACCTTAACAGGGAATTCGTGGAACCAAAAGGGTTTATCCAAATATAATGTGTCAAAACTCTACATAATGATGATGTAAAAAAGGGTTTATCCAAACATAATGGGTCATAACTCTACAAAATGATGATGTAAAATGCTGACAGACTCATGCCGAGTTCAACAATTTTAAGCTGCACATACATGTAAAATTCAGCTGAAATCCCAGATGACCCTGTGCAAAAAGCAAAATTGGGGAAATCCTGGATGACCATGTGCAAACACCAAAGTGGGGAAAAAATGGACAAAGACTCCACTAATTGTATCCTTACAACAAATCTCCGGGGAAGCAGACATCTGAAAATGAAGCACACCTGAGATCTCATCAATATCAAGCTGCACACAGAATTTAGTTGAAATCTGACAGGCAAAGCAGGGCCCACAACTCCTGTAAATGATAGCATAGAATGCTGGAAAACTACAACATCATCAAACAAGAGTACAATGAACAGCACATTACACGCCTGTCCAGTGTTTAATAGTCCTCTATGTAGGCACTAGTTGAAAAAAGGAGATTAACGACTAATAGGTCCCAATGACCTCAACCTTTGGTCCAGGTGAACTAAACTTAATGTGCAGAAACCATTATTTTCTTGTTAGACTTACCAGAACTGTGACCTCTGACCATTAGACTCCAGATTCTATAGGTTTCTTAATTACTCAAGTGCAAGCCATCCACAAAATTTGGTCAAGGATCTTACTTCAGAACAAAAGTTATTCTGCAAAACCCTTTTTTTTGGTGCCACAATGACCTTGACCCTATGATCCCAAAATCAATAGGTCTCATATATACCTAAAGTGCAACCCTCCACAAACTTTGGTCAAGGTCAAGTTATCTAGAAGTAGAGTTATTATGCAAAAAACATTTTTTCCTCTTTCAGTTAGAGTGACTTTTGATGTTTTGACCCCAAATCAATAGGATTCTTTCTTACTCAATGTGAAAGTTATCCACAAACTTTGCTGGATGTACAAGGTTGAAAACATATTCTGTGTTCAGAGACCAGTGTTCTTCTTTAAAACACAGTGACCATGACATCTGGACTCCAAAATTGATAGGCTTCTTCCTTACCCTAAGTGCAGGGCTCCCACCAATTCTGATTCTAGTATTTTGATGTATAAGAACTTATTGTGCAGAAACCATTTTTCGTCTTTTAATTACAGTAACCTTGACCTCTAACCTTTTGATCCCGCAAATCAAAAGGCTTCCCCTTGCCCCAAGTGCAAGCCATCCATAAACTTTGGTAACTGTAGATGGTGAATGAGTTATTGTGTGAAAAACATTTTTCTTCTTTTATTCAGTGACCTTGCTCTTTGACCTTTTCACCCCAAAAAATGATAGACTTCTTCCTTGCCTTACGTGCAAGCCATCCACAATGTTTGGTCCAGGTATGTGATGCAGAATTAATGTTATTGTGTGGAAACCATTTGTCTTCTTTTAGTTACTGTAACCTTGATCTTTGAACTTTTGACCCCGAAATCAACAGGGTTCTACCTCACCCCAAGTGCAAGCCATCCACAAAGTCTGGCAACTGTAGATGGAAGAGAACTCGGAGTTATTATGTGAAAACTATTTTCTACTTTGTTATACTGACCTGGACTTTTGATTTGACCCTGAAATCGAAGTGCAAGCCATCTACAAAGTTTGGTAACTGTAGATTGTGGAGAATTCGGACAACATCATAATATATGGTGGATGTATAAAAACTAATTCAAGATCTCATGAAAATGTGTAACAAACAGTCATAGCTCTTGTAAATGATGATGTGGAATACTGGAAATTTAAACCAATCTAGGTCTCATCAATATCAAGTTCAATGCCAAATTTAGTTGAAAGGAAATTTTCTAGTAAATTATATTTCTCCGAAAATACTTCCCTGATCACATTAAGAAGTTACTCTCTGCTACCTTTGAATCCAGCTCTCCCTGAAAGACTAAAAAATGTCTTTCTGTCTATATCTCATATAGATGAAGGGAAGTAACTCTTACAGATTAACTCCCCTTGTTCCTGCTATGTGGGCGCCCGTATCCTAGATGTAACCAGTTCAAGCTTGAGTGAAACTTATAACAGGATGCTCACATTTACAGGGAAGGGTGGGAATGATTGATAGCAATGCGATTTGGTATGTATTTTCTGAGAAAAGGCCCTGGGTGGCTGAGTGGTCTAAGGCACTCGCCTTTACAGATCACTCACATCTCACTTCTGTCCACGTGGGTTCTAGTCTTGGCTTGACCAATGTGGATATGTGAGAAAGCTTGTCAGTAGCTTCCCGTGGGTCGGTGGTTCTTCCTGGGCTCTACCTCCACCAAATATACTGTCTGCCAGGTATGGCCTGTCAGGTGCTAAAAAATGGCGTTAACCCCCCCCCCAAATTTTTTTCTGTTAATTTACTAAAAAATGTCCTTTCTCGATCAAATACATTAGCTGATCACATTAACATTAGGAGAATAGATAAAAAGGAGGAAATGCTTGAGCATCCAACCTCTACCTAGGTCACCCTGTATGAGCACAATGACTGCACTACTGAAAGAATGAACTTTTCTTAACATGCAGTTAGCACAACCAAAGGTTATGCATGTATACAGGTACATGGGTGATTCCTGTGGGATCCCGTACCTGACTACTGCCTTTTCGTGGAGGGTATCCCTGACAACAGACAGGTGTGAAGGAAGAGTTTCTCCGGACACGGATAGAATAATGGTGACCTTGACTGCTTGAGAAGCATGGGGGGCACTACAATTTTCTTGGATACATCTGTTGCCAGATCGAGAAGATCACTGATCCAGGGTCTGTCCCATCAGAGAGGGGTGAACATAACTATTTTGCAAATTCTGCCCCCCCCCCTGTTTTCTGGATTACATTCAGTATTAGGACTGCTGGAGAGAAGGCGTATGCCCATATTCCCTAGCAGCTGACTGAAAGGGCATCGATGCTCTGGGTCCAGGAATGGAGAGACAAAGGTGGGCAGTTTGTTGTTCCACCTCATCACGAACAGGTCTAGCATCGGTTGGCTCCATAGGGTGCAGATTTGATGGAAGATGGAGAGATGGAGAGACCACTTCATATGAATCAGTTGGTCTTTCCTTGATAATAAGTTGGTCAGGACATTGAGCCTGCCCAGGATGTGTCCGACTCATGTGTTTATACAATATTGGGCGCACCAAAAGGATACTTCCATATCATAACGCAAAGGTCCGGTGATTTCATCCTTCCTTGTTTGAAGAGGTAGTTCACTATGACTCAATTGCCCGACATTATCATAACCATCTTCCTTTGGATGTGTTCCACCATAGTGTGGGAGGCTTTAAGAATGGTCTTTATTTCCAGGAGACTGATGTGAAAAGTCTTCTCCTGCAGTGTATACTTGCTGCTGACTCACAAAGTCCGGTAGCAAGTGTGCCCCCCCCTCTCCATCCTGACAAACTGGCATCTGTACAGATTGCGATTTCCAGTTGTGGGGCTACTAAAGGCATCCCCGCTGCTACCCACTCCCTTTCTTGCCACTGAAGCAGGAAGTGTTTGATTTCGGTCGGTATCATAATCTTGTTATCTAAAAGGCTCAAGATTGGTCTCCACTGTGCCTTCTGCAGAGGGTGCATGTGAAGGTAGCAAAGTTATAACAAATCCGCCTTGTTGAGCAGGCAGAGGAGTTGAAGAAACTCCCTCGCCAAAATAAATGTCCTGATGGATGCCTTCTTCAATCCATGAATGATACTGTTGATGGATTTGGAAGGAAGATGACCCAAGTTGATATGAGCTAGGAACTCCATCCTTACATAAATAAAATGTAGAGAAAGATCCAACTTCTCCACATTGACTATCCACCCTAAACTGCGAATGAGGTTGAGAAGGTTGTTCATATCGTGAACCAAAACCGAACTTACCAAAATTTTGCAGTATATTGTCCAGGTATGCTGCTGTTGCTGTGGAGGACAATGTCATGAAGTGGGATATGGCACAGTCCAACGTCTTAGTGAAGGCCCAAGTGCCGAGATTGAGGTCAAATGTAAGGGCATGGAATTGGTACACTACCCCACAATAGCCAAAGTGATGGTATTTTCATGATACTATGTTAATAGGTACATGGCAATATGTGTCAGACAGGTCAAGACTAATCATGTATTTGTTATGTCACAGTCAGATGGACCTTTCCATCTCCATCCTGAACTTTGTATTAAATTGATCAAGTCTGCTCAAGTCTATGACAGGTTTCAAGTTTCCATTGGTTTTTGAAACCAGAAAAAGTCTGGAATAGAAACCCCAGGAGTCTGGTTTTCAGAATACCTCCATTGCCCACTTACTTGACTTTATGGCAAAGGTAAGTAAATAATGAAAGAAGGCTCAAAATTAAAATCATTTGAGGTTTTATCAACATAAAGCTGAAAACCAAATTCAAATCCCGCAATTCCCAGTAAAGTTATCTTGTGGAAACCAAAATGTTGACAGATAGCGTGAATATTACAGGGTTCCACTGACTTCATTTATTGGGTCCCTAAATAGAGTTCTATCCATCAACAAAAAGTACCAATATTACATTTGACAAGCAGTTGTTTTGATGTAACAGAAACTGTAATAAATGCCTAAGAACTGACAGCTTCAAAACCCCTCTAAAAACAAATGACGAAATAACAAAATATTTTACAACATAAATAACTAAAGATGTATTCAAGAAACAAAGATGGTCCACAAAATAAGCCAAGAAACTAATACAAACATGAAACTTAATTGGACATATGGACAAATGTAACACTGAATGCCCTTTTACAAATCTGTCCCCATTTGGAGTTCAGGAAGCTGGTAGGTTTACTATCGACTTTTCTGTTACCCCTGCCTTCCTCTAAGCAATGCAATGAGACACATATGTAGTAGTAACCTTCTGACTTCCTCCATCTTTTTCTGGTACTGCTTCTCTCTCTTCTTCAGTCTTTCTTGATGCAACCGCTCCTTCTCTTCAAATGCCTTCTTCTTCTTATCCTGCAAATTCTGCAAATATGTGCAATTTGTAATTATGACATACTTTGGATGCTATTATGGTTTTCCTTAATTCTGCATTTCCAACAGTATTTTATATACCATAATATGCTGATCAAATGAACTGTACCTGTTGATACATTTTACTAGTGCTGTAACAGGGTCAATGTGGTCCAATTTGCACGTTTCAGTGAGTGAATTTAAAATTTATTTTTTTGGCCTGAGGTAGATATCATTTTTGGTTGCATTCATGTTTTTTCCAAAGATAGGTTGCTTTGACTTAGTTCTCATGCACTACCGCAGTAGTAGATCACTGCTTTTTAAGCAAAGACCAAAAGTATGACACAAAGAGCATCATAGTGCTGGTGGCTGTGACTTTGTTGAATAGTTTCAATATAAATGTCAAGTATTAGATCCATGCCTAACTTTGAATGTTGTAGAAATTAATAAAATCTTGGAAAAGATGCAATTGTGCAATTCTGCCTTTTTAAACAGAAATGTAAAAAAACCAACTAGATTTGAGTTTTGTAAAACATGTATGCCCCCACTGCAGATCTAATAAAGTCCAAATATTAACAAGAGGTCCAAGTGGCCTGATATTGCTCACCTGACTTGCATAACTTGACCATTTCATTAAGCATGCTAATGCAATAAACTATCTCCCAAACTTTCTATTAGGTCATTTTTACCTATTTTACTATAGTCTGATAAAACTTCTTTCCATAGATAATGGCATAAATACGATGCATGGATCTTGCTCTTATTCAAACTCATCCAGATGTTGATGATATAAACCCAACAAGACCAGATAAGAAATATAGGCTCTATAGAAGTAACAAGCTCTGCCCACCAGATGCATTAATATGCACAGATCTCACTTATTACAGATCTGTCCAAGATAATGGTGATCAATATCCTATCAAACGAACCTCTAGAGTTATACATGTTCAGCCAATCAGATGCAAGATCACCTCATTAATATGCATAGATTTTGCTCAAAATAACTCAACCAACATCTTGATTAGCAGTGTGCATTGCCAATTTGATCATAAATGACCTGATATAATATGAATCGTGATACATACCCTTCTGCTGACTGTTTAACAACATCTTCAAGACCAATTACCATCAAGATATTATAGTTCTCTTGAAATTTTAGGAGAAACTAAAATAGTCATGGTTCTTTGTAACATGAGATTATTAACACATGTCCTGTGAGTAGAAGTGACCATACACATCTGTATATTCACTTTTGCAGTAACTGTAGATGCATCAGGAATATGTCCTTCATAAGCTAAGCTATTATTAATGGAACAAGACTTGATTTTAAAAAACTGTATTCTGTGCATCGTGATACAGGGGCACAATATATTGTATCACAAAACAAATATTGCAATATCTGATACATATCAATGTATTTCTTCATCCCAGTTGATGATATTAGGATATTTATCCAGTCTAATCAAAATATAATACAGCGTCTAGAGCAATAAGAAGCTCGACCAATCAGATCCAAAATTACCTTGAAAATATATTGTATATCTTGCTAATAATATTACTTATTGGAAACCCTGATGACATAAGCATACATACCAAGTTTGATCAAAATCAGATCAGAAATACAGTATCTAGAGTGGTAATAAGCTCTGTCAATCAGAAGCATGACTAACCTCATTAATATTCATGAATTTCACTCATCATCAAAATCATTTGAGATCTTGATGATATAAGCTTATATTCAAAGTTTAATCAGAATTGGACTAGAAACATCACCTCCATTAAAATAACAAGGTCAGGCAATCAAATGCAAGATCATCTCATTAATATGTGCAGATCTCACTCATTATCAAAATCTTCAGAGATCCTGATGATAACAGCCTATATTCAAAAAAAGTCTGATAAAAATTGGATCAGAAATATGGCCTTCAGAGTGTTAACAAGCTCAGACAATCAGAAGCAAGATCATAATATGCATAGATCTTGCTCATTAAGGAACTTGTGTACTGGATCTTGTTAATATAAGCTTATAATCCAAGTCTGACAAAAACTGGATCAGAAATATTGCCTTTAGAGTGGTGAGAACCTCATCCAAACAGATGCAATATGGGATGGACATTCAGACTTGTGGACATAGGGAAAAACAGCAGCAAACAATATGGCCCTTTTCTGCTATTGTAGTGGGGACATACAAATACAGCCACAAAATGAAAAAGCAAAAACTATTAAAATAAAACCTGTCTTTAGTGACCTCTGCTACATATAACCACAATTGTAATGCACTGATCTTTTTTATTATACAAATGCACTGTCGTGAGCAACTACCATGACCAGTGACTATGATTTTTTGGGCAAAATATGTGTTTTGACACTACTATGAATGACCACACCGCAAAAACATATATAAACACCAATGATCTTGATTTAATCCTTTGTAAATATGATCGCTTAGGAGGGTCTGCAGGCAAAGTGCAGATTCTTCTAAACAACACTACTATGAATGACCGTACCATGGAAAGAAAAAAAAATGCGGCTGGCCACCAGTTTCCTAAATTTTACATGCCATGCTGGTTGTGTCGTTTGTTAAAGACTGTAAACCAGACTAAAGTACATGTCACTCGCTGCCACTGTAGTGCTGAAGTCGTGTGAATACCCATCAAGATTAGCTATTCTTTCTTCAAAGAGAATATGTCATGGACATACATAGTCAGTTTAAAGGTTTGTATTCTTTCTTCAAAGAGAATATGTCATGGACATATATAGTCAGTTTAAATGTTTGTATTCTTTCTTCAAAGAGAATATGTCATGGACATATATAGTCAGTTTAAAGGTTTGTATTGTTTCTTCAAAGAGAATATGTCATGGACCTACATTGTCAGTTTAATGGTTTGTATTGTTTCTTTATCTTTTGTGAAAACCCTCACAACATTGATAAAGTCATAATAAGAAATCGTTTTAAAGGGCTTCAGTGTAGCGGTTAAGTACATTGTTTATCTTTGGAGTTTATCCATAATGCATTGGGGTGAATGAGGTCTTTGTCCTCATCTTTAATGCTAGTAAGTGATAATTGTTTTCTGGATTTGATTGTCATTGTTAACGGGTTGTGTTGTTTGCTGTTTTTTTGATGTTACAGTGATTACAACCCACACACCAAGCTGTCATCTGTTAACCTTAGTGCAGCCAGTTACACTCATTGTTTATAGAGTTAATCCATTTATGTTGCGAGTAAATAAGGCCTTTGGCTGTTGTCTCTAAATAAATTTATTATGTTTCTGGATGAGTTCATTTTGTCTTTTGTTTTCATTCATTGGTACACACACACAAAGACGCACACACACACACACACACACACATATATATATATATATATATATATATACAATGTCTGATCATAACCACTAGTCATTATTACAACTGATTGCTGATAACACTAATACCTTAATAACAATGGCAGAACCTCCAACGAAAAAGAGAAAAATTCTAAAACTGGAGGAAAGAATTAATGGAATCGAAAGAAGTGAAGTTAATTTATGAACAGGATAAATAAATATTACCTTAGTTATTTTTTGCCATTCATATTCTAATACATGCACCTCTGATCTTCAAATATAAATGTGAATATTTTATGATACTTGTATATCTATATTGCTATATAAAATTATTTTCAGTTGACTGCATACAATAGTTTAACAAGAACTATGAATAAAGAATACAATACATATACAGTGATTATGGGTATTTTTCCTTCTTAAATAGTGTTTAATTTCAACCTAGGAAACTGGTCCTTACCAAAACCTGTTATGAGAGACCACCTGTGTTGAGAGACCACTTTTGTTGGCAGAAGGGGTGGTCTCTCATGACAGGTTTTACTGTACGTGGTACCTTTCTTACACTGTAACTATGACCAAAATGAGCTAAGATTTCTATATGTAAGACTCAAGACCCTATCATATCCTTCAGCAAGCTGTATAATGTATAAATCTTTTTGAAGAAAGAAAAAAAAATTAAATTATAATGTCTTCATATATAATTGTCTAGTGTGATTCAGGGAAAACACTACAGTCCAGGCATATTTCTGTATAATGTTAAACAGAACAGTTTCATTCCCTACAGACACCATGAAGCATAAGAAAAATAATTGAATCATTGGTGTTGTACACATAACGATGTGTCCATATACCATGTAACATGACTCTGGTCAAATGTACTTGAGAAATGACCACATTCAAAACTTAACATCAAGATTAATTTAGGGTGTGGATTGACAGACATACATATGAATGCCAAAGTGATGACGATGCCAAGCTTCCAGGTTTACAAAAGCAATGAAAAGGAAAGTGAACTAGCGAATATACTCGTGTATAAGCCGATACCAACTGCAAACTGCATAAACCCAGATCTGCCAGCGCATAATGCACTGGCAGATCTGGGTCTATGCAGTTTGTAAGGACTAATCAGTTAAACAAACAACACAGACCCTGATCTGCTGGCGCATTATGCGAGTATATATGGTATGCTATAGGTGAAAGGGTATCTTACCTCCATAGTTGGCTTTAGTGGTGGAGTATTTCTTTTGATAAAGGACCGTACAATTGTAGAGGCTAAATTTGCAGAATGTAAAGCACTGTTAGTGGTGTTTTTGTTCAAGCTATTCAAGAATGAAGCTGGATGGATAATCTGAAATTGTCAAAAGATGAAAGAAAAATCCCTATGAAAATCAATTGCAATGGACATGAATATGAAATTGTACTTTTTTTATTGTACAAAATAAAAAACAATGTTATAATAATTACCAGAATCATTTACATAAAAATTAGTAATAGTACAGCAGATTTCACGATGACAATAAAATGGACTGAACTGCATTCTTTTCCAACTATAAGTTGCTGAAAGAAATGAATACTTTCCAATGTACAAGTGCATTTGGATATCCTTACCACATTTCAATACAAACGACTTTGACACCTCTACAACATTTCAATGTGTGTTTAGATGATTCCATCATATTTCCATACAAGTACTTCAGAGTGTCTGATGTAAAAAATACCATCTGCACAATCAATCCATAGTGCCACCCAGTGGAAATATCCCATGTAGTAAAACAGACTTTCTGGAAGTTTCCATGATGTCACTGCAGATAGAGCCTAAATAGCCAATCAGAGATTAGAGTACAGGTGGAGCACAGAATCCTGGCTATCATATCAATTAATTTTTCGATTAAATTAATCTAAAGACCATCTCAGAATCATGAAAAGCCGTTTAATAAACAAACAACACAAAAAATACCAGAAGAAAGCAAGCCCAAAATAGCTTTCTCAAATATGACAATAATCATTGACCTTTTAGCTCAACACTGAGCTGAATCTATTTATAACACACTAACCTTGGACACTCCACTTAATGTACGAGTAAGTCAGAATGTTGCTGTTTATAAGTCTTTACCTTAGAAACACTTGATACTTATTTGGTAAGCTTGAAATATGCATATATCAATGTGCAGTGTTTTACACAGCTAGCTGCATTCAGATACTGTCAACTGGTAGCACAGTGTTCTATTTATAGTACATGGTACAATGCAGCGAGAGACATGTACATGAAGACACAGTAGTATCATAGGCACTATAAAGGAAAGGGTTAATTACATTCCAAAACAATTAATTAAATATTTTCCCATTTTAAATATGCCCTTCAAATAACCAAGTCATTTTACAACATACCAAATATTGGTATAAAGTGAACTTTCAGACTGACATTGTTTTGACACAAAGATCTGTCCCTACACAACCAGATTGATGCAATTTTTAAATTTGTTTACTTAGCAGATTAATTATCAAATTAAAATGACTCATCAGGTTTACAAGTACCTGGCAAACTTAAAAAAAAAACAAAGCCTGTAAGGAATGGTGACCAACTTGCTCACATAAATATATACTTCTGCATCCCACCTCTACCCATGATGGAGACGAGTCCAGCCAAAAAATGTCATAACTCTTCTGAAAATAGTGCGAGTACAATTACTGGTCAACATGCATATTTTCTGACGATGACCATAATATGTACTATGTTTCACAGCAATCCACTGAAAACTGTAAGAGCAGGTTCATTCACAAAATTCTGTCACATATTTCATCCCGCTGTATGCCAAAAAAAGGCAACAACTCTTACAAAAATCATGAGTATAAAAATTTGTCAATAGGTACATCTTAGATGATGACAATAATAAGTAGCAAGTTTCACAGCAAATCCATACAAAACTGCAAGAGAAGTTGCATTCATAAGATTCTGTCTTACATTGCAATCAGCTGCAGGACAAAAAGGGAAACAACTAAATTTCCAGAGCACAGTGATATTTCATCTTCAGTTGATGGGCATAACATGTACAAAATTTCATGGCGATCCACTGAAAACTGAGACTAGTCGTGTTCACGTGATTTGTCATATAATACATCAGCTACAAGTCAGAAAGAACAACAAAAATCAATGGAGCAATGTGATTTGTCAATCTGCATGTCTTCAGATGATGACCACAATATGCACCAAGTTTCAGACTGATCCATCAAAAGCTGCAGTACTAGTAGTCGTCACAGTACTAGTGGTGTTCACAGTACTAGTGGTGTTTACAAGATTCTGTCATACGCTGTTTTCAGCAGCAAGTAAAAAGGACAATAACTCTTATAAACATCACAGGAACACAGTGTTTTGTCAAGATGCACATCTTCAGGTTATGATCATAACATTCACTAAGTTTCATGTCAATCCATTAAAAAATGCAGGATTAACTGTTAAAGCATTTCGTCCTGAGCTATTGAATCTGATATAAAATATGTAAATTTATCATCTTGCCTGCAACAACGCTGCTGTGGTCTTAGTAACACATGACCAAATAATTCCAGTGACCTTAACCTCTTAACCACTCCCCTCTTCTGTTAAACTAAGTGACAAATTCGACAACAATCCATGTATAGAAACAGAAGATATAGCCCCTTCATGCAGCACCCAACAATCTAACCCCCCACCCCCAACACCATAGCAATTCACACAAACTACCCCAAATATGACAACAATCCATGTATAGAAACAGAAGATATAGCCCCTTCATGCAGCACCCAACAATCTAACCCCTCACCCCCAACATCATAGCAATTCACCCAAACTACCCCAAATACGACAACAATCCATGTATAGAAACAGAAGATATAGCCCCTTCATGCAGAACCCAACAATCCAACTCCCCACCCCCCAACTCCATAGCAATTCACGATGTAATTTCGATCTTAACCCTCGGATCTGTCATTAAAAAGGATGCTCTATGTACACTTATGAATCTGGTTTAGTCTAATGCCTATCCATAGACACACATAATATAAATACCCCCACCCCCTCGTGAGCTTGAGGATGCAGAACAGGCATGAAGCGCCCACCTGCATATTTAAGCAGTGACTAATGGAAGCAGGAACCAGGGTGGCTCAGTGATTAGTGTGACTAATGGAAGCAGGAACCAGGGTGACTCAGTGATTAGTGTGACTAATGGAAGCAGGAACCAGGGCGGCTCAGTGATTAGTGTGACTAATGGAAGCAGGAACCAGGGTGGCTCAGTGATTAGTGTCACTAATGCAGGCAGGAACCAGGGTGGCTCAGTGACTAGTGTGAATAATGGAAGCAGGAACCAGGGTGGCTCAGCGATTAGTGTGACTAATGGAAGCAGGAACCAGGGTGACACAGCGATTAGTGTCACTAATGGAGGCAGCAACCAGGGTGGCCCAGTGATTATTGTGCCAGACTTGCAATTGAAAGTGCATGGGTTTAAAACCTACCATTGGATCAGCCCTGGCTAGTTATTGTGGCATGTCCCTGGACAAGGCACTTTACTTCAATTGCCTCAACACTTAACAACCTACTTTTGTTGATGTACCATAAAACAGCAAACAAATGCACCTCAATAGCATTTTATATCCCATGGTAAACATCTTTATTTTGTTTCTTGAAAATTCATCTATGGCAACAGCCAGTACTGAAAATTTAAAAAAACTTTGACTACTGACCACCCACTTGAAGTTTAACAATTGTTTACTGTGACCTTGACTTCTGACCTAGCTGATCTCCATTCATAGTTGTGATTCCCCATTTTCAAGTTGGCAGCCATGGTGGCCATATTGTAGGCAAGATTGGTACCATTTTCATTTAGGACCAACAAAAACCCCATGCTGATCTGACTTTACGTTCAAGAGGTGTACCAAAAACAAAGTTTTCAAGATGGCTGCCATGGGGGCCATCTTGGATGTCACATCAATACCATTTTCATTTAGAACCAACTAGACACTGTAAGTAGTCTTTTAGTGAAAACCCCATGTTAATACACCCATCTTATCCAGGAGAGTAGCAATAAGATTTTCAAAATGTTCACCGTGGTGGCCATATTGAAGTCAGACTGGCACCATTTTCATTTAGGACCAACTAGACATCATAAGAAGTCTTTCAGTGAAAACCCCACGTCCATATAACTATCCATTTAGAAATAGTAGCAATAACAAGATTTTCAAAATGGCTGCTGTGGTGGCCATATTGGATGTCCGAGGGGCACCATTTTCATTGAGGACCAACTAGACATCATAAAAAGTCTTTCAGTGAAAACCCCACATCCATATGACCATCCATTTAGAAATAGTAGCAATAACAAGATTTTCAAAATGGCTGCTGTGTTGGCCATATTGGATGTCCGAAGGGCAGCATTTTCATTAATAATCAGCTAGAACCTTGGGACTGTAAAGTTTGGTGGCAATCGTCCCAGTAGTTTGGTGGAGTAGCGATAACAAACTTGTGTTAATGAACGATGGAGGAAAGGCCATTCCATCATCTCTTCTGGTCTATGACCAGTTCAGCTAAAAACAGGAGATACTGCCCTTCAAAAAAGAAAAAACCTGAATGAAAAATTGATGCTGGATGGATGGATGGGCATTACAAGTGCTATGTCTTGCCTCTTGCAACATCTGTTGCAACAAGACAAAAATCTAGATTAATCAAGTTTTAGTTCTCTACCCTTAAGTGAATTTAGAATGACTGTGCAGAATTCATCAATCCTGACATATCCTAGCACAAGAAGTTTTGTTGTCCCTGATGAAACATGTTCAGAATCTTGACAGAATTAAAAAAAAATTTTTTTTAAACCAAGTTAAGGCTGAGGTGCAATGAAATGTCAGAATGCAGAGGGTTTACCATTTGCTGGTATCCTGTACTGTTGTTACCCGAACATAAAACAATAGTGGCATTGGTAAAAAAAAGCTGAACAAAATACATATATTAAAAAACTGCGGTTGTAAACAAAGGTAACCCTTAAAATTCTAAGAGTGTGGCCAAAATGGAATTTGTAAATATTTTAAAAGGCTTAAAGTGACTTATTCATGGTATGCGAGGTATCATTATCCCATGCTGTAACATTAATGTAGTCTAAACTTTGTGAAAGCATGATAAGAACTGAGAAAAAATAGCTAAAGAGCATACAATGTTCAACTGACTGATAGTGCCACCTGCAGGCTTGGGAATGCAGAATAGGCCTGATGAGCTCCCCTATGTCGTAAGATACGGTTAATGGAGGCAGTTTGTATTCTCTGGGATGCATCCCATGATAATGTTAAACCTTACAAGATACTGGCTTTTTATCAAGAGTGCAGTTTATATATCAAAATTCTCATTGTATTAAGTGATTTTACGTTTTTTATGCCTTATCTTTGTTTTGTATGTCTTTTTTGAGCTTTGCAATCTCTCACTTTTAGTTGGAAGGGTATGTATTCCTGAGAACTTAGGCAGGGTTTTAGCTTTAACCATTTTTGCAACATAGCCTTTGCTTGGCACTATATAGCCAGGACTGTGTTGGTATGCCATTAAACCTGATACATACATACATACATATATACATACATCAACTGACTGAAGAACCAGGTTACCATGATCTAGTGATCATGTGAAATATGTTTATCGTTACAATACATCAAGCCTGCTCAAGTCCCAGCAGATCTGAAGCTATCCTGAAAGTCAACAGACCTAAATATTTTGTCATTTTGAAAATCTGTTGATATGTACCTTAGCAGCTGGAGAGGATGGGAATCTAGGCACAACTTCATCCTCATCATGTGATCTGAAATGAAGTTTAATAGTGAATGTAATTAAGAAAATGAAAATCAAACAGGCACTGGGCAAGGACTAAATGCAACTTATAACAAAACTTCACGAATATGAATGCTGCACTGCAGTGCCTGAAAACTGACCTGAACACAACGTTCTCATTATCTTTTATAGTAGCATGCCAAAACCGAAAAGAAGGTGGGGATGGGGTGTGCTGAGGGTCCATTAGATATTTTGCAACAACAAAACCAATTTTTGAAATATCGGAAGAAATAGACAGCTCAGCTGGAAAAGTAGACAGTAATTTAGCCGGTGGTCAGTTGATAATGAGAAGGCTGTAAACACAAACCTTAACCTGCAGGAAGGACAGACACATATAAAGACAAAGGTAACACTATATGCCACTAGCACATTCGTGATGGGAATAATAATTGCATTATGAAAGTGTAGATAACAATGATTGCACTGTACTTGTAAAAATGGTAGCAGTACTTACCGTATATACTCGTGTATAATCCGAGTCCAAATGCAAACAACATAGACCCTAATCTGCCGTCGCATAACGCACTGGCTGATCAGGGTCTATGCTGTTTGCTCTACTGATTAGTCCTTATGAACTGCATAGACCCAGATCTGCCGGTGCATTATGCGATGGCAGATCTGGGTATATGCAGTTTGCAGTTGGTATCGGTTTATATGCGAGTAAAGACGGTAATATATTTTTCATTTCAAGGGAAATATGCTACATATGCTCCTATAATATAAAGTACAATATACCATCTTACCATGTGAAGTCAGCCATTTCTTTTCCACAACTGTTAGAGCTGTGCTATTTTGTGGTGAAATACGAACTTTTATAAATTCAAACATTCCATGGTTCATACAGCACTATTGTTTTTTTTCTCTCGAGTTTTCAAGAGATTTATCAAAGACTAGTAAAGTTTTCAAGGAGCAATTTTCTTATGAAAATTGAACATTCTCTTCATATGTTACTTTGTTTCTCACCGCATAAACAGGTACAAAAGTATAAGAAAAACACTTAAATGTGCCACAACAGCAAAATGAAACACTACTCCATCTATTAACTACTAGCGTCATGAGTCTTTTGATCCACCTAATTTAAAAATAAAAATAAAAATTATAAATATAAAAATATATGTATATTTTTTTCACCACGTACGTTTTTTATTCCTCTGATAAATTCAAGGACTTTTCAAGGATAAAACTTACTTTTATGAAATTCAAAGAGTTTTCAGGACAATCCTGCAAATTCAAGTTTTAAAGACAATCCTGAAAATTCAAGAATTTTCAAGATGGTACGAGTCATACATTCTTATAATGATACAGTTTTGGACATTTGAAGCACAAACACAAAAAATGAAAGTGTACAGAATGTCTAAATCAATTTTTGGACAAATAGAAAATCTTTAGCCCTAACTTTAATAAGTAATTTCAAGAGTAATGGCCCTTGAAAAATGAAGCAATAAAACTAAATTGAGACAAAGTTAAGAAAAAGTTGCTGGTCTCTTTAAAGAATATTTATTTGATTCATATTGTATGAATGACTGTTGAAACAGAAAGACATGCACTTGTACATAGTTGTAACAAAATGTGTATAATACTTACTCATCATCTGTTGTAACATCTGTAAAATAAAAAAAAAAGAAGCATTAAGAGCTACTAGATATGTTTGATACCATATCTATAGGCAGTAATGGAGACTGTGATTAAATTTTAATACCCTTTTATCTGAAACTACAGCTTTCTGTATATGCCTTTTACTTTGGAATTTGCTGAGCTTATACAATTTGTAGATACACCTAAATGTCTCTGAGTATTGTTTTACAGTAAATTTTTAATGCAACTGTAACCCCTTTTTAACAGAAGGATCAGAAATTCAAAATAGTGAGAATTTTTAGTGATGGAACAATTGTGTGATTTATTAGTCTTAGAGTGAGATTGTTGAAATAAATCCGGTCAAATTACCTGACACATTACTGTTCTGCATCAAAGCGCAGAGTATATTAATTTCCAAAGGTATTTCAGCCATTCCAGAGCTTGAAAATTCATCTATCTGCTTGTATTTAGAAGTGGTGGTTAAGGAGGGACAAGTCACTTTTTCAAAATGGTCGTCCAATTGGACAACTGACATTTTAAACAGATAACAGTATAATGTACAGTGTACAACAAGTAAAATTGATGCAGAACAAGTAGCAAACTGAAAATGTTTTGAAACCCGCATTTAGATAACACTGCACCTGACATTCATATAGAAACATCCACCTGATTGGCCAAAGTGACAAAATGAGGCACCATTGCAATACTAAATTGTTGTTTTATGTCAATGTAGGCAGGGCATGAGGCCAAGAATATGTTAATCACAGACTGCTGCAGACTTAAAATAGTATGTGGGGGTTTTTTTCTGTATGCACATAAGACATATGCTTTCATGCATATTTAGGAGTCCCTGCGATGTCAATCAACTTCACATTCGGAAAGTCCTATGAGGAATGATTCTTGGTGTAAATTCACAGGATCTGCATTGAGGGAATTCTGGCAATAAACTTTCATTGCAAACTATTAGGCATACAAGTACTTCAACTAGATGTATGTTCAACAGAAATACAAGTGAATATTTGTGATAGTATTAACTTGTCCATCCTGTGTGTGCAAATGAGTCTGAAACATACACCAATGATCATTAGGGTATGGAAAGTAGGCCTCTCGACAGCAACAAGCAGTCTTCCTAAAGTGAAATCCCACACCTGTTAACCATTTACAAGAATATAACTACTTCTCCTTCCACCCCACCCCCCACTTATTGTTTTTTGAGAAGTTTTTTTCTTTCCAAATAAAACAATAAATTAAACACGGTGGAGCCTTTAAGCTTTTTTGGAATGCTAATACCTGTAGCCTATCTAGATCTGCAATTGCCAAAATTAAAATTCCATTTTTGAACAAAAATTGGCAAATGTTACATCTGCGAACAATATCCACAATAGAGCACTGTGCAACCTCTCAGACGGATTACCACCCCAGAATGATTACTTCACATATCCAGGAAGTTTCTGAGTTTTCCAACTTATATTTTACCTTTCTTAAGAGAGGCTGCACTGTACCATGATAAGATGTTTTTGACCCAAGTGTAATCAATGATCACATAGCACACCTCAACTTTTACTGGTCTCCAGCAGCCATTGTAAACATCATCATGCAGAAAATAAATTTAGTCTAAAGTGATCTTGGCCACTTTTCTAATCAAACATATTTGTAATCTTTTATCTTTACACCTGTGCTTTTAATAATTTAAAAATTTAAAATGTTAACTTTTAATCAACGCTATATAGCCAATATTGTGTTGACATACTGTGAAACCACCCAACTAAACCTACCTATGGTGACAGGTAAAACAATAAAAAAGAACACTCTTTCTATATTGAAGTAGAGGTACTATAAAGAGTTGATAAAAACCATAGATTTATGTATTTTTGAATTATTTTTAAAAAAATAATTTTTCTTAAAATCTGCTTGACAAGCTATTATCATTGTCCATCCCTAGAAGGCAGATTTTACTGGGTGAATATCACGGACTTTGAGTAACCTTGGAGTGACAGCCAGCAGTACAAACATAGTTCATGCATTATTAATTATCTGGATTAGCCACTACAGATGAGGCCTCACATGAAATGCATGCAGCATGCAGTCTATTCATCTGACTCCTATACTCCTTCACATGTACAATACACAGGGAACCTGTTGAGGGTAACATATCACAATGTACAATGTATAATCATTATATGGAAAGTTTACCATTGAATAAACATATAATCATGACCTAAATGCAAGTTTCACGAATCTTGGTACAACTGTATGTAAACAAGGTACTAGAAACCTATCTGGTTATGTGCTAGATGCAAAAACTTAACCTAAGCTTGTAAAATGTGAAATGTAGGTCACCATGACCTTCATTTGTTGTAATGGTTTGGTGCTAATAGAGATGCATACAATCATCTAGTTTGATGATTCTATAATGAACAGTACTTGAAAATAAATTTTGAACACAAACTTAAATCAAAGTCAGTAAAGCATGAACTATGGGCCACAGTGACCTACTTTTGTGATTAGGTAGTAGTACTCACCTTTCGATGTGTATTAGGCTGTGCTTGTACTATAAATAGCATTTCTTTAACATTGCACTCGCCGTAAACAACTTTATTTTCAAAATTAAAAAAGTTTGATCAGACGGAACAAGGCTTGGTTTGAAATTTTGTAAGGTATAAAGAGATTAAATAATCCTCATCTAGATAGTAACTGGCTCAGTTAAATACTTTCGAAGACCGAAGGTGTTGTTCGATTCAGAATGGAACAGGCCCATACTATAGTTTGATGATTCTAGAATGAACTGAGCTTGAGAAATAAACTTCAAACACAAAACATAACCAAAGTTAGTGAAGCATGAAATACAAGTCAGTGACCTATCTTCATCATGAGGCTATATTACTCATCAAGATGCATCCTCGCACCAAGTTTAATGATTCCAGTTATAACAGCATTTATACAGTATGCAAAAATCCTGATCTAAATGCAAAAACTGAACCTAGAATGTACAACTACTGTACATATATGCACAAAGTTAGCCCTCTACCCAATGGGTAGGTGCTATGAAACACACTCCAAACTGTTACCTACAACCTAGGAAGAAAGAATGGTTGACATTCAGTGTGGGTGTATATTATGTATATACTTTTGTTTTGGTAGATGCCAATGCCAGGGGGAGTACATTAGCTTACACCTACTTTGTAAAAGTCAGCTAAAAATGACAGTACTAAATGTAATAACCACTGATAGCATAAAGTTTATTTGAGTGAGGACATTGTATTATTTACACAAGACATATCCACCTCATATTTATTTCCTTTAATTTCATCTGAGACTAGAATTCAGAATTACCTTCATCATTTAATTCCTTTTCATCTGAAATCTGAAATAAAAAGTTATACAATATAAAACTGTAAGAAATACCACAGTTATAACACAGGGATGTCAATGGAATGGGCCACTGTCACAAATTTCCTTATTATTTGATACAAGTAACATTATGGAAACATTAGGATTATTATACTGAAATCTTGCAAAGACAGGTGGAAACCAGCAACTTATTTTTCTACTGGAAGTCAAATGAAACCAGGACCAAGCCAAAACATGATTATAATTCTATTATCTCTAGAATGCTGATAATTGAACTCAGTTAAAGTCTCTTCAATATCTAGCAGCAAACAAATCTCGTTGAAATGAAAAAATAATTAATGGAGATATTGTGCAGAAAGGAAAGACAGGTGGACCGAAGTATGGATGAACAGGCCCTATATAACAGTCCCCCTTTTCTACAAAATGTGACTGATAAAAACAAAAACAGAAAACGCAACACACTGGGCAGTCAAGTGGGCTGTAATTTCCAACATGGATACCTGTAAGCTCCTTTGTAAAATATGTGCATTCAGATTTAGAATTTTCCTGACTGTCCATAAGTACAATAGTTCATAGCATTTTTATTGTGGTGGGAATTATGAGCCATGTAAGTTAGCATGAAGGCCAAACATTTAATTCTAACATCACAACTTGTTTCTCAAGAAGTTTTGATGCAAGGTCCTGGATTACTGAAAGCACAATTCCTAAATTTTTCGAATGCACATACAAATACACCTACCTCTGTCTTTTCGAACTTTTCACTTTTCTTCAATGCTTGATGGGACTTCAGCATCTTGAGTGATTTACGAATACTTGCTCTTGAAGATCTGCGACTAGCTTTGGGTGTGTCTAAATGTGAAACCTTTCTGTTTCTGCTACTTCTACGAATAGATCCACTTCTGTAGTTTGAACATGTCTCTGTTTTTCTTTCTAATCTTTTAGAGGGAGTTTTATGACTCTGATGGCCAGCATCAATCTCATTTACATGTATCATCTCCTTATATGTACGGGTGTTTGTTTTTACATTCATTAAGCAAATGTTTTGTAGTGGTTTCTGAGAGCTATATGACTGTTTACTTTGTTTCTGAATTGGGGATAAACATGAATTGTTATTTTCTGTTGTTACTCTTGTCTCAAGTTCTAATGTCTCTTGCTGGACCAATTTTTCTATACACACTATCGGTGAACTTTTATTTTTCTTTGACTGATTTTTCTGCACTCTGCTGTCCATGGTACTTTTTTTTTTGGCTCGTGACGTTGTAGCAGCTCTTGTGGCTGCTCTAGTGACTCTTGTGTCTTTTTTTGGAGACGCAAAGTCATCGCTTGTATTGTCGGCCTCTGGGTGTAAACTGCAAAAATTAAACAAACATTGCTGAAGAGGCATTTTTTTTTTTACAATGACCAGATCTGTCTGACTCATTATTACAATGACCAGATCTGTCTGACTCATTATTACAATGACCAGCTCTGTCTGACTCATTATTACAATGACCAGCTCTGTCTGACTCATTATTACAATGACCAGATCTGTCTGACTCATTATTACAATGACCAGATCTGTCTGGCTCATTATTACAATGACCAGATCTGTCTGACTCATTATTACAATGACCAGCTCTGTCTGACTCATTATTACAATGACCAGATCTGTCTGACTCATTATTACAATGACCAGATCTGTCTCACTCTCTTTCTTTTTACACTTGTAAATTTGGATGAAGTAGCTATGTAAAAGACATTTAAACAGCAGTTATATTAAATGTATTAATACACGTAACTGGAAATCAGCGTATGAACTCAGGGCCTTCAAATTAAGGTCGTCTGAGGTCCAGAACCAATCTTGTTCTGGCTTCTGACACATCATATATTACCTGCAGTAACTTGTAGTACCTTTACTATTTCTAAGTTGTTCCTATATAAACAAAATGTGCAATTTAATCCTTGAAATACCTGAATAGAGCCATAAATGTGCACTTATGCAAGTGGAAGTTAATCATTTAATAGTATGAGATTCGTACTGTAACACATTACTGGAAATTGGTAAATTTAACATGTAATATGTTAAAAAGCCAATCTAAGCTTGATGTTTGTCAATCAAACTTTTGCCTTTACTAAACTTCAGCTAAAATCAAGCATCTACTGCATGGGTTTACAGAATTCTTAGTTGCTGGACCAATGCTTGGCTTATGTGGACCTGGGTGGTGATGGGGTCCTTCTGGTCCTGGACCAGCGAGTCAGAAACAAAATTTTCAGGCCCTGTCAGAACACATACAAAAAACAAGGAATCTGTAAACATTGATTTAGTATGTTGAGGAAGGCTCTGCCTGTTAGTTTACATTTTATAATTCATCTGTCTTCTTTAAAACAAGTCATTCATGTGCAGATAACTTTGCAATGAAAGCCATCTTTTCTGTTCTCAGTCTTTACATTAAATTCATAAATATCTAGACTGAAAGTCTGCATACATGTACTGTGAATTCATTGACTTTTGTGGGAATGAATTTTTGTGGTTTTGAGAAATATTACATTTTTTTTGGTATTTGAACTCATGGATTGGCCACAGAAGAATAAATACTCAATGGAATTATAAATTCACATTTGTAGCAACCACAGTATCCCCCTCAAAACTTGTTATGTCACAAAAACTAGTGAATTTTCATTAAGGTTTTATGCTAAAATTTGTTTCTTTGTGCTAAGACATATGATATTGTAATTTCAACACAAAAATGTTTCACCTATCATACTAAAAATCGCAGAAGCCTAAACATTTTGGTTTATGGATTGTTTGTTCCAGTGATTTAAAGTCGTATCAGTCATAAAAATATCAGCGTGTACAATTCAAGCAGAAACAGAATAGATTTGATGATAAACCTAGATACATACAGGTTATATCTTGATATCTTAAGCCATTATTGGATTAGTGTACCAGTAGATGGCCATCACTGAATTAGCCACTGGCAATCACAACACCTGGCTCTGAGTGTGGAGGTGTATCAGTTAGCATTCTATGTCAAGGCATGTGAAAATGTCATAAAGAAAGCATGTCATAATGAGAGCAGATGTGACAGCCTGCAACATATACAACATCCCTTGCAAGTGTACACTCTGCACTGAGTTTGAATTGTTTCTCTCTCTAACAATTACAGTGGGATGGCAGATTATAGGCATCCAGTAACTGATCATCATCTGAGAAAATACATACTTTTGAAAACGACATGCAATATAATCTACTGGCAAGCTTTCGCACATATCCAACTCATGTGGACAGAGGTGAGATGTGTGAGTGATCTGTAAAGGCAGCTTCTATAAAGATAACTCTGAAATATTCAGGTTTCAAAAATACTCTCTAAAAATGAAAACTGAACATAACAAGATTCCCTCGAAGGGACTGATGCTCTACTGGGCAAAAAGAATTTCCAAGATCTTTTCTTCCTTTTAACTGTCGAGTGTTGAAACCATCTCTGATATTCTTCAGCAATAACAAGATTTTCAAATTAGCTGCTGTGGTGCACATATTGGATGTCAGCTTGGCACCATTTTCATTCAGGACAAAATAGACATCACTAGAAAACTCCATGTCATAATGATCATCCATTCAGGAGAGTAGTGACAACAAGATTTTTAAGACAATCATCATGGCAGCCATATTGAATGTATGACTGGCACCATTTTCATTTAGGACTTGGTGAAAACCCCTGTCATAATGATCATCCATTCAGGGGGAGTAGTGACAAGATTTTTAAGACAGTCGTCATGGCAGCCATATTGGATGTACAACTGGCACCATTTTCATTTAGGACCAACTAGGTATCATAAGAAGTTTATTGGTGAAAACCCAATGTTGATACAGCTATCTGTTTGGAGAGGAGAAGCAATAACAAGATTTTCAAGATGACTGCTGTGGTGACCATACTGGACATCATTGGCACTACTTTCATTTAAGACCAACTGGACATCGTAAAAAGTCTTCTGGTGAAAACCCCACATCAGTAACTTTCTGTTTAAGTAGAGTTGTGATAACAAGATTTTTAAGATGACTGCCATGGTGGCCATATTGGCTGTCAGATCAGCACCATTTTCAGTTAGGACCAAGTAGATATCATAAGAAGTCTTTTAGTTAAAACCCCACATTGATATGATCATCCATTCAGAAGTAGCGATAACAAGATTTTCAAGATGGCGACTGTGGTGGGCATATTGGATGTCCGAGCAACACCATTTTCATCTAGGACCAACTAGACCATGGTTTGAATGTGTGTGTAAAGTTTCAAGGCAATTCTACAAGTAGTTTAGGAGGACTAGCAATAACAAACTTGTGCTAACAGACAGATGGACGACAGACCATCCCATAAGCTCTTCTGGTCTATGACCAGTCAAGCTAAAAATGAAGACAAATTAACTCAACATTTTATAATAGATTAAAATAAACTTTGAAACATTCATTATTAAATGTTATCTACTAATCTATTAAAACCTGGTGTTATATCTGCTTCAATTTTGTCATATTCACTATTAGAATGTCATACAACATTCAAGGAAAGTTAGAAAGTACAAGTTTCTTTTAGGTTTAGGAAATATATGTAAACCAAAATCTTTAATCAAAACCTTAAAATGTTCTTGATGACAGAAATGTGACTACCGGTATGTCTTGCTTTCCCACTACTGCAAAAAGTGGCTAAACTTGTAAAGAAAACGGGTAATTTTGCCAGTAGCTCTCTGAAAATGAAAAGGCAGATTCTGTTCTCTGTTTTGGAAGGTCACTGGTAAATAAAATGCTGACCATGGCCTGCATGTTGAGTACAGCAAAGCACTGGGCCTAATGTAAAAACGTTAATATTGAGGTTACTGAAGAGTGTGGATGGACATACGGACAGATATATCGATGGACATGCATATGGACACCAAAGTGTGCACAGACATATGGACAGAGATATGGATGGACATGCATATGGACACCAAAGTGTGCACAGACATATGGACAGAGATATGGATGGACATGCATATGGACACCAAAGTGTGCACAGACATATGGACAGAGATATCGATGGACATGCATATGGACACCAAAGTGTGACAGACATATGGACAGAGATATGGATGGACATGCATATGGACACCAAAGTGTTTACTATGTAGAGCTTCTGTCTAGGTGGGATTGACAAGCATATTAACAATAAATATCTTGCATATAATGCACGAGATATTTTTCAAAACATTTTTAGTTTGAGTGGCACACATGCAACATGCACATTGGATGAGCACAATACTTTTTATTGTGAGTGGACTAGGCCCTCATGAATATTCCAGTGAAAAGTCAAACAAAGAGGTCTTTCTAGTCAAGCAATACATACCTCAGTCTTTTGTATGGCGGGTTATTATCTTCATCCTCCTCATTAATTTCATCAATTTTACGCCTTGGTACTTTACGGCGGCTTTGTTTTGCTGAAGGTGTCTTTGGAAGAAGTTCAATTTTTGAACTAAAAGTAAACAAGACAAAACAGTCATCTGAATTCATGTTGAATATTCAGAATATTTGTGATTACTCTGAGCAGATTTTCATCATAACTTGTAATTGTGTTGAATTAACAGAAAATAGTTTTTTTTATGCCTTGCACAAACATATATTGCAGTAATGTCAGAAGTGGACTTCAAATGAAAGAAACAGAATCAACTTAAATTTCAAAGTCAATGACTGGTTCATTACAACCAATTAACCATAGATTTTAATTGGTTGGATATTTTCTGTATTGCTTTATGGACAATGTCATTTTTACATGCTTGGTGTGGCCAAGGTTAAAATATTTGTTTCTTCCCTTTCTCAGACCCACAATTTTAAGACTGGGTCAGTTAGTCAGTGTTGCACCTAGGATCCCAAGGGCAGGGGACACTGTGTCCCCCATCTTCCAACTTTGGGAGACACATACAATTTTAAATGGACAAAGGAAAATAGTAGATAGTACTTAACCATTAAAGTGTTATACAGTTTCGTAGCACAAAATCCCTCAGTGCTGAATTGTTTGAGAAAAGAAATGAAAATTGCACTCTGCTTTTAAATTGTCTATATTTCAATTACCGTTCATAATAAATATACAAATCCTGTTCAAAAAATAATTTTTTATGTCTGAAAATGTATTATAACCATCAAGTCACATATGTAACTTTATCATATTGGCACGTACAGGTGCAAATACAGGTAAATATCTACCTTTTACCTTTGTAATTCATCTGAATTTTTGTAATTTTTTTTTACTGAAAAAGTTCAAATGTGTCTAAACAAATACTCCATTCTTTCATGGCTCAACCATATATATGTATGTCTGTTACAACTTTATATTCAAGTTGTGAAAATCACAGGTGTAGGATAGGTAATAGTTAATTAGCATCCAGTCAAGGAACACCACAAGTAAGTTTACGCACCCAAAAGTCTGTAATAAATGTTCACAAAGCTTTGCAGTTTTCTTGTTATTTATTCTAGTATACAGGGTTCATATAGCTGTTGGTAAAAATGATTCCAGACCTTTTCTAGAACTTTTCCAGACTTGTCTGCAATTTTTTCCAAACCCCTCTGGCGCATGTATTCAAAGTCTGCGTCACTATAAATGAGCATGTGGTATCTGCATTGTCTAAAATAGTATCCACCAATCACGAGTGGGTGATAGGTCAAGTGTGTCTCACCAACTGCACTGAAATGGTGTGCAGCTGCCGATGCCTCATCTAACCCCATGAAGATAAACATCAGTGCAACACATGAAATTATTCAAGCAACAAAAAATAAAACAGCAATGCAAAATTCCATACTTTTTCCAGACCTTTAGGGTAAAATCTTTATTTTCCATACTTTTTCCAGGTCTGGAAAAAGCACTCTTTTTTCCCATACTTTTTCCAGACTTTGTATGAACCCTGAGTATATGTCGGTCACCTAATGTCCACTTATGAGCTCATAAAGACAGTTACCTGTCAAGAATAGTAAAAAATATATTCCTCCTCATGTTTTTTCTAGTTGAAGTATGGGGTTGATATCACATATTCAGCTGCCCATTAAAAAATCGAAATCTGATTTATGCACCAAACCCACGGCCATAACCAATTTTATGCAAAAAAAGGTTTCAATTCATCAAGTGTGACCGGCTTCCATTTTCTCATGCGACTGTTGTCAATCAAGTCTGCCCCATTTATTCTCTGCGTTGCATAAAGATTCATTTGATCTATGATCAGGTGCAAGAAATCCTCATAAAACAAATAGCCTTAAATGGTCTATAGGCTTGATATTCTCCATTTCTACATAAAATATTGAAATGCTGTCAGTTTTTGTCCATCCAGCATGTATATTGCACTCGTATTCAACATCATTTTCAGGCTCAAAATTACTCACTGGCATTTCCAGTAACACTTTCCCAGCTATAATAATCTCATATACTTCAAAACTCTCCAAATCAATGTCATCATCGCTAACATCAGCGAGTATTTGCCGAATGAAATCGTCATCTGGAGATGGACCATGTTCAGAGTCAGCCATTTTGAGTTTTCTAGGTAGTGCCTATTATAAACATACATTTGTAAAACTTCTTTGATGAATACAAGGTTAAAACTATTACAGAATTCTTGTCCCAGGGCCCAATGTAACAATCAAATTTAGTTTCACAACCATTCATGTCAAGCCAAAGTACCGAGATGTGTAAACAGTTGCTTACCTGAAAAACGACTTACAAGGTAAATCGCGACAAGCAGTACAAGACCTCTACCAGCGGTGTGACATATGTCATGACAAGCACTTTAAGGGTTAATGCACTAGTAATGCTACAAAATTATTCTTATTTGCTTTGACAGTTTTTCCACCTTAATTTTGCCTGCATTGTGGTATCATCTTTTCCTTGGACACTTACATTATTGAAATAAATGTTTTATCAAGTGTTCAAATAACTCATGAAAACATTAACATGTTTGAATATCTGACTAACTTGAAATTAGCTGCACTATGGAATTTTCCATTCCAGGTCTTGCTCTCATTTAACTTTAGTGTCCACTCATTATCTATCAGCATTTATAATAATAATTCCCATTTTTCAGAATCATTTTTCTTTTCAAATTAAAAATATATTGATTACATGACAAATTGTGTATATGCATAAATTTAGTCCCATTTGTGATGAATTCAGCCTAGAAATTAAATCTTCACCATCACAGATGTGCCTTCAGCCTCGAAAAAATACATTACTCTTGTGGCCAACAAAGACTTCACATTGCAACTTGGCATACTACTTCGAACCATTAATGTTTTGATTGCAAAATATGTTGCTTCAAAATGGATGTTAATTGCCATCTTACTGAATTAATCGCCATTAGTGACTCTGGCCACTGCTAGCACCAAACATAGAAATGGATGAACATGCACTAAAGAAAAGTAGTAGGCATTTTTTTCCACCTGATGATCAAGTGCACATAGGGGTCAAGATTTTGGGGACATAGGACAAAAAGTTGCGCTTAAGGTGCAACACTAATTAGTAGGTACATTTTTTCCCTGGAATTGCAATTAAGAGTGATTTACACTGTACTTTTAGCAGCATGGGGATATAGGGAATAAAAGCAATAAAAGCTTTATGGTTAGTTTTCATTTAATTAAATCCAAACTGTGAAAGATTAAAGATGAACAGTCCTCCATGTCGACAACTGAAATTTTGTGCAGAAACAAGTTTTCTTCTTTCAGTCAGAGTGACCTTGACCTTTTGAGCCCAAAATCAACAGGTTTCTTCCTGACCCAAAGTGCATGTCATCCAAAAAGTCTGGGCCAGGTCTGTAATGTACAACTAATGATATTGCGTGAAAACAATTTTTTTCTTGTTTCGGCCAGTGATCTTGACCACTGACCTTTTGACCCCCAAATCAATAGCCTTCTTCCTTATCCCAAGCACAAGCCATCCACGATGTTTGGTTGAGGTATAAACTAATGTTACTGTGCAGAAATACTTACCAGCACAATTTAAATTTCCCATACTATGCAGCTACACATGTACCCTTGACCAAAATCCTATGACTTCCTTAAAATGTTATGCAAGAGAATGGTATCCCGAGATTAAACACATATCTTGACAAGACCAAAAATACAAACAAATTAGACAAACCTCTTAAAGGTCTTTTTTGCTATTGCCAGTATTTCATTGAGGTATTTAAAGGCTTCCTCTTCTAACCTCTCGAATATATCCACCACCATCAGCCGAATACTCTGACTGGTCTGAAAGCCAACGGCAAAAGTCAGGTCTGCCATGCTAATGCAGCTACTTTTCCTGGAACATCAACGAATTAAATAATTACTTTATTTCAGTGATAACTTCTACATGGTACAAGAGTCTTAAATACCCTGTATCTATGGTCATATGTGCCATAAGATGTTATGATGAGACAAAAAAAGAAATGGGTGTTTCCGGTCGGCCGACCATCCCTGTTTCTCGTTGCTGACCCTAGCACATTCCCGCCCACCCCCACCCCCAATTTAAAAAAAATCAAATCACATTGCCAAAATTGATTTGTGGATCTAATTGAGCCAGTTTCACCCAGTACTTTGAAGCACTTGAAATATTATTTGATTTATATAAAATGTTAAAAAAAAAAAAAAAAAAACCTACCTGCCTACCCTAACTTTAAAACCAGTGCTATAGGAAACACACATATTATTTTTTTTTGGCCTGATCACAGTGTTTCAACACTGAATAACAGAGTGGTACTGCTGAGGGCAAAATAAGGTTCCTTTGCACGTTTTACAGGGCAACACATCATAAAAAAAATTACAAAAAGAGAATATACCAAGAAATTATCTCAATAAAATTTAATTATTTTATATTATCAATCATGGTTCTTACTAGGATCTTGAAAGCTGGAGTACAAAACTCCTTACTTGATAAAAGTTAGACACCCAGAACTAAAAATGGGAGTCCCAGTAATGAGACTTTTCTTTCCTTTGCAATAATTTAGGGCATTATGCATGTATTGGTGTGTCACCAATATAAATGTTATCAGATTGCTATTGCTTATTCATTGCAAATGCATAGTATTCATATAAAGAATAAAAACCTCAGGCTATTTAAGACTGATAATTGTGAGTGCTTCTTATGTTAAATCTATAATAATGCCCAATGGTTTTATATTGCCATTCTTTCATTTTGTGTGCAGTGAAGAGGAATCAACAAGAGATTACAAGTTTTTTTTCCTGACATTGGATATTTCCTTACACAGTTGTGACACAATATGCATTTAGCTAAAAATGTCCTATTGTTTTTCGTTTTGTGGTCCATGAGATTGGATATTTCCACAATTCATCTCACAAATTTCTGTTTCTTACATCTGTTCTTTTCTGTCAAAACTAGAGTCAATTACTGTAATGACGGTAAGTTTTAGTACAGGAAAAATTTAATAATTATTTTTTGTGTTCCTAGACTTATATGCACATAAAAAATATAACCTTTTCTGTGTCCCAACACTTATAGAAACAAAAATGTAAAAGACAAAATCAGCAAGATCACCATACATCACATAGCAGTCACCATCTGTTGTTCAATTACCATGCAAGTATGCCATTAGTCCAAGTTTCCTCTGACCTTTTTAGATTATTTGGACAGTTATGTTGGGGTTGGAGGTCAGAATACATCCCTGCTGAAAACATGGAATTTGCCAAAACCATGCAGTAGCAGGATAAGGTAGTTGCTTTAAATAGGGCTAGCAAAATAAGGCAATAGTATTGAACCTTAACTGCCCGATAACAATTAGTAGAATATTTATCTTCTAATTTACAACAAGTAAAACATAGTTCATCTTTTTGATATGCCAACACTTTGGACTGCCAAAACCATCAAAATTAACTTAATCACATCAAATGGTGTCCAATATTGAACCACACTGAATGACACACCAATCTGTTCAACACATGAGCCAAATTTCTAGTGTTTACAAACTGAAAACTGTACTTTGCCATTTCTTACATTGCATGGTCATGTGATCCAAAATCTTGTGGCCGACGTCCTTCTGGATGTCATTGGTCAAAGCACAGGACTCTTAACTGTAGTCACCAAATATACACACAAGTATTAAAAACCTCAAATACACAATTTTCGCATAAAACCTAGCATACAATATCAGTGTTGCACATAGGATCCCAAGAGCAGGGGACATTTGGTTCCCCACCATCCAAATTTGGGGGACACAACATTTTATAGGGACAAAGGAAAGTAATAGTACGTAATGCACTAATAGTGCTATAAAAATGAGAAAATCTTATTTGCTTTAACAGTTTTGCCACCTTAACTTTGTGGTCTGCATTGTACTATCATGTTTTCCTTGGACACTTACATTATTGCAATAAAAGTTTTATCATGTGCTCAACTAACTCATTAAAACATGAACATATTGAATATCTGGTTAACCTGAAATGAGCTGCACGATGGAATTTTCCATTCTGGATCTTGCTCTCATGTAACTTGAATATACACTTATTATCTAAAAGCATTTGTTTTAATAAATACCTGTTTTCTTTATTACTTTTCTTTCCAAACTAACAAATCATTAATTAAATGACAAACTGTCTATTTGCATCACTTTTGTCTCTTTTGCCATTATTTCAACCGCAAACTATATTAAATCTTCCTCGCTATAGGGGTGACTTCAAACTCGAATATACGTTACACTAACAACTGTTAAAAACTTTACATTGCAACTCTGCCGACTCCCACAAACCTTGAATGTTTTCATTGCCAGATACATTGTTTTAAAGAAGATATTCATTGCCATCTTACACTTTGTATCACCTTTCACAACTTTGGCCACTGCTGGCACCAACCTAGACATAAATGATAATCTGAACGTTGCATATTTTATAATATCGTCGACCGTCCTAACTTCATTCCCATCCTTGAATCGTGCGCCATGTTTCACGCGACCTCACATGCTTGTTTTGAGATCCTGACGTCATCAACCGGGTCACTAGTGTTCGTTGACAATGACAGTAAGTGCTGATTAAGAAATATTCGATGAAATGAAATTTAAATACATACAATTCAAATTTTAAAAAAAAACAACGAAAATGGCCAAAATTTTACCAATGCCATATTTGCCTCTACTTTTTGGCCCTAGCGTGAGTGTTAGCTATTCAAGCCAGGGCTGCTGTTCACATGTTGGTTTTCTTTACCTTCTGATTAGTAGGAAACCCACGACAAAAGATTTCTCAGACGGTAAAGGCAATGTAAAATCTTTGTTTCTATAACATGCACTTCTTATATCACGTTAGAAAAAATGAATACAATGGAAGATTATGCAGTATGAAATTCTTTATTGAATTATTGTAATGTTGGGGGAAAAAATATTTATTGTGACATAGCCTGAAAAAAAAAATCTTTTAAAAGTTCAGCGTATCTTAAAATGTGATAATTATATTGAAATAGCTTGAAAAATAAATAATAAAAAAAATGCATCCTATTTTTTAAATATTTTTTTATACTTGTGGCATCATTTTTTAAAAATGTTTTATTGCAGTCAATATGCGTATGAAAGCAATTAAATATATTACAAATGCAAATAATGAAATTACGGAGACATTATAAACGATCTATTTCCACACTTTGGCATAATTGTCACATTCCAATCTTACATCACGTGGCCTTTATTTCAGGGGCACATGATTTCGAGAATTTATAAACATTTTTCAACGATGAATTAAGTAGATATAGTTGAACACATTCTATAGTGATTTTAATTGTTTCTCACAATATAATAATGCAAGCATTAAAATTCATGTTAAGGGCATGAACCATGGCAGGTTGAAGATACTGGTAAGATTACATCATGTGCACATAAAGGCATCTCATTATCTGAAGAAATTCAAGCAGAAGAGACTGAGAATCAGATGTAATAATTCTCCATCAAATTTATCAATTTCCTGATACTGATGCCACAAGATTTTGCAATAATGTGACTAAGCAATGTTGAATGAAGAGTAGAAGCTGATGGTAAATACAAGTTAACTGGCTCATATATCTGCTTATTCAAGTTACAAATTATGTTTTAATAGCACTGTCTGAGAAGATAAATATTCTACTTCTTGACTTCAGGCAGGTAGGGTTCGATACAATGTCACTTAATTTTGCTATCCCTTGTTAAAAGGGACATGCCACTACTGCATGGTTTCAGCGAATGCCATGTTTTCGATTGGAAATGCTCTCTGACCGTGATGCTGTTCGAGTATTTCAATGTATTGCTCCATTTTCTATACTGTACCAATGAATTAACAAATAAATTGTAACTGTGTAGTGTGTACAACATTGCTGAAACTTATGTAATACACACAAACATGTTTAGTGTGTACTGTATCAATTTCAGCAATGTTATAGTATCCATAAAGTAACATCGACTCTCCCATCACCAGCTGTAGGTACCGTTAACGTCAGATATACTATTTCTTAATATAGATGAACAAAAATGTATCTTTAAAATTATCTGGAGCTTCAAAGCACTATTTAATCAAGATGTTGAGATATGTTGCAAAATAGAAACACCATAATTTACATTACTTTGCTGAACGAGATCCGTCCTGCCACCGGTTGTTCAAACCTATGCAGGAAATTGCAGCAACCTATCAGAGTTGAGATTTCGGTGACGCTAAAAAACAGAGCTAGCAAACAAGTTTTACAAGTATTAAGCAAAACAAATTAGAAATATTTATACACAACTAAGAAAAATTTCATCAACTTATTGTTGTGCTTTAAAGGAGATATCTCGAACACACTTGGGAAATCAAGAGTTATTTCTGACACGTTTCGCCTGTATTCGAAACAAACGTTCCTAACTAGAATCATAGGCGCATAATGCTAAAGTACAATTACAATAAGCGCCCATATAACAGCAAGGTTTGTTACAGACTGGTCCCATATTGTACTTTTGGTAGCTATAATATGGGCTAGGAACCAGGCTAGCTTTGTTTATTGACATTACGGACGCTTACATACGGCGGTGTGGCATTTTGGGGCTCTTTTTATTTCCTGATGTTCGACTGTTATTCTCCACTGATTAAGATAGTTTTACCATAAGTCAGATATGATGTATCAGGAATGTACGATGGCCGATAGCGGCCGACAGATTACAACATCAATGTAGCATACATTTGTATATATACATGTAAACATTTTGATAAAAAGAGTACGTGGCGGAACTACATATTAAAGTAAGAAAATCTGTACATGTACACATTTTGCTAACTCACAACTAAAGCCAATTAACAACATTCCTTGCGCAATAATAAATTAAAAAGAACAATACAGCTTTCTGATAAGGACTTAACCTCTCGTCTTATTTATTTGTTCGTCTGAACCAATTAAACTGGTCTATTTTTTTTTTCACATTGATACATCAAGGAAGAAAGCGAAGAAAACCTACACACAAGTTATATCAATTGTAGTTAGATCATCACAGTTCTAACCAAACATACATTTCTCTCTCTCTCTCTCTCTCTCTCTCTCTCTCTCTCTCTCTGTCTCTCTCTGACTATACATACATACATACAGCAGGGTCGCGCTACCAGGCGAAGTGGGCGATTAAGTAGCCCAAAAAATATAAACTTCGCCTTCTTCTGTTACGAAAGTGAAAACGACTTCGCCCTGTGATTTTTTTAGCTGTACACTAAGTGACAGTAGTTTATGACTTTTGAGATGCTCCCTCGATTTATAACCAGGCAGTTCCCGCGTTGTGTTGTAGCTCAAGGCGAAATGTATTGTATGCAGTAAACAATTGGTTTGGATATAAATTGCGCCGACAAACAAACTCTTGACCATCGACGTAAATGGCCGAATGGCCGCACACGTCGTTAATCAAACGAACGAACGAACTCTTGCACATTCACAGACGTGTTTGAATAGCTGACTGACCATTAACCCTTTCCCGAGCAAGTTATCACTGCCTGATTTCCGCAAGTTATAATTTGATGATGAAAACATAGCTACACAATTGTTTAGAAACTTAAACATCAATATGTAAATAGCAATTTGTATTTAAAGTGTAAATCACTCTTTACTCTTTTGAATTTTTTTTTTTTTTTTTTTTAAATTTAAACTGCCGAATTTGCGTTATTTTCTTAATAAGATCAGTTTGAAAGTTAAGTGAACCTGTCAAGGGGTAATAATGGCGGACATCGCTGTGTCTAGGAAGTACCTCTTCATTAGATTGTCTGTTTTCATAATCATTGGGCAAATACATTAAGGGAAATATATAATTCGTCGAAAGCAAAGTCTCAATGTTATGCGATTAAAGATTTAGCCTAAAACGAAATATATGTAGGTCAAAAATGTATGGGAATTCTGGAAGCGATGTAAAATTTTATAACATCACTCAAAATACGAAAACAGCAGCGAAGCAAGTAATATCTAACCAATACACGACGTTATAACGAGTACGTCGACAAATATTAAAACCATAAATTTACAATCCTATCTATGGATTATTGTAACGAAGCAAGAAAGTGAGTGGTCATATTAAGAAAATCCCTTTTTCTAAAAATAGACGCACATATATGTCATGCATGGAGCCATATTTATCCTTGGCTGTGTGCCGATTCGTTTGGAAAAAAGGGTCTAGTTCATTTCATATATCAACTTTAATGTCTCAGTTTGTTTTCAGTGAATTGTTACGGTAATGTTTTATTGGCAACAATGATATTAAACGTTAAAGTGTTGATGTTATTATGTTCCCTTCTTAATCTCCATGTTGAGACTTCGACATTGTAGCTACTTACAAACTAAATAACAATTCAATTTTTCTATTTTCTAAAACTTCACTAAAAACCGAGAGTCCAAAAGATTAACATTTAATTTTGAATTAACACCCTAAACATGTTGTAAAGTTCAGGTTACTTGTCCATAACATCAGTGACCACAACGCTTTGAAGGGACGAACACGATGGTGTGAAGACACATGTTATAGGGGTTGTTTCAAAACAGTTTAGTTTTCGACTGCCCTTTTCTCGAGAAGTTTAAGAAATTAACAAAGAATATAATTTCTTATTCTAGTGGTAGTTGATTGAGTAATTTTACCAACCTGCAATTATAAAACTTTAATCTTGGAACTCCTATCAGCTAAAATTAATTGCAATGTATAGTTTATGTTGTGCTTTTTTAAAGTCATATGGCCAGAATACATTGTATATCTCTCCATCCAAATATACACTTTCAAGTATGAATACACTCCATGTGAATATGATACATATGCATATTGAGAAATAGAGGATATAGTTAACATAAAAGAACCAAAGCAGACACATACATTATATATATATATATATATATATATATATATATATATATATATATATATATATATATATATATATATATATATATATATATATATATATATATATATATATATTGTGCTTTTCGCTTTGCTCCCACTTCTCCCTGTTCAGCTCTCACTTCTCCCTATTCTGTCCAAAAGGAGAAGTCACTTCTCCCTAAAATTCAAGTCTAGCTTGACCCCTGCATACATACTGTGTATCATTTCCTTTTATATTACTGTATTTGTATTCAGTAATTGGCCTTGATGATAGGAAATAGTTATTACTTGCGCATGGAGACGACTTGAAAGCTACACGCAACAAATGAAAGCTTATCGGCGATGAATGAAAAGTTTAACATGGATAATTTAAAGGTTTTCAGGGACCAATGAATATTTGCCATAAATTAATAAAACTGTACAAAAAGTTCTCCTTGGTGTTTTCTGAGAAATATTGCAGCATTGTTTGGAATGTTTAATTCGTACAAAAGGAAATACGCATCCTCCTATGATATATACTGTTCCTAACAATCGAAAGTCTCCATGCACAAGTAATAATTACCTTAGGATCATATTATCTTTACCCTTACAAATGTAAATTTAAAATCTTCAATTTTAGAGCTATCTATAGATTAACAGATAAAGATTGCTTACATAAATCATCCAATAACAGTTCTCCATCAGGGATGGGAAAGTATATCACCGTGTCGTCTCTTTCTTCTGAATTTTGTATTGGTATGTGCGGCCTAAAATATAAAATCTAATAATAAAATAAAGTCACCAACATTACATGACTTAAAATTGAAAGAGGTAGTTATTATAAGCCAAGCAGTCTCCATGTAAATCAAAAAGACTTGGCACGTGGTCCAGTTGAAGATGATGCACATTTTATTTCATTTTATTTGATTAAAGAAGCATTCGTGCAAAGTTTTTAATTTAATCATGATTGTAGGCAATTATGCAAAATGTGTATATGGATATTAAATTGTGTAGACTACATATCATTTATATCTTCATAAATTTACAAGCTTTGTTGAACAGATAGTTTTCTCGTGTCTCAGGGTACTGATAATTTGTGTATTGCAAGGCAGTATGTCGATCCAATATCTTGTCAATTATTAGAATGTATCTATCTTGGTCTTCCAACTAAAACTTTTCTATTTTATTCTATTCATTACGAAGTGTTCTTGTATAGAGTACAAGTATGTCACGTACTGTGCTTGATCACGTCTAATGGCAATAAAATGATGTTGCTAAGGTCATAACGTTGTCATATTGCAGCAAAACAAGAGCGCCCTCTGGTAATATAGCACACATCGGGTGGAGAAATAAAAACAAACGACCCAAAAAACTTTTTCCTGTTATTAAGGCCACTTACTGTATACAAATACAATAAAATAAAATGAAACGATACACAGAATGTATGTATGTATGTATGTATGTATGTATGTATGTATGTATGTATGTATGTATGTATGTATGTATGTATGTATGTACGGTCAGAGAGAGAGAGAGAGAGAGAGAGAGAGATGTATTCACATATGAATTAGGTGTTTCGGGCTTGTGCTGTTCTTGAAATTGATATGAGGCGTGATCCCCCATAGTTATTTCGCAGTATGTAGTCACTGAAATACTAATAATCGGTTAGGAAGCAGAGCTAACCACCCGTGGCAGTAGACACGATGGGTTTAAGGCAAGTAAAATATGTCAAAAACAACCTAGATGGAAACTATTTTGAATTGCATCAAGCTGTTGTGTTTCAATTATCACATAGGGAAAGGGCTTGCATTTGTAATGTGTGTATCACTGTGTGTCAAAAACGACCTTAGGACATAAATACTGCATATGCCAATCTGGAGTTGTTGTGCATACACGTCTTTTGCTACGAGGTTCCATTGACTTGTCTGGTCTTTTGCTACGATGTTCCATTGACTTGTCGGGTCTTTTGCTACGAGGTTCCATTGACTTGTCGGGTCTTTTGCTACGAGGTTCCATTGACTTGTCGGGTCTTTTGCTACGAGGTTCCATTGACTTGTCGGGTCTTTTGCTACGAGGTTCCATTGACTTGTCGGGTCAAATAAATGAAATTCTTATGTTTTGATTTAGTATAGGTATCCAAAAATATGGACCTTTCTGGCATCACTGGTGTACTGTATTTTTTAAAATATTTTTATGAATTTTTATATTAGGCAGGTTGATGTGGCATCAAAATTTGTGCATAATAACTGTCCCTCAATTCATAATTCCAACACGGAGGAATGAACAAGCCGTTCCCAATTTTTTCCTGATAGAATAGCATGAAATAAGAGAGGCAAAAATGTTAGTAAATGGTGAGAAATAAATACATCTGACACATATGCACATTTCATTAATTTATTATAGGTTAGTATCCCATGAATATGGCTTAAGGTAAAATGAGAGAACAGTGTTAATTTATTTTGTAAGAAAGTTAAGAACTATATTTTTCTGCTGCTATCAGTATATACAGGTTCAGAATTTATTGAAATTCAGAAGATTAATAATGAATGTGAACAAAAAACATTACTTTCGCACAGCAATATCTATATGCTTTTCTCTAAAATATTGGGCAAATGTTTGTGTTATACAACGTGGACTGTGTACAATCAATTCTGCCAGTTTGCGTTGCCAGATTCCATAACATATACATACATTTGGTATTAATATTTGTAACTGCAATCTTCGAATGAAATTCACAGGGACTGAATTTTGTTTCTCCCATGTGTGTGTAATGCTTCGAATGCTGTAACGAGATATTTAAAATGACCCGTAGCACACCGGTCATAAATGCGTCATCAACTGGGCAATAAGGCAATTTTTCTGCCAAGTCAAGCATATCAGATATTACGTCAAAAGGCAAGATGTATGCTGTTCCGCTGACATAAGGTGGATAATGAGAGCTTGGAAGCTCTTCCATCTTAACTGAATATTTACCTTCTCTCAGCACTGGTGATGCATTGATCAAAAAGCCATGTATGGTTCTTTGGTTGATATTTGATGTCGTCCACATGTACGAGGAAAGTCTAGCTACATTGATAAACGTATCATCGTCAGCTTTGAGAATATATTTTACACTTCCGCAGTAAGTTTTGATCCATCTCAGACCATCCATCATTTTTCTTGTTAGATTGTACCTTGACTCAATAAAATCAATTTGCACAATGTCTTTAAATTGTACACTCTCCTCCTGCAAACTTGTGTTCAGTTTTGTTCCATCTCCCATTCTACCTAGCATGAACACCATTTTAGCAGAAAAGTTAAAATTCAAGTGATTATTGATGGCAACACTGCCCCAGGTTTTTCTTATAGTCTGTCTTTCTTCTGCATTCCCTGGCAGTGAGATTACGAAAATTAGTAGAAACGGAGGAGGCGAAACTTTGCAAATATCACCACCATCTATCAGAAACTCTGTTGTATAAGATGTAATAGTGTCATTCCAGGACTGAAAATAAATCTTTTTAATTGTTTCATCAAGCACTGTACTTTTGTCGTTAAGCACTAACCTTTCACTGGATGTCCATTTTTTCCCATACGTAAGGACGTTGAGAAGAATAACAGCTGTGACCGTGGAACACAAAACAACTATGCACTTACGCTTCATCCTTGTCGGTTGTTTTGATACAGTTTGTGCAGTTTGTGAATGGACAATAATAGAGACATGGGCATGCAATGTAATATCTAAATTTCTATCTTTGATTCTTGTTATATAGTATAATGGTTTATTTCATCTTCGCTTGTTTTAAGATGCCTTACTCACCATATTGAGATAGGGTTTCTTCGAGAAACCTTTAGCTCTGGTACAATATAAAGGAATAATAATTTGCTTAGCTTCCGTGCTAACTTTATTGCCCGAAGGCAATTCCAAGGAGCTATCTACCTATCATTTATTTCTCCTTTTCATGTTTATCCGTGTTCTTTATATAAAGGTGTTTCATGATTTATCTTTATATAAATTATTGGCTGTAGGCATACACCTAATGCTCTACATCTTTATATCACTCATTGGCTGTATACCTAATGCTCTACATCTTTATATCACATATTGGCTGTATACCCAATGCTCTACATTTTTAAATCACTTATTGGCTGTATACCTAATGCTCTACATGTTTATATAAATTATTGGTTGTACATGTATACCTAATGCTCTATATCTTGATATCACTCATTGGCTGTTTACCAAATGCTCTACATTTTTATATCACGTATTGGCTGTATACCTAATGCTCTACATGTTTATATAAATTAATGGCTGTATACCTAATGCTCTACATTTTTATATCATGTATTGGCTGTATACCTAATGGTCTACATGTTTATATAAATTATTGGCTGTATACCTAATGCTCTACATTTTTATATCTCTCATTGGCTGTAACCATAATGCTCTACATTTTTATATCGCGTATTGGCTCTATATCTTTATATTACTCATTGGCTGTATACCTAATGCTCTACATTTGTAATCACTTATTGGCTGTATACATAATGGTATACATGTTTATATAAATTAATGTCTGTATACCTAATGCTCTACATTTTTAAATCACTTATTGGTTGGATACCTAATGCTCTACATCTTTATATTACTTATTAGCTGTAAACCTAATGCTCTACATGTAATATAGCTTTGTTTTATTTGATATTAATTCATTTTATAGATAACGAAGGAATGTTATGCATATGATAGTTATATATAATTAGCCTCTGATAAAAGTGCACGATAGCAATTACATTTGCATTTATTTCAATCAATTAAATATGCAAAAAACAGGAATGACGTAGAACAGAGACCATAACGTTGAACCGTTGGAACATTGTCCTGTAGTGATGATACAAAAAGGTTAACAAGTATTGTAAATTAATCTATAAAGTTTTTAAGTTTTTGATTTAGATATACAAATGATTGGTAATGTCAGCGTTAGACCTTGACCTCAATGACGTTAACTAAAATCAAATCCACTTCAGTGACAAAACATATGCGTATAAATCCTCTTATCTTTTTTTATTTATGTCAAAGTTTGGTTCTTAAAAATTAAAATATCGACCTTGGATCTTGACTGTAAATGTGCAGATGAAATCAGAAGTAATTTTTGTGTTTTGTGCATTTAACGCCATTTTTCAGCACTTGATAGGTTATACATGGCGGCCAGTATATTTGGTGGAGAAAGAACCTGGGAAGAACCACCGACCCATGGGAAGATACTGCAAGCTTTCTCACATACCCATGTTAGCCGTGTCGAAACTCGAACCCACGCGGACGGAGGTGAGATGTCATTGATCTGTAAAGGCACCCCAGATGAAATCAGATGAAAAAAATTCTCAAATTAGGAAGCGGTAAAGCCTCGTCGCTAATAGGGAACACTGTATTAAAAATTGTACAAGTGTGCAAAGAGGGTACGAAAATCAGGCATCGTTAGCCTTGGATATTGGTTTTTTATTCGAATGAACACGATGGTAATACTATTTATTCGTATGAACACGATGGTAATACTATTTATTCGAATGAACACGATGGTAATACTATTTATTCGTATGAACACGATGGTAATACTATTTATTCGTATGAACACGATGGTAATACTATTTATTCGTATGAACACGATGGTAATAATATTTATTCGAATGAACACGATGGTAATACTATTTATTCGTATGAACACGATGGTAATACTATTTATTCGTATGAACACGATGGTAATACTATTTATTCGTATGAACACGATGGTAATACTATTTATTCGTATGAACACGATGGTAATACTATTTATTCGTATGAACACGATGGTAATACTATTTATTCGTATGAACACAATGGTAATACTATTTATTCGAATGAACACGATGGTAATACTATTTTACGATCTTTAATGATATATAAACTATATTAAATACTCAATAGTGATGTCGCAAAAATCTGCTTCTTTATCTCAAATGCTTTTTCCTGACAAAATCAATCACAAATAAACATATATATTGATTTTTGGGAGCGTCCTACAATGCGGGTATACTAGTTTTCAATACGTTATCTCTATTTCAAACTGAAGAACAGTTTTATTTTTATTAAGTACAATTTTGTCAAATGGAGGGCTGACCCCCAAGATCATGAAAAGACTATACTTAGAATTATGACGTCAGATTGGTGAACGTGATATCGCTGACGTAATATTTTCACAATTTTGACTTGAGACTTAGATATCTTTGAGTATGTTTTGATAAGCATGGACTATACCGGAGCAGCATAAAAATACCAGGTTGGTGTGGAATTTCGTTACGAGTGACATTACTTTGTCTTGAAATCACAAAATTTTTGGCAGCTCTACCTCGACATGAGAATTATTTAAGAATCAAAGTTCATATTTTACAGAATTCATGAAATAATGAAGCTTGGAAACCCATTACACACTGCATGAATGGATGTAGTGAAACCTGTAACATATGAAGTTCAATTCTAATAATTACAAATAGTTTTGAAGAAAAAAAAATAAAAACGAATATTAATAAATAAATAAGAGAACTAAATTTTAACCTTTGTTTACAAATATTATTCAAAAATGTGTAGTAACTGCCATCATTGTTACAGTATAGGCATAACATCAACTACCGCTCTGACTACATCAATGTTTGTAAAAGATTTCACAGGAGGTGATAAATGAAAAAGTTTGATGGATGAACAAGTGCTGGTGGAGGAACACGCGCTGGTAAATGAAACAAGTGCTAGTGAAAAAAAGGCAGCACAGTCATTTGTTGATAAAGTTCAGCAAGACATGACAAACTGCTAACTATTTATTCGAGCTATAATGTAATGTGCTTTTTTTTTTTTTTTTTTTTTAAACAGCTTGACAGTTTGTTTTTTTTTTGCCGATCGTGTAATTTGAAATATTAATTAACTTTAATTGGCTTGTTGCTTGTTGTTTTTATAAGAAGCGTAGACACGGTAAAAAGAAGGATTAAGAATTCATTATTTTAGAAAAAGGAATTAAGCCAGATCCTGTGAGTGTTTTGTATCAATATAAATTATTGTTTGTTCGTTCATGATCTTTGTCTTTTAAATCATGTACAGTTGCAACCAGTAGTTATCTTGTTTTTCACAATGCCAGTATTTATATCACTGTCCAGTCCTAATTTAAATTTATCATATGACTTTTTAAAGTTGTTGTTATATCCAACAATTTTACCCATTTTCATAACCGTATCAGTAGGCATTAATAATATAGATCCGCCATCAATATCATCATCTAATTTCACATCAATATCATCATCTAATTTCACATTTGAATCAAAAATATATCTTTGTTAAGATTTGGTTGTTCTGTCTTCACCCGAGTCGTATCCTAGCTGTCCTAATATTACTAACTCGATCATCATTTTGAATGTGACTGACACTGTGGAAACGGACTTTGTGGTAGATGTTCTGCTTTGTACCTCTGTACCTACCATACAATTAACATGGATCTGATCCTTTGTTTGAACCTTGCAATACCTTTATCTGTTCACCCGTTGCTATCTTGCAGAAAAAGTAAGCCCAGACAAATTTTAAGAAAACTGCGAACTGGTCAGGTAAGATATATGAGCAGTTGCATACTTTAAAAGAAGGTACTTCGTTCACTTTCTGTTGGATGTTACGATTGTAGCTAATCGTGAACATACTTGCCGTATTCAGAGACAGTGTTGGAGGGTTTTTGAGACTCAAAAAGTGTATTTTGGTTTGACGGCAATGCAAGTGATATTTGTGTTCACAAATATGCCTACACTTTTCCTATGCGAATGTGAATCCACGTCTATGTTGGCGCAAGCAATGACCAAAGTCGCTGAAAGTGATAAAAGCTGTATGATGGTAGTGAATATCCATTTCAAAACAATGAATCTGCAAATTAAAACATTCAAGGTTTGTGGTAGTCGGCCGAGTTGCTAAGTCTTTGACCGCCGTTATTGTAACGTATTTTCGAGGTTAAAGTCACACCTATGGCAGTGAAGATTTAATTTATTCTCAGGCAGAATTAATGAAAAAAAAGGTTCTATTTTATGCAAATACACAATTTGTCATTTGATTCATGATTTAATACTTTTAAATTATTAAAATTCCACGGTGCGGTTCATTTCAGGTTAACCAGATATTCAAACGTGAATGTTTTCACGAGTTATTTGATCTTATGATAAAACGTCTCTTGTCATGATGTAATGTCCAATGAAAATATGAGAAAGGTAAGGTTGCAAAACTGTCGAACCAAATAAGATTATCTCATTTTTTTTTAGCACTTCTAGTGCTTTATGTACTACAATTTTCCTTTTTCCCTTTAAAATGTTGTGTCACCCAAATCTGGAGAGTGAGGCACGCAGTGTCCCCAGACCTTTGGATCCTAGGTGTAACACTGCATTAGAGATTAAATGGTGCTGTTGTTCAACATATCGAAATAATCATTTTTTGAATTTTATATATGGAATAAAAATTCGACTTCAAAGAAACGTTGCCGCTGATCACAAGCAAGATGGCTTCAACGTTCTCATTCAACAAAGTCAGTGATATGTAATAACATTTCTTTTTCAACACGCATCTGTTTGATGTACTTAACTTCAGACAAATTGGGTTGTTCCACTTAGTGTACTTCACCTATGCAAATTAGCATTATGGGCTCTCTCTCTCAGCAGTGCTAAAAGGATTTGATACGACACATCACCCTAGCTATCGTGAGCCAATTCAGTAAATCCCTGAAAGGTGTCTGTTTATCTCTGATCACCTTATCTTTTAATTGTCTTTAAAACAGCTCTATAAACTGCCCCGAGGATAGTTTAACATGAGCTCCTAGCAAGACTGTTTACTGTTTATACATACCACAAATTACGGGCATATATCATTGTGATCAAGAAATGTACATTTTTTTCTGTTCTTTTTTTTTTGTTTTTTTGTTTTCGCTAAGATTGCTGAAAATCGTGTTTTTCGAAACACGACCGTGTCGGGGGGTTTGGGAGTCCAAAATCGTGTTTTTCGCGTGACATGTCTTGCTTTGGCATGTATGCACGGTCAATGTTAAACCAAGTGTTGCGCAACATGCTTAGTGATGGTAGATATGACATGTATACATGTATATATCCATGTATTGTTCTACAGTGGATTCAACGTGCGTCGAATAGGCCACTTGTAGGGAAAGAGTTTACACTTATTTGTACAATTATATATATATATATATATATATATATATATATATATATATATATATATATATATATATATATATATATATTAGTGGTTTTATAGTGTCATTTTTGGTATTTGTGATAAAGAGTTATTGATATTTTTTTTGTGTGTGACATTTGAACACTGGATAAATTAGTTTTTATCATCGTACAGTTCAGTCATTTGCAAATACGTGGGGTACTTTAAAGAAAACAGGATAGAAGGTGGCGATTTAATGTAGCTGGTGATCTGCATGGGCCACCAATTCAAATATTGACCTACTAATATGGCAAAGGTGATATGCAACAAATGAAACATAAACTAGAATGTTATTTATGTTTCTATGTCACTGTATAGTAATTACATGAAATGTCATGTGCCCAACAATGATTTATATGGATCCAGGCTGGTTGGATCTGGTAATTGTCGTGACCTACATATATCAAGTACCTTCAACAGCACACAGGTTGTCATAAGTGTGATCATTTCAGTGGAAAGAATCTAAGGTAACAACAGATAAGAACAGATCATGGATAAGTCACCACAATACTCTCCATCTTTGTTGAGCTTGGACTGGAACCTATCAGCACAAAGATGTGAAGTCGGTGTGTTACCGCTATACCATTCAGACCTGACAATATTTTAATATACATTAATATAAAAGACTCCTGTCATTTACAAGCGAATTTAATTTTTCTTTTAATGCTTAGTATATGCATACATGATAATAAGTTAACCATTGCAATAGTTTCCAAAGTATGAACTGGGTAATGTACCAGGGAAGGGCTCAGATACAAATACACTGCAAGGGCCAATTTTAGTCACATGTTTAACTAGGCATTAGCAGTCACTATCTGTATACATAGATTGAAAGTGGTCATCTAAATTATTTACATACTGTGGCTTAAGGTACAAGTCCAACAGGGTAGGACTGAAGACAGTACACAATGTTTGTTGTTCATTGAAATGTGTATTAATGGTAACTGATGACTTAATATCAACAATCCTGAAGCTTTTTGTTCCTTGCACATCATTTCATGTATTACTTACACAATAGTAAATATGATACACCTCCTCACAATCCAAGCCCCTTTTATTTTCTCGAAGTGTTTCAGTGTCAGTTAATATCATGTGCCATCACATTCATCACATATATTAAGTTATATTGGGGATGGGTTTTCACATACTTTCTTTCACGAAAGAAACAAAGGGAAATTTTAGACCACACTCTTACATTTTGTACAATTTGCCTTGAACCCATTACAAGGATACCAACAAAGTGGCTAGAGATTTAAACTCAAGACTCATTAATTAGTGAAGTATAGAAAAATAAATTACCAATTAGCGTCTAGAAGATTAAACCTAATATATGAAAATATTACAGACTCTTAATATTTGGGATCATCATAATATTTGGGACTGAAAATTGTGTAATTACTATTATTACCACAGTACACGTACAATTAGTCATTGTCGTCATCATAAAATGCTGCTTATGGCCATTTCAGGCCTTCCTACCTTTTTATATTGGAACTACAGTCAAGGCTGTTCAGAACTGACAAAAATGCTCAAAAAAACCCAGCTGATGTTAAATTTCTACAAGTTGTATAAAGAAATCCACTTCTCCTTGCGACTAAATGGAACATTCATAAATGTCAGCGACATCGCTTTTTCACTGCATACATACTCCATATTGCTGTACACTGCATGAAAGTCTGTGGACAAAAAGGTATGGATTTGTTTTAACTATTAGTTATTCTTTCACACACTCACTGCTAAGTGTTACAGGATACTTAATTGAAGGAAATAAGACACCACTAATATTACCATAATTTTTAGATTCTTCACAATCAGAATACCGTACACCACCCACCTGTACTGAATTGTGCATTACCAATAGCTCATATTGTCGCACGATTGTACCAAAATAAATAAAGCGTTATAAATTAGAAAATGACAGCGCCAAACTTACCTCAGTATAGTAAACATCCGACGTGTTCTTTCCTTTTTTGCAAGAATTTAAATCAGAAAATGACACAGCGTGGACTGTTTCCTGTTAAACTCAATTAAACCAGGTTTACACAAATTTTAACACGACAAGCATGACATAAAAAGCCTATTGTGTACCACAGAGCGTATTTTATGAATATGACAATGACAAAGTAGATATTACGATCAGGATGCAATGCTCAACATATGAGGTAAAATATTAACCTGTGCATAATGTGCATCAGCCATGGATGATATAATGTTTTTCACAGTAGAGGCAATATTACTCGGATTAACATAATATCACAATAAATACTCCAATGGAACGCGAGCAAGTACAAACTTAAATACGTGGATGTTGATATAATTAGAACTGAGAGCGTATACATAATAACAACATAAGCTTTGTGTTTACCCGAGAGCGTATACTAATAATACATGAACCTTTTGTGAACCTGAATTTTACAGGCAGCAGCTTGCATCAAATTGACAGTTGAATATAAAGGGATACTCTCAACCTACGTGAATCTCCCCTTTCGAAATAAAATATTTTTAAACAAATAGAGTCAGATTAAAGTGAATAATATTGAGGCCATGCTCCATTGGATTGTAGAGACTGAAAACATGAAGGCACATAAATACATACATGTAATGGAGTTGTACTTATGCAAAATAATGGGTATATGAAGAAAGCGATATAAATGCCCGTCTTTATTTATTAAACATTTTTACACAATGACATTATAAATCTAAAATACTTGCTTGGTGATGCTTAATTTGTAACTGCGCAATAATAAATACAAGCTGGTCGTGGTATCTTAATCCTGCAATAAATTCCAGTCTAATACTTTACGAGAGTATATGGAAAATATTACAAAATGTAATACCTTCTTTTTCTTTTATCAGCGCTGTCTCTTCACGAGATGTTTAGGACGAAATGATCTACTTATTTCATATACTGTTTCACCCTACTTATGTGACATTTTTATCACGAGTAGTTACTGAAATATGTAAAAAATTTATTAAACCTAAACTCAAAAATTATTATATAACTTCATGATTTACATTTTCAAATAATTAGAGACACTAATCGGTATTAAACTAGTTTTGGTCTTAATTTTGGTCTGAAAAACAAGATGCTGCTAGCCAATTTCGGTGCATTTATACAATTCTGTAAGTAGAATGGATAAATGAATATCATAAACTTCTCGGTGTCAATTCACCAAACTACCTACATAGATTATTTATATAATCATCATCTGTGAGATGGGATTAATGGGACGTGTGTGGGTGTGTGGGAGTACTCGATGGCCCTTGGGAGGGGGTCAAAGATGAAATCTCTCTCTCTCTCTCTCTCTCTCTCTCTCTATATATATATATATATATATATATATATATATATATATATATATATATATATAAAATTGCAATTACAGTCACATTTTTAAATATTGTTTGAATCAACTGTAAACATGAAGTTATAGTGGGAGGACTCAGAACATATGCAACAGAGTTTGGGTTACGACCAAGGGTAACGGTGCAGAGTGGGCCCAGTAACGGTCCAGATGGGACGGTGTTGCAGGTGGTGTGGTCAGGGGATGGTGTTCTAGAGGGAACATGTAATAAAAGACATAGGAATATGGCATGGAAGAAACTCGTGTGTGTCTAACGCTCTTGGCCTCCGAGTTTCTGTGTGTGTGTTTGTGTGATATTAAAAAGACACTGAAATTGCTAAAGACCTAAGAGCCGGATTTATCAAGAAGTTCGAAAAAAATGGAGATGCAAATCAAACAGAATGACATCTGGTAGGTAAATGAAAAGGTTTTTGATCAAATGTTTAGGATGACATCTGGTAGATAAATGAGAAGTTTTTTTTATCAAACGTTTCTAATGACAGCTGGTAGATTAGAATCAATCATTTTTATTTCTATGTCTTGTAACTGATAGCAACATTTAACACAAGTTTTAATTTACGTCTTGCTAATCGTCAACAATATTCGTTGTGCTTTATATTTCCTCTGTTGTATTTTCTTACTGTAAAACTACATTTTTGGAGTAAAATTTACCAGCATTGAATTTCCCGTTAGTTATATGTGTTGTTGTTCGTGCTTCGAGTTTTTGAAGATGGCCATGGCATCACTAACTAGTTTGGTTTCTGTGAGTACGTGAGTGACTGATCAGGCCAATTTGTGCTCTGAACTGTCTGTGGAACACTTGACAGGAAATGCTGATCGTGTTTGCCTGATCAATAGAGGACGTACTGCAGTTCTGAGATTTACGCTGCTTGCGCTTCTACACTGCCTCTTCAATGCTCCTCTGTTCAAAGTCTCTATCTCCAGTATGGATGAAACTCTGCCAGGTGGCGCGATCCTGTGCGAGATCCTCCCAAGACTCTGGGTCAAAGTTTAAGTGTTTCAAGGATGACTTGAGGGAATCTTTGAAGTGTTTCTTTTGACCACCCTGAGATCGCTTTCCATCCTTCAGTTCGCAGTAGAAGATCTTCTTTGGTAGTTTCTCTTCAGACATCCTGGTGACGTGCCCTGCCCATATCAACTGTGATTTCATCAGCAGAGTGTGGATGGTCGGAATGCCTGCCCGTGTGAGAGCCTCAGTGTCTGGGACCCTGTCCTGCCATCTTATTCTCATCAGTTTCCTCAGGCAGTCCATGTGAAAATGGTTCAGCTTTTTGGCATGGCGTCTGGACACCGCCCAGGTTTCGCAAGCACACAACAGGGTCGGCAACACAATCACTTTGTTGACCTTAAATTTTATTTGTAGACTGATGCCTCTGCGCTTCCACACATTTGCGCGTATTCTGACAAAGGCCACACTTGCTTTAACAATTCTGTCTTTGGTGTCATCATCGATGTAAACTGCACGTGACAGTATACTGCCGAGATAGGTGTACTTATCCAATGCAAGGAGCGTTTGGCCTTATACTGTTATAGTAGGCTCTACGTAAGGCTTTCCTGGCGCAGGCTGGTGCATCACCTCCGTCTTCTTGATACTGATTGTGAAACCGAAATTGTCACAAGCTGAAGAGAAATGGTCCATACTCTGTTGCATGTCAAACTGAGATTTGGCATTCAGGAAACAGCCATCAGCAAATAGGAGACCACGAACAATCACTTCCTGTAACTTCGTCCTCGAATGTAGTACCCTCAGATTAAAGAGCTTGTCGTCAGTCCAGTATCTGATGTTGATCCCAGTGTCATAGTCAGTAAGTATAGCAGAGAACATCATACTGAAGAGAGTTGGGACCAACACACAGCCTTGCTTGACTCCACTGGTCACTGGGAATGGTTCAGATGACTCACCGTCGTCAAGACACGAACGAACATGTCATCATGGAATCGCCAAACCATCACGATGAATTTCTCTGGGCAACAAAATTTTGCCATGATCTTCCAATGGCGTCCACGGCTGACTGTGTCATATGCTTTTGTCAGGTCGATGAATGTCGTGTACAGGTTGTTCCTGGCATTTCTCCTGTAGTTGACGAGCCGCAAACATCATGTCTGTGGTCCCTCGTCCTTTTCCTGAAGAAACACTGACTCTCAGGCAGAGCCCTTTGATCAATGTGATGCACAAGACGATCTAGCAGAATTCTGGCAAGGACTAAATTAATAATTATGTCATATTTTCAGTGACAAATATTTTAGTCAAGTTCTTGTCAAATTCTGCGCCAGTGTTTTAACGGTGATATCAACCTAATTTTATTTATAAAAACGGTTGAAAACTATTTGAATAGCATCCATCATAGAAATCCAGTCCTATGACAAAGTTAGTTCAGTCGACTCAAACCAAGTAGGCTGCTACAAGCTCTGTTATCATCACCTTGTTAAATAGATTACACAGCTCTGCTAATCTAAACATTTTGTTTTGTATCCGTATTGTTACCAGATACATCAACACATGAAAACAGAAAGTCTGTGCTTGTTAACAATTTTCAGGCATTCAAAAACAGAAAGAGACGGGGAATTGATAATGTGACGAATATACTGTCGTAGTGATAGTAATCGTTCCAAAATTAATTATTAATGGCCAGTTCTCTACCAACTAGAGGTATTTATATAGACAGCGAAAGAGATATTTGTATCTTTGTTTTGATGCAGAACGCTTTTTTAAAAGACAGCAAGTAGCTGAGTATGAAGATTCCTGCCCATGTATGTATATATATATATATATATATATATATATATATATATATATATATATATATATATATATATATATATATATATATATATATGCACTTGTTCCTCCTACATCTCATGTTAAATATTTTGCCAAATTTGCTATGGATAAAGCAGGAGTTGATGCTATGGACCTATAGCTGTAATAATCTTGGCATTTGTCAGACATTTCTTATTGAACATTCATTTCAACATTATAACTAATGGTAAGTGTTCTTTAACTTTTGAATTTATGTTTTTAATAGTGTCTGCAGTTACGCTTATGATCTGTTAAATGTAGAATTACCCGTAATCTTTAACTTTCAGTTGCTTTCCACAATTCTTTCAATTTATGTTTTTTTGGTTTCACCTGTTTCTTTGCTGTTGCATTTCTCTACATGTTTTATCTCTTTGTCATTCGTTTCAGCATCTAATTGTATATGCTATATTTTCAAATTGACAACTGTTATATCATCGACATTTGTATAATTATCTTTTTTCTTGCAGAGTAAATAATATACTCTCTCAAGGGTAGTCCATTATTGTATTCATCCATTTAAGCTTCTGTTTCTCTTACTTGCTGGTCAAATGGTTCATTTCTGTCCATTGTTTGCATTCTATTTCTCTGGAATTTGAATTATTTGCCTTTGTTACGCAGTGGAATCGAACAGCAAAAGTCTGTTTGCAAGTTTACCATTTGGTGGTATTCATTTATTTCTTTGTTTTCACCAGAATAAAGACTTGCGAAGTTCACCTTCACCATTTGTCGTAGCTATAGAGTTAGATGCTAATATATTATTTAAACTAGCAGCAGAGAGGTTGATAGCAACTCATAGGGGTGCCGCGGCCAAGCGCCGTGCCTCCCAGCTCCCTATGACGGCGTCCGCACAAACTCCAACAACAGGTAAAGACAACGTAGAAGCCCGGAGACGGCCCACCTCCATTCGCCTGCCCTGGCTTTCGTGTGTTAAGATTACTGGTGTCAGCAACGCACATCTTCTTTCAATGCTATATATCATTCGACCTCATTAATATATAATATAATATAATATAATATAATATAATATAATATAATATAATATAATATAATATAATATAATATAATATAATATCATATCATATCATATCATATCATATCATATCATATCATATCATATCATATCTCATATCATGCATATAAGGTTTTCATAAGAGATTTGTTCATCCTTTAGGGCCTCAGAGATAAGGTTTGTGATAATATCTAATGTTTCCGTTGCTATCCTACGGATATTATAGCGCTTTTTAGCTTTTTTCTTGAGGCGCAGGCGGATGGACGCCGCTGCACTTCAGCTATACCACAGTCTAGGGTACTGGTCTGAAGATCTGTAGCTAATGCTGGGGGGGGGGGGGGGGGAGGGGGATAACGGTAAGGGGTAGGGTTGAGCCGAGAAATACGATGCTTGAGACCATCAAAATATTGGTGAAAATGCCATCAACAGGGTACTTGTACTTTGTGTGAGAAGCGATCATGTTGCTTTCTATTATAAGCCAATTCCAGAGATTACTGATACTCTAAAGCTTATTGGTGGCCGTTTCAGCGGTAGGGCATTTTGACCGTGGGTGTTAAAAAGGACTCAAAAGTGCCTCTCCTGGTGATATACTCTTAGTATGTCAAAGGATAAAACTTAGCCAGTTGCACTAAGTTGTATAACCGCCGTCACGTTTCTTTAATTAGGCATTCAGACTTTCCTAAGTTCGGAAATACCGTAGCAAAAGGTTTTTTAGCACGCTCTTCATTTCTGAAAAGTCGCATGAACAACGCACAATCAGCGCAATCCTTACAAAGACGATAGTCGGTCAGAAAACCCCGCCCACATGCCCGACATGGTTGAGGTTGAGACCTTCCTCTGCGCAGCTGTTGCTGGCAAGAGAGCCATTGAATACGCCAAAAATATAGAGATGGCAAAGGCTCTTGCGGTGTATTAAAATAGACTTTCCTTAAGTTTCCGTTTTTCGTTTGCACACCTCTCTATCTGTACTATAGCTTAACTGCATTTGCCATTGTTTTAAAAACAAATACTTTATTCCAGTCATATTTTCTCACGGTACATTCGGACGAACTGTCACACTCGTACAAATGGGTCACGTTCACAAAAGTTGTCACGCTCACAAAGGGTTGTCAGGCTCATAAAAAGCTGTGCACTTTTGTATACTATTATATTGCAAATGCTTGTAATAGTCTGTGACTCACTACCATTTTAATCACGCGTGCTGTGTTTACACGTCTAATGGATGAGTAAACACCGAACAGGTCGTAGATTAGACACTGGGATGTCAGGACTACAGCCTAAAGAAGAAATAGTCATTTCATTCATTCGGTATTTTAGCGTCATCGTATGAGGCAGGACAGCTTTTTCCTAAAGCGCCGAATTTCTGTTGTGAGTCTCAAGCTAGATTTGCGATGAAAGAAGCACAGGCCGCCTCGCGACCACACTGGATGAGCGCGATTGCCTCTTTATTGATTGTCACAGCAGTGTGTGCTTTGTGTACTTCTGAGCGAATTTCACTGGACTTTGTAGCTCCCAACAGCTGTGCCGACAGTGGGTAGCTCTGGATAAATATCCGACTTCGGAGTTTCAGTGGTAGAATCTAAGTGTTTTATTTTTTAAATCCGAGGGAAGGATCTAAATCGATACTATATTAGTATCCGCGGTCATGCTGATTCGGGAAATCTGAACTAGCAAAGGACTGCTTTACATCATGGGGCTCTTTTCCTTTTATTTGTTTAGCTGCGGACTGAACAGTTCTGCTTTTTTAATTTTTTAAAAATCATAATTGTGTGTCTGAAATGAACGCTATGATTTCCGACGATAAATATCCACTCATAATCGGGTTCAAGATAAGTTGTGCCGGTAGGTTTAGAATCTCCACTTGTGGTGCAGCTACCAATCAGGACAATAGTACATAGCCGGTCTGGCATGATTATATAGTTTTCATCCGTGATGGTTAGACCGCTGTCCCCTACCTGTCCATGATGATTGCTTTTAATGAACTTTCTAGCATAGAAAACTCTCCACATTACTTACACAGGTCAGACACTGGACTATGCTTGCAAAGGGATCTCGACACCTTGCCTGTTGACATATGACCTTTTAGCATAGTCTCACAGCTGCGATAGGACACGGTTTTCTGTTTTGCGCCGCACCTTTACCCTGGACCGTAAATGTTAAGTGCTTTTTAATTTTGACGAATCTAGAGCACTATCGGGATACGTAGTCTGTAGTTATCAAAGATGTGTTTTCCATCAGTAACCCACATCTTCAACTCGTTAATTATATATTAGTATAATTATTCAGAACGCATCTAAATATTTACCTTTGTTGCGCGCGACTAAAAACTCTTTTCACAGAACAACTTTGGCTAAACTATATACACTATGCATGCGTCCAAAATTAGAATATGCTTTTGGAGTCTAGGATAATTGCTGTATTGAAGATTCGGAAAGATTAGAAAACAATCATATTGAAGCTGCACGAATCGTTACAGGTTGGTCAATTTATTGTTCTAGAGAGTCTCTTTGTGAAGAAACTGGTTGGAAAGCTCTTGCACAACAAAGGAAAGAAAAGATTATGCATAATGTATTCGATTATAAATAATCAAGTAACTAACTATTTAAGAGACCTTCCGTAACAAAGGAGATACGAGGCATCACATTATCGTCTACGTAACTCTCAAAGCATTACACCAATCCCTACCAGGCCTCAGATTTTTCAAACGTCCTTTCCCCCCTCTACGATTGGTCTTGGAAACTCTTTCCCTGATGATATGTGAAATTCTCCTAATCTCAGATAATATAAACCCAGTTTATATTATCTAACTAACGGGCCACCACCGTATTATGCTTATTGGCAAACGTCACCTTAATATCCAACATACTAAACTTAAACACGCATGGAGTCCACTCAAATCAATCCTTTACAGTGTGAATTTAGTGTGCATGTGGTTATGATAATGAAGATGTTGGACACTTTTTTTGTTCTCTATTGCCCCTTATATCCAAAGATCTCAGCTCTTTCGCTCTAACTTTCAACGCACTCCTTGTGTAAGTCTAGATTTATTATTTAAAGGTGACATCGAACTAAGTAATGAAATACATACTGTAATATTCCTATATGTTCAGAAATATATCCAGGAAACTAGACGTTTTCAATACTTACAATTATATTCTAAGTAATAAATCTTTAAAATAAACGAATTGGACAACAGTGACTGTAACCAGTGCAATGATTTTCTCCCTCACCCTCTCTCTTTCTCTTCCTCCCTGTGTTTTTCTCATTAGTTGTGTATTTACTTAATTATATACGTATATGTTTTCTGTTTTCCTTTGAAATATTACTTCTTTTAATATATGAAATGTTTTACCTTGCTTTTTAGATATACTCGAATCTTTGGATCATTTTTGGATGTTGTGGGAAAGGAACTAGATAATTTAGACAACTCGTGTCCAACCCCATATTGTTTAATAAAATGACAATATAATGATGTTTTTAAACCCATGGTGTTGGTATTGGACGGTTATGGCGGTGATAAACTCGGGAGAGGAAGAGAAACTAATTTCTAGTAGTTTGGGAGGGGCGCCATTGACAACAGTGTTTGTTGTGGAAGGCTGGTCCAGGTTGATAAAGAGGACCATTTGCACGGTAAAGTCAATTGGACTGTCTCGGGTATAACGGCTGGTACTGAGGGACCCCTCATCATCTAGTACCAGGAGGGATTACAAGCCAGGGTTAATCTAATCCTCATATTTGACTAGGACCATCACTGATATCAGCCAGTTGGTCTTGGAAATATCGAGCGACATGTCTGAAAGGGTCCAGGTTTGCAAGCGTGTCAAAACCATAGAGGCCTGGTTAGATCGTTAACGAAGTCTTCAAACTGCCAGTAAGTCGCCATTGAAAGGACTCATCGGCCTTGACATTGTGCCAGCCAACGCAGTAGATGATAGATCAAAGGCCAACCATAAGACCTCCTGAACGGTTGTCAACATACTGGTGTTTGGAGATTGTCTCGCCATTGTGGACACGCGTTAGCGTAACAAACATGATGCAACATGACACCAGAAGCCTTAGCTTTAAAGCGGTTGCCAAATACCAGGACTCAGCGCTATACAAGACGGAGATAGTTGGAAAGGACATCACAGTTGAGAAATTACAGATTAATATAGCTATCATCTTTACTACCGCCTTTCCTGATCTCTTTAGCAAGTACAAGATGCCCTTTTGTTCAGAGTGATGCAGTAGTATAGGATTGGCAGGATTGGCAGGATTGGCCAATGCAATTCTGGCAAAGACAAGTAAACTTTGCGACAGTCGGCTGTGGAGTAACGGGGCAGGGCCATTTTTATCAGCCAGTGACCAGCTGGTACATAGCCTTTAAAGGTTTCATATCTTCTATCAGGTAAGAAAAATCATTTTTGAACTCTAGTTCCCTCTTTCTCACGACAAAGCCTGGACACGTAAAATCGACGGGCCTACGAGCGCATTTGTACGGAATTCGGGATTTATCCTTATACAAACTGGCGGCAAAACAGGCTTGAAAACGGGGGCTTGGGTGCTGCTTACAACTTTTGGTTGATACATGTCATCCAGTCGGTAATGCTTATAACCCCCAAACTATGACGTTCACGCAAACTAGTACCAATTATGTTCTGAACATGGTCTAACATTCGCAGGGCTATGAAGCCAAAGCAGTGTGGGATACCTGTGTCCTGGGTATGTCGTGGGGTGGGGCTTTCGCGGGGGCAACATCGAGAACACCAACAGCCAAATCCGAGCATTTGTGTGGGCCATCATTGGTGCGCAGTAGCAGACTAGGACCCGCATCCTCAGGACAGGCACCGTGTTTGAATCGCAGAAGTAATTCCTGGCAAACGTAGAAGACGCCATTAAAAACAGCATCGACCTGCGACTCAGCATGGGCCTTTCCGAATGTGTGCTGCGTTCTGTCCAATCTAAGGTCGATTTTGTGTTTGGAATCTACCTTTACATGGTCCCAAGTGGCATAGATCCCCACCATCAAGGACTGCAACAACGAAATAGTCGTCGCAACCAAGAAGCAGAGGCTGGGAATTAATGACGACGGCAACGCTGGTCTCGTTGCACTGCTGAGGCAGACGGGAGAAAAGGGTATAGTACAGGCGATGGACAAGCCCTGCGCCGATGCATTAGTCGCACCTACCAAGACGGTGCAGGAAAAGGCAGACGCAAAGATCCACAATGACGAACGCACTTATTGGCGGCGTCGATCTAGCGGCGCTTTGGCCTGTTTAGGTGGAATCACGAGCAGCAGTACCCGCAGACAGGTGTAATTAGGGCCCGTAGATGGCTCTCTGTCTGGTCAGACGTAGTGCTAAAACCAATCTCTTCGTCCCTGTCGGAATCACCTTCTCTGATGGTATCCTCACGAAATTTGCCCATCTCAAAGTCGCGTCCTTCTGCCATTGTGTTGCTCACTATTGAACATACAACCACAATGCGTTTAATACACATTAACAAGATGGCGTACTTATCCCATAAAGCCACATACGGACCCTTGTGGTAAAAGGCACCTGCCATTCGGTCTTCGTTACCAATATTCAAGTACGACTGGCAGAAACCAGCAGCTTATGGCACACTTGCCAACTTGGGCTCGCATGATGCCATCGTTTGGTCTTCACGGTTACCCTAAGATCGACTGACTCCAACCGGACGGTCGTCAAAAACTAAGGCTCAACGATCGTGAAGATCTCCGGCAATGAGGTGTTGTCGAACGAAGACTTTGATATCTACGACCGCTATAACGATCTCTTGAAGTCTATCTGAGAACGCCAAAGCATGACCTATCAGGTCATTGACAGTTTTGCTATACAGAATATGCTGGCGCTCAGGGTGAGTATCGAAAACAGCGATGACGACATGGTGGAAGACAAAACCATCGCTGACGCCTAAGGGATCGTATTCTATGTGCTGTTGACTTTGCACACCTTGAATGACACAAACCCGTCTACAAGTCAAGACTGGGGAACAGATTGGAATATGAGCACACACAACGACTACTCCCGCGTAAATCAAGGCCACCGTAGACATGAACGACAGATACACCATCAATAACATCTCTTTGGAATACGACATGGTGATGTCGATAACATTCCTAACCAGCTGCACAGCCATGGTCTCAGATTCTATCAACAGCAGGACGATGTCAGGAAACACTTTGCCAGTGGCAAGCTTCGACATCTCGAAGTTGCCATGGTGGAAAAAAGACCTGCATCTGGCCAACGTTACAGTCAGAAAGTACCTCACAGACTAGCATGCCATGTGGCTGGACGTGCGCTCCAACGATGATGACGCACTCTACGGCAGTGGAAGTAAATAGTGCAAGCAAGGGGTAACCATCCAAATCACAAAACAGGCAGCGGCAGATGGCATACTGTACACGAACCTCTATGTTCTCATGGATGCACAGCTCAACATCAAAGATGGAAGGTTTCTCAGTGCACTCTACTAACATGCTGCCCATGCATCCCCACTCTGCGGCTGTGACAAGATAGTCTATGTGATCGACATCCTTGAAGGGAATTACCGCGGCGTGTTTCGCAATATTGTCATCCGCTGCCTAACTTTCCGCCGGAACGAGGGACATCAAACACTGGGCTGGATTTGGACAGATCCCGAGGTGTACCTTGTCGACCCATGCAAGGAGCTTCATGACTGGCTACAGGTCTTCTACGACCGCTTCGTGTATGTGCCGACACTATATATCATCGATGACTACTCGGAAAGGAAAGCTCTGACACCAAGGAAGCCTTGCTGACAGAGCTCATCTTCTCGGTCCGTCACGCGGAGCAAAGCATTTGGGTGCTCTCACAGAAGTACAATTCGGTTCGCAAGGAGTTCCGAGACCATGTAAAACGGGTTGGTCCCTTCTACTACAAGACGCGCTACTTTACGGCTTCTGTTTTCTGAGTTTAAGCACACCACGTTCCTGCTCAAGATTGATCATGCAACTAGCTATAAGCTAATCAACTGCTAACTACGTGGAAAGCACTAAACACCATCTACTTATCATTATTTTAGCCATTACTGGCCTTAAGGTGAGCGAGTATATTAAACTCAGGCGCCAGGTCAGATACTCCGCAGCACTAGTGCGTACCATACGAAAGGCAATGGACTGCGACGAGATACTTGACATACTAATTTCTGAGTCCGACAGGACGGATCCCGACGACTGTCAATGGTGTGCAAGAAGACGACGCGCATGCACGAGCGTATACAAAGGATCAACTGAGAGATCGATGCATTAGAGAGTGACATGGAGAAATACAGAAATGTCTGGAAGAATACCATAATTTACAATCACAGTTAGAACAGTTAAAAGGAAGATTTAAATAATGAAAGAGAACAAAACAATCAAGAGATTAAAAACGTAATTAATGATTTTAAAGGTGCTGAAGAGAAGATAACTGCTAGCAATAATACTTTGTCACAATTGCAAAGGAAATATGATTTAACCGAAATAACCAAAAATATACAGGACAGCAAGAACACAGTAAATGTTAATGAACAATATCAGAAATATAAAAACGACTTACGATTTATCAATCGCTGATGTAACCAACAAAATGAACATGTTTAGCAATCAGACTTTACCAACTCTCAAAAATGATTGTACTCCTGGAATAGAACAACATAGAACAGATGCTAAATAATATTTTGATAGAGAACTAGTAAATTGTGTGTGTGTGGTATGAAAGAAAACATTATTTTGTTACTTGCGATTAAGTAAGATCCAAAAGAAGGTCATTTAACATGCTTGATGAAATTAGGCAGCAGTATCAAAATATGTTACAATTAAGTAGCTGAAGCACAAAATAAAAACAGAAGCTGTATCAGTATATGGGCAGTAGCTAATGGTCCAGCATTCACAGGAAGCAATTATCTGTTTCAATTATTTTATTGTAAGACAGAATCAGGCACGATAATCATAGAAGAATTGTAGAAGAACATTGCAGAGTTCAACGACGACAGAGCAAAGGCACTCTACTACATGAAGAAAGAATAAAAAAGATTGATTGAACAAGGTTTGATTACTCCAGTTGTTTAATAATTTGGATGATGGTTTTGCTCTCAGTTCTTCTACTCATCCTGAAGCTACTTTAGAGAAACCTGGGCAACTTAAACTTAGTGATTTTTACTAGCCTTCTAACGAGCTGGTATTTTATGAGTATTTATTGCCATTGTAATGGGTGTTGGTGTTTATGGTGGTTAAGCATTTGCTTAAAATTTAGCTATTATATAGTGCTAGTACATACGGATGGCAAAATATGGAAAATACACAACTCCTCACAAGCAAGAGAAAACACCACAGAGTGTTAAACATCCAACCCAACACATCACTGTATTACACACGCTCCAAGTAGTATTAAGTCTAAACAAAATTAGTTACAGGTGGCAATATCTAAGTTAGGACCCAATGCCATGATCATATTTAGATCATTTTTCGTATGGTTGGATGTAAAGGTTAAAGGAGATGCTAATACAGCAGTGGAAAAAAAATTGAGAAGAATGCTTCTGAGAAACACGACCGTGACTTAAGTATTGAAGATCAATAATCATTTAATGACGTTAAAAAATGGTAATTATTTTATTACAATTCAGTCAAGTTTATTGTAAGAAAAACATTACTGGAAGCTGCAAGCATATTTTTTAAAAAAGTCTTTTTAATAAAGAAGCGGGGATTGCACATTATCTCCTGTTCCGGTTCGGTCACTATACTGTCTAAATGGATATAATGCAACTGATATGTGCCGAAGCAAATAGCCCGTTATTGGTATAGTACCACTAATTATTTTACAGCCAGAGAACCAGTCTACTGGTACAGGAAGAATAGACAGAGTACTAAATCTTTTGAGATGCACAATTAGCTAGTAAATAGTTTCGAGTTTTTCCTTTATTCATTTCGCAACCTTCAATCTATGTACTATAGTTAACTACACACGATTAGCTTTTATTTTGATATCCTGTATTTATTTTCCCACTGACAAATTTTCGTATGAACTCTTTGTGCGAGGCAATGTTATTAGGTTCAGACTAGGGAATCCAGCTGTTTAACAGCAGGAGGCTAAACAATAAATGCCTCGAAACACGTTTTTTCAAAGGTGGCAAAAGTTTCTCTAACTCTAATGAATGAGTGTGGTTTGTATGCCAATCTAATGCACACAATATATTTTTTTAATATATTAAAATCAAGTTCTGTGGGAAATGAATCAGTGTTGTGAACCCTATTTAAGCTCTGCTGTTGCAGTTCATTCTTATAATGTGCGATGCAACGAATGAACTTTTGCTCTTATTCTATCTCTCGTCCCGGTGTGTTGTGATTGTATTGATACTTTTAATAAGCGATTAAGTTCTCATATATTTATCAGGTTTTTTAAAAGTCAGAACAAGTATATAAAAAAGGAAACGGAAGAAGAGATAGAGAGTCGAGAACGAGACAAATACGTTTATTGAATTTCATGGTCCATATATGATGCAATAAACTGAATTCAGAACAAAGATAAACTGAACAAAATCTTAAGTTATGATCTGGCATATATTTTATTGTTTATTTTACTGGTCAGACTCTAATATTTCCTTACTATTGAGTTAATTGTGTATGCACCTAATGCATGCGATATAATTTATATATACATCCATTTAGATCACTATATCTTTATCAGTCCTTCTTTTGTCCATTTTTGCCAGTGGTCGAGAGCATTTCCGATTGCCTGATCCATATTAAGATATTTATAATTAGCCAACCGTCCTAGGAACAACACAATACGTCTTTCCTTTTCCGTCTCCTGTTCTGCTAACTGTTGATAGATGGAGTAGAGTTTCATGTTTCGTTCATTCGGTACAGGATAGAATGGGTCTCCATGGGAAGTGCTGTACTCTCGTACAAGTGTGGAATATAAGGATCTCTGATTCAAAAATTGCTTGAATTCCACAGTGCGAGTGTATGGCACTCGCATACTCGGCTCATTCACCACACTCGCTGGCTGCATCACTGAATTTGTAGCCTCCACTTCAACTGTAAATTCCTCGAAATTTATGGAACGATACTCCAGACGATCTAATCCTCGTGAGACGAAGTAGCCATCTATCGGACCAGTAAACACTGTAAAGTTAATGCCATTGAAACAGTGCCGTTCTTGAAAATAGTCCGTGTTCAAACGAATCTCAATTTGAGGATGATCCAGTAACTCTTCAAAAACACCGTTGTAACCGCAAGAGGGCAGCATTTGGATGGGATCAGTGAAGTATCGGTCATCATTGTCGTACCTTACTGGAATACGTTCTAGAACACTTGCATCTAGATGTTCGGGAGACTTCTCCCATTGTTTCATTGTATAACTATGAAAGAAGTCATTGTATATGCGATGCCCAAATCTGGCAACTGCAGATTCCATGGAATTCTTGTATGGCGCATGAAATTTGACGGTCTTTGTTTCTGCGACCAACCAACGTCTCATGTCCTCTTCATTTCGAACCGAAGGATCGTACAGCTTTTGAATCGTTTGCATACATATTGGCACAGGTGCATATACAAATTGATCACTGCCGATTCCGGGGTATACTTTGGCAAGTACTCTATGCTCCCACGGTTCCCAGCTTCCAAATGCTGATATGAATTTCCATACTTCTTGTCGATCGGTATGAAAAAGGTGAGCACCATACTTGGATATACGAATTCCGAACTGGTTGATATAATCATAAGAGTTCCCGCCAATATGGTCACGCGAATCTATCACAAGAATTTTCTGTCTTGTGTTATCAGCAAGAAGTCGTGCAATAACTGAACCAGAAAATCCAGCACCAACGATTAAAGTGTCAACATTCATTGTAGATGAATGCCCATGACATCAAGGCTCTTATCGAATTTGAGACCAATTGGTCAAAGGTTAACGGTCAAAAAGGTTCCTAACAATGAATAAATTAGAATCTTGTGATGGTTCAATAGAAATTGAGTATCTTGATAAATATATTTCAATGTAAGTTTTTGCTTATAACAAAATTCTGTTTGGAAAATTAAATTAATAACATTGTTCCTTCATTGATTTTGTCCGCAGTGTTGAAATCAAAACACTGTCCCGTCGGCACTGCAGTGAATTAGCTAAACTGATGAGTGCAGTCAAGAGGGTTCTCAAAATTTATTTTCTAAAAGTGCCATCTGCGTCTACCACTTTAAGAGGTCATGTAGCGTACCTGCAATGGAGAGAAAATCTGGCGGTGCAAAGTGCTAGCGACAATACATTTTTACAAATTTCTCACTTTCAAAATTTAAAGACGAATATTGTCGAGATTTAGGGCAAAAATATATCCGACGAAGAACACATGATGGCACGGTATACCCACGAAATGGAGGTGACAACTATCTTGGATATATACTATAACTTTTTGGGTAAAATACAGCTGCAATGTGGATGTATTTGAAATTATACCCGATAAGTATAACCAATAGTTAATAGCTAAAAGGTTGCTAAAACTTAGTGTGGAGTTTGGTTTTAGACCTCAAGGCGATAATTATGAACTTTTTGTCTTCGTTTTAAGCTGAAGTGAGGACAGTATGATATGCGTAAAAACTAACAGTACTTTAAACAATTCATAAAAATAGTTAAAATCTCGTCTCAGTCGAAGCCAAATACTGGAATTTGGCGTCAGTAAAACCGGTGTTTTATATTAATTTTTAAATAAACCCTCTTTTCCTATTGACGTATCTTGTCATGAAAGCTAGAGTTTTCTTTCACTTTTAAAGCATGTGCACCGTTATTTACTCAAGATGTATGTGGTTGTTTCTCCAATAGAATGTTTACAGTCTATGAATCTTAGAATGATGGTAGTTGTAGAGATGTAATCGATTCTCGTGCTGTCGCTATTATTTTTCAATTTTAAAGCCTGCTAGAAAAAGTATTAAAATGCAACATTTGAAAAGATGTTGGAGCAGCTTTGCTGTCCATAAAACATACATTCAAATTGTAAATACCTCAATTACTACTTAGAATGAAATATGAAAATGTTTTAAAATAATAGCAACTTCTCAACAACTGGCCACTTCTACACTTTTATATTAGAAAATAACAATGGCACAAGCGATGTTCTGATACACATCTATCACACTTATACAACTGTATAATGTTTGCAAAAATAGACTGCACCAGTTATGTTTTCCTCCAGTGGTACGAGTACATTTACGAGTAAAATTTACGATTAGTAAAAGAGACCCTCAAGTGCGCTGACAGTCTCCTCGTTCTATACAACATTATGTACATATTACAAATATATATGATTTGAAAAGAAAAGACCCTCAAGTGAGCTGTCAATCAACTATTCTATGGAACTTGTTGCAGAATCTGTTTAGGCAATAAACCACTTGAAATAAGTTAGTCCTCAGTCAACTCAGACAAACCTTTAACATTTCTTCAAGCTTACTTTGTACGGTGGACCAATCTTGAATTCTATAATTTTGTATAGCAGCATGGCACGATGAAAGCTGTGTTGTGTGCTGCATTACATAGGATGTTGATGATGCTCTTCATTTTAATTTTTTACTCAAGAACAAAATATAACATCTCATGTATGTAGCTATTCTGGTAATTGACAGGTGAAACTGTTACGTTTGTAACAGTTTTCTAATTTGGTTTGAACTGTCTGTAGGAAGATTGAAGATTAGGCCTTGGCTGTAGGAAGATTGATAAAATCATGTCAATATATCTTGACTATGGCATCGATTTAAAACCTTCCTTGGTTCTCTTCATAATGCTTTTCCCCTCCATCATCAGTTCATTTTGCAACTCATCGATATCCTCTTCTAACTCTTGCCCATTATAACAAATTGATTCATGCGTCCAGCTATTCCATCAATCTTTCGATACAAACCGTCTATTTTCTTATTCAAAATTTCAAAGTCATTTGAGATCAAATTGTACGCTTCCTCCGTTTAAATGTTTTATTTGCTGTAGTAAAACTTTCATCAACAATGTTTTAACTCTAGTTGTTTAATGTTTCTTGTGTTTCTTGTGGTGCTTCACATAGCTGGTAAAGGCTCTGCAGATATAAATGCATTAAATTCTTCTAGATTGTTGGGATGTTGTCTTTAACATGCATTGTAGAGTTCCACAAACATCTGGATCTGTGTGGTACAGTGGAAACTGTTTAGAAAGGACTATTTAATTTAGGATGAAATGGTAAGTGCTGCAAATAGAAACTAACTAATTACCACACATACAAATATACAAAGTATCATGAAAATTTCACTTACTGTTACTTTTGTCGCAAAATGGCAATAACTGTACAAAATAGTTTGTACCTTTATGGTAAATTTTGTTGGCTGGAAAAAAATTCATCAAAAGAATTATTAGCCTTAGAACCAAATATTTTAATAAATTCTAGTATAATAAATCTATCACTCAAGATGGTTGAGGGTAGTGGATGTTTATATCTATCATGACCAACCACTGTATGAAATGCTAAACATTCAGTGCACCAAATGCTGTGAGATAAAACATCATTCTGAATTAGAAAAACAAAATTATAGTTGGATGCAATGAAAATGTGAGAAGTAAGTACAAAAATGGAAAATGAATATTAGAGTTCCAAAGATTATTCAAACTACAGCTTGTGAATGTGGTAGGGTCGTACAAATCTCTTCTGTGAGTCAACACCTGAAGTCTTAGATACACAATAAATTGATGAGTGAATTTCTTGCTATATAAATATCAAGATTTTTCACACATGGAAAATATCAAACAACAATCAGTGAATTTAAGCAGACAAATATTGCCATTTCAAACGAAAACAAAATTCAGATATGAAACAAGTATAGAAAAATTCTAGCAAAGGATTCGTGAAAGTGAAAGAATGATTAGTAGAAGCCAGTATCAAAGTTGAAAATACAACAGGAGTTTGAAAGAAAGCGACATGCTGAGGAGATGAGAAGTTTGAAAAACAAGCTTGAGAATCAGGGACAAAACTTGCCGGAAAGAGAAACTGAAAATTCGGAGTAAATGAAGAGACAACAACGTGTTGCTTAACGTGTTAAAAGATAGAAACAAATATAGACTGAAGAGACAACAGCTATTGAGAAAATAGTTAATAATTACAAATATAGTGGTGGAAACGATCCGGATTTGTATATATTCCTTTTCCAGGTGAAGCCTCATGCAAAGAAAATCTTGAATCAAAAACTAAAAATATGACATTCTGTCTCATTGAAACTTGTTATAAAATTTAAATTAGTAAACATTATATTTACAGTGTCCAATTTTGAAAAAGAATATATGAAACAAAAAACGTTTATTTTTTAACAAGTTTCAAAGAAATTTTGAACAAAGTCGAAATAGATACAGTACTGAATGCTATGTTCGATGAGTTAACAACTCAGTTTGAGCAAAAGATCACTGACTTAATGGGTTTTGGATAAAATCAAATCCCTCTACATGCATGTTGATACGTGTGATCTATTAAACGGTAGCTGTTACAATGAGTTGCCTATTTAGGTGAAGAATAAACAAGCATGTATTAATGTATGAAAAACACACAATGATAACCGAAATTTGTTATACGCATTCGAGTCAATTGTAACCATACCATCTAAGGATCCGCAAATGCCAATCAAATACAATTTGAACAAATATAGTCCTTGGTTTGATACACGTTAAGTAAAGCATGACTATATCAGCCAATATGAGGAGAAATTGAACATACCTGTTGGTTCCGCGACATAATATCAGATAAATACATAAGACCATTTAGAGTACCAGCATAAGAAAGGGATCAATATGTTGATAGTTTTACCATTTTATGGATAAGAATGGGATCAATATGTTGATAGTTTGATCATTTTATGGATAAGAATGGGATCAATATGTTGATAGTTTGATCATTTTATGGATAAGAATGGGATCAATATGTTGATAGTTTGATCATTTTATGGATAAGAATGGGATCAATATGTTGATAGTTTCATCATTTTATGGATAAGAATGGGATCAATATGTTGATAGTTTGATCATTTTATGGATAAGAACGGGATCAATATGTTGATAGTTTGATCATTTTATGCATAAGAAAGGGATCAATATGTTGATAGTTTCATCATTTTATGGATAAGAATGGGATCAATATGTTGATAGTTTGATCATTTTATGGATAAGAATGGGATCAATATGTTGATGGTTTGATCATTTTATGCATAAGAAAGGGATCAATATGTTGATGGTTTGATCATTTTATGCATAAGAAAGGGATCAATATGTTGATGGTTTGATCATTTTATGCATAAGAAAGGGATCAATATGTTGATAGTTTGATCATTTTATGGATAAGAATGGGATCAATATGTTGATAGTATGATCATTTTATGGATAAGAATGGGATCAATATGTTGATAGTTTGATCATTTTGTGGATAAGAAAGGAATCAATATGTTGATAGTTTGATCATTTTATGGATAAGAAAGGGATCAATATGTTGATAGTTTGATCATTTTATGGATAAGAATGGGATCAATATGTTGATAGTTTGATCATTTTATGGATAAGAAAGGATCAATATGTTGATAGTGTGATCATTTTATGGATACGAAAACATTTAATTGCATAGGCACCTAAAACAGAAATGTATATGCAAAAATTGTTTCAACCGTTTGAAAACACCCAAAAATATAAACGAACACAAAATGCTATGTTACAATGTATTAAGCACAGTTGACATTACGCTTGATTATGGTTCGATGATAACATTAAAAACGTTATCAACATCGGCTCATTGCTCAGTTTGTAATTTATGGTGATTTTGAATGCATAGTTTTGGTTACAACTGATGATAACATTCTTCAGCAACCGTAGATACCAGTGTAATGATCAATCCTGGACGTCTGAGACACCGAAGAGTTGAACAGAAAAAAAACATACAAAGCACATACCTTCAGACAATTCACAAAGAAACACACAAATCGACACAGAAGAACTGATTGTGTTCAAAAGTTCTATGAAAAATTGCGTGAAGTTTCAAACCTTGGGATGAAGAATTGAGATTAAAAAAATACTACGTTAACGAACTTGTACAGAAAAAAAAGCATTTCGATTCAATCAACATTTATCACATTTGTGATAAAAAATATTGAAGGATACAAAGTTTGTTATCATGGTGAATATCGTCGTGCTGCTAATGATATGCAAAAGTTACTCCCTCATTAATACACAACCCAGTGTTCTCCCCAGGGCCTTTTACCGTAGCGGGCCCACTACGCTATCGTTTCAAACTCCGATAACCCTCGATACTTTAGAACCTGCCGCTACGCTATGCTCTTGTGCAGCTACGCTTTGATGTTTCCCACTACCCTTATAAAATTAATCTGTTAAACAAACATCCTGTCACCTAATTCAATGCCCTATTACTCAAATTACACATGTTCTTACCTCTTCTGAGGTATTTTATTAAGATAATCCAGGATAATTACACACTCACTTCACCATTATCTTTTGTACCTGGCTTGCGCGACCTTTGTTGAGGGTTTCGTCTGCACATAGTCACGTGATTCGCCAGCAACGATGGAGTCTGCTGGTAGTGTGTTATATATATTTCAGTCATTTTCACTACCAGCCAAAGCAGTGACACAGATTACATTAAAAATTCTTGTGAAAAATGAACACACCACCTTCCAGCGCCCGGCTAGCCCCATGTTGGCCTAGTTACGAAAATCAGAAATTGGCATCACAAATAATGGCAGTGATTCTGATTCCGATAGCGTCAGCATGATTTCCACAAAGAATGATATCAAGAAACGAAGAACGGGATTTAACAATGAATGGAAGACGTTATACCCTTGGGTGGAAATTGCTGGATCGGATGGTAAGTTTTCCATATTGCTAAATTTTGGTTCAGATCTACTTGGGGTGGGGATGTGGTGTTGTAATTTTGTTTTATATAGTAGTAACCAGTAGTTGTAGTTGGATTTGCAGTCGTTCTATTAAATTGTGTCGAGGAATGAAAGTTGCATTTTATTCACGATTTGTTATTATGTTTACATAGTTTACTCAGAGAAAAAGAGAAATATAGTTTGGTCAGTACTTAAGTGGGTGCTGCCCTATTAATTTCTCATTTCTCTTTTCTGTCTATCCAAGTAATAAATGGAACAATCTTTATCTTCCTGTTTTACCTCTTTTGAAAAGATATAAATAAAAAGTATTCCTTTATAAATATAACTTAAATAGTTTCATCCATATGCTTACTGATTATTCAGTGAAGTCATGACCTCAAAAGTTTATTCCACCCGGTCTATATCAAATTCTTGAAAATAAGACTATGTAATTATTTTGCAGGTATGCTGTGTAAATTGTGCCAGAAACACAGCATGAAGCCAAAGAATGGTGGAGATGTATGGGTGAAGACTCCGTGCTCAACAGTAGAAAAATACAGCCTCGATAGACACCAAAAGAGCACTATTCACCAAGAAGCTGAGGATCTAGAGGTACAGTTCATTCTCTCATCTGAAGGCCAAGGAATCCAGTCTGCTATGGCACAACATACCACCTTGGAAAAGACAGCATTAATTGGGGCATTCAAGTGCATGTACTGGTTAGCAAAGGAAGAGATCGCACATACTACACATTACCCTTCCCTCCTTGAGCTTGCAAAATCACTTGGATTTGATTACCTTAATATGTATTATCTTATTCTCTGATGATTATTTGAAAACACATCACTGTCGTGACTCCTGAAGAATTTGTTGTTGGTAATTCAATTAATTAGGATTCAGGTAGTTTTGTCTCTTTTTTGTCTCTTTTTTGTAGATCCATTAATAAATATTATGACCCATTTTTTTCAGATCGTTAAAGGTCATTCTCCTCAATGAATAGAATTAAGAGTGTTTTAAGGAACAGGTTGTCACAGAGGGTACTGAACTACCTGATGACAATCAGTACTGAAGGACAATCCTTAAAAGACTTTAATTTTGATGCTGCAGTCAGTATATATGGTCAAAAGAAGAAAAGACGTATATCATTTATTTAAATTAAGAAACAAATGAGATATGCATTGTTGTTACTGTTATAACCTAGGTAAATAAAAAATACTATGTAAATATATGCACTTCTTTTTTATTTCATTCATATTAATTTTTTTCAGTTTTACGACGTTAATGTGCGCTTTTTAAAACATTTTATGACCCTAACGCGTTTACCCTGATGCTATCGAAAATTTCTGGGGAGATAACTGCAACCTATCTGGATATGATTCATACTTCTTTAGCGAGCAGTTGGTGTGTCAGGACCCTGAGAAAGATATGAAAATCCTATCCATCATCGATGAAAAATACATTTAATTTAGTAGAAAAGTTTAATAAAGAAGGAAAAGAGATTATTGTAAACGAGCAATTACAATTGTGGATAGTTATCGCTTCAGGGGCAAGCCATTAAGCAGCTGCCTAATACTTTAAGTGATGACAAGTTTCTAAAAAAAAAGAAAAAAAAGCTATAAATTTTGAAAACATATAACCTACATTTCTTCAGAGAGATGTATATCCCCACGAATACTTTGATTTCGTTGAAAGGTTCACAGAGACAACATTGACTTCTATTGAAGCGTTTAATCCATACTTGTGCAATTCAAACATATCCGACGATAACTATCAGGATGCACATGATTTTATGAATCATTTGTAACTAAATATATTTACCTGACCTTCAAGACAAGAAGAACACACAATGTTGTGCTATATATTTTAGGAGGTTCGGAATGTGTGCATTAACAATCATAAATTAGACCCAGCACACTACTGCAGTGCACCAGGTCTTGCACATGGTGCATATTCAAAACGGTCAGGTGTAGAACTAGATTTACTAACAGAATATAAGATGATTTTATTAGTTGAAATTCGGGTTCATGGGGGAATTAGTATGATTCCAAACGAATATATACCACGGCTGGGCATAAGTTCTATGTTGATGCTAAAGGACAAATAAAATAAAAAAACGATTAAGAGTTCCATGAAACAAAATCCAAATCAAATATCATATACCACGATTAACACAACCTTTTTTTGGCTGGGAGATGTGCTGACATTTACCAGTCAAAGACTTCATATGGGTAACAAATTAGCAAATTAAAAAGGTAGAGAAAAATTTGTTGAATATTTCAGATAACTAGGTTACCTGATACATAATATAACCGGACATGTTCATTACATCATTACGTCAAAGACTACCCAGTTGCACCAGACAACAAACATTTGTTTCACATGAAAACGATCGGTCTCCATTGCGAAAGCAATTTATTGAAGAGAAAAAGACAACTAAACCAACGGTGCCTAATTACTTTACACTTTCAACAATAAAAACAAATGTGCTACATTACATTATTCTACAATTGCATGCGGAGTTGGGACTTAATTTGACCAAGCTGCACAGAATAATCTTTTTTCTTTTATCAAACCATGGCTGAAGACATCATCGAACTGAAAACAACTCTTAGACAAAAGGCCTTAAACGAGTTTGAAAAAAACTCTTTTTAGCTTGCAAACAAATGGAGAATTTGAACAAGATATATACAGTGGAAATATGTGCAGATGAAAAGAAATAATGCAAATTACAACAAGATATAACGTTCGCAAACATGAAAATAATTGATGAAGATTTTGTTTTGGTGAATGTAATGGTGAGTATGAAAACCAAAAGATAAAACTTACAGAACCAGGATACGGTGGATTTACAGTGTTAGAACTATCAAAATTGTTGATGCATGATTTCCACAATAAGTTGAAAACAAATACCCCAATAGAATGAGACTACTTTGTCTTAAACAGATTCATCGCGCAGAAGCGTAGAGACAGATACTTTTTCTACATATATGAAAGACAACATACAATATGATAGAAGCGTAGAGACAGATACTTTTTCTACATATATGAAAGACAACATACAATATGATAGAAGCGTAGAGGCAGATACTTTTTGTACAGATATGAAAGACAACATACAATATGATAGAAGCGTAGAGGCAGATACTTTTTGTACATATATGACAGACAACATACAATATGATAGAAGCGTAGAGGCAGATACTTTTTGTACACATATGACAGACAACATACAATATGATAGAAGCGTAGAGACAGATATTTTTTGTACAGATATGAAAGACAACATACAATATGATAGAAGCGTAGAGACTGATACTTTTTGTACATATTAAAGACAACATACAATATGATAGAAGCGTAGAGGCTGATACTTTTTGTACATATTAAAGACAACATACAATATGATAGAAGCGTAGAGGCTGATACTTTTTGTACATATTAAAGACAACATACAATATGATAGAAGCGTAGAGACTGATACTTTTTGTACAGATATGAAAGACAACATACAATATGATAGAAGCGTAGAGACAGATACTTTTTCTACATATATGAAAGACAACATACAATATGATAGAAGCGTAGAGACTGATACTTTTTCTACATATATGACAGACAACATACAATATGATAGAAGCGTAGAGGCAGATACTTTTTGTACATATATGACAGACAACATACAATATGATAGAAGCGTAGAGGCAGATACTTTTTCTACATATATGAAAGACAACATACAATATGATAGAAGCGTAGAGACAGATACTTTTTTGTACATATATGATAGACAACATACAATATGATAGAAGCGTAGAGGCAGATACTTTTTCTACATATATGAAAGACAACATACAATATGATAGAAGCGTAGAGACAGATACTTTTTTGTACAGATATGAAAGACAACATACAATATGATAGAAGCGTAGAGGCAGATACTTTTTCTACATATATGACAGACAACATACAATATGATAGAAGCGTAGAGGCAGATACTTTTTCTACATATATGAAAGACAACATACAATATGATAGAAGCGTAGAGACAGATACTTTTTTGTACAGATATGAAAGACAACATACAATATGATAGAAGCGTAGAGGCAGATACTTTTTCTACATATATGACAGACAACATACAATATGATAGAAGCGTAGAGGCAGATACTTTTTGTACATATATGAAAGACAACATACAATATGATAGAAGCGTAGAGACAGATACTTTTTGTACAGATATGAAAGACAACATACAATATGATAGAAGCGTAGAGGCAGATACTTTTTCTACATATATGACAGACAACATACAATATGATAGAAGCGTAGAGACAAATACTTTTTCTACATATATGACAGACAACATACAATATGATAGAAGCGTAGAGACAGATACTTTTTGTACATATATGAAAGACAACATACAATATGATAGAAGCGTAGAGGCAGATACTTTTTCTACATATATGACAGACAACATACAATATGATAGAAGCGTAGAGGCAGATACGTTTATTACATATATGACAGACAACATACAATATGATAGAAGCGTAGAGGCAGATACTTTTTGTACATATATGAAAGACAACATACAATATGATAGAAGCGTAGAGGCAGATACTTTTTGTACAGATATGAAAGACAACATACAATATGATAGAAGCGTAGAGACAGATACTTTTTGTACACATATGACAGACAACATACAATATGATAGAAGCGTAGAGACAGATACTTTTTTGTACATATATGACAGACAACATACAATATGATAGAAGCGTAGAGGCTGATACTTTTTGTACATATATGACAGACAACATACAATATGATAGAAGCGTAGAGACAGATACTTTTTCTACATATATGACAGACAACATACAATATGATAGAAGCGTAGAGACAGATACTTTTTGTACATATATGAAAGACAACATACAATATGATAGAAGCGTAGAGACAGATACTTTTGTACATATATGAAAGACAACATACAATATGATAGAAGCGTAGAGACAGATACTTTTTTGTACAGATATGAAAGACAACATACAATATGATAGAAGCGTAGAGACAGATACTTTTTGTACAGATATGAAAGACAACATACAATATGATAGAAGCGTAGAGACAGATATTTTTTGTACAGATATGAAAGACAACATACAATATGATAGAAGCGTAGAGACAGATACTTTTTGTACATATATGAAAGACAACATACAATATGATAGAAGCGTAGAGGCAGATACTTTTTCTACATATATGAAAGACAACATACAATATGATAGAAGCGTAGAGACAGATACTTTTTCTACATATATGAAAGACAACATACAATATGATAGAAGCGTAGAGACAGATACTTTTTGTACACATATGACAGACAACATACAATATGATAGAAGCGTAGAGACAGATACTTTTTCTACATATATGACGGACAACATACAATATGATAGAAGCGTAGAGACAGATACTTTTTGTACACATATGACAGACAACATACAATATGATAGAAGCGTAGAGGCAGATACTTTTTGTACATATATGACAGACAACATACAATATGATAGAAGCGTAGAGGCTGATACTTTTTGTACATATATGACAGACAACATACAATATGATAGAAGCGTAGAGACAGATACTTTTTGTACAGATATGAAAGACAACATACAATATGATAGAAGCGTAGAGACAGATACTTTTTTGTACATATATGAAAGACAACATACAATATGATAGAAGCGTAGAGGCAGATACTTTTTGTACATATATGAAAGACAACATACAATATGATAGAAGCGTAGAGACAGATACTTTTTCTACATATATGAAAGACAACATACAATATGATAGAAGCGTAGAGACAGATACTTTTTTGTACAGATATGAAAGACAACATACAATATGATAGAAGCGTAGAGGCAGATAATTTTTTGTACATATATGACAGACAACATACAATATGATAGAAGCGTAGAGGCTGATACTTTTTGTACAGATATGAAAGACAACATACAATATGATAGAAGCGTAGAGACAGATACTTTTTTGTACATATATGACAGACAACATACAATATGATAGAAGCGTAGAGACAGATACTTTTTCTACATATATGAAAGACAACATACAATATGATAGAAGCGTAGAGACAGATACTTTTTTGTACAGATATGAAAGACAACATACAATATGATAGAAGCGTAGAGGCAGATACTTTTTTGTACATATATGACAGACAACATACAATATGATAGAAGCGTAGAGGCTGATACTTTTTCTACAGATATGAAAGACAACATACAATATGATAGAAGCGTAGAGGCTGATACTTTTTCTACATATATGACAGACAACATACAATATGATAGAAGCGTAGAGGCTGATACTTTTTCTACATATATGACAGACAACATACAATATGATAGAAGCGTAGAGGCAGATACTTTTTGTACATATATGACAGACAACATACAATATGATAGAAGCGTAGAGGCTGATACTTTTTGTACAGATATGAAAGACAACATACAATATGATAGAAGCGTAGAGGCTGATACTTTTTCTACATATATGACAGACAACATACAATATGATAGAAGCGTAGAAACAGATACTTTTTGTACATATATGAAAGACAACATACAATATGATAGAAGCGTAGAGACAGATACTTTTTGTACATATATGAAAGACAACATACAATATGATAGAAGCGTAGAGACAGATACTTTTTTGTACAGATATGAAAGACAACATACAATATGATAGAAGCGTAGAGACAGATACTTTTTGTACAGATATGAAAGACAACATACAATATGATAGAAGCGTAGAGACAGATATTTTTTGTACAGATATGAAAGACAACATACAATATGATAGAAGCGTAGAGACAGATACTTTTTGTACATATATGAAAGACAACATACAATATGATAGAAGCGTAGAGGCAGATACTTTTTCTACATATATGAAAGACAACATACAATATGATAGAAGCGTAGAGACAGATACTTTTTCTACATATATGAAAGACAACATACAATATGATAGAAGCGTAGAGACAGATACTTTTTGTACACATATGACAGACAACATACAATATGATAGAAGCGTAGAGACAGATACTTTTTCTACATATATGACGGACAACATACAATATGATAGAAGCGTAGAGACAGATACTTTTTGTACACATATGACAGACAACATACAATATGATAGAAGCGTAGAGGCAGATACTTTTTGTACATATATGACAGACAACATACAATATGATAGAAGCGTAGAGGCTGATACTTTTTGTACATATATGACAGACAACATACAATATGATAGAAGCGTAGAGACAGATACTTTTTGTACAGATATGAAAGACAACATACAATATGATAGAAGCGTAGAGGCAGATACTTTTTTGTACATATATGAAAGACAACATACAATATGATAGAAGCGTAGAGGCAGATACTTTTTGTACATATATGAAAGACAACATACAATATGATAGAAGCGTAGAGACAGATACTTTTTCTACATATATGAAAGACAACATACAATATGATAGAAGCGTAGAGACAGATACTTTTTTGTACAGATATGAAAGACAACATACAATATGATAGAAGCGTAGAGGCAGATACTTTTTTGTACATATATGACAGACAACATACAATATGATAGAAGCGTAGAGGCTGATACTTTTTGTACAGATATGAAAGACAACATACAATATGATAGAAGCGTAGAGACAGATACTTTTTTGTACATATATGACAGACAACATACAATATGATAGAAGCGTAGAGACAGATACTTTTTCTACATATATGAAAGACAACATACAATATGATAGAAGCGTAGAGACAGATACTTTTTTGTACAGATATGAAAGACAACATACAATATGATAGAAGCGTAGAGGCAGATACTTTTTTGTACATATATGACAGACAACATACAATATGATAGAAGCGTAGAGGCTGATACTTTTTGTACAGATATGAAAGACAACATACAATATGATAGAAGCGTAGAGACAGATACTTTTTTGTACATATATGACAGACAACATACAATATGATAGAAGCGTAGAGGCTGATACTTTTTCTACAGATATGAAAGACAACATACAATATGATAGAAGCGTAGAGGCTGATACTTTTTCTACATATATGACAGACAACATACAATATGATAGAAGCGTAGAGGCTGATACTTTTTCTACATATATGACAGACAACATACAATATGATAGAAGCGTAGAGGCTGATACTTTTTGTACATATATGACAGACAACATACAATATGATAGAAGCGTAGAGGCTGATACTTTTTGTACAGATATGAAAGACAACATACAATATGATAGAAGCGTAGAGGCTGATACTTTTTCTACATATATGACAGACAACATACAATATGATAGAAGCGTAGAGGCAGATACGTTTTGTACAGATATGAAAGACAACATACAATATGATAGAAGCGTAGAGACAGATACTTTTTTGTACATATATGACAGACAACATACAATATGATAGAAGCGTAGAGGCAGATACTTTTTGTACAGATATGAAAGACAACATACAATATGATAGAAGCGTAGAGACAGATACTTTTTGTACACATATGACAGACAACATACAATATGATAGAAGCGTAGAGGCTGATACTTTTTGTACAGATATGAAAGACAACATACAATATGATAGAAGCGTAGAGGCAGATACTTTTTGTACATATATGACAGACAACATACAATATGATAGAAGCGTAGAGGCAGATACTTTTTGTACAGATATGAAAGACAACATACAATATGATAGAAGCGTAGAGACAGATACTTTTTGTACATATATGACAGACAACATACAATATGATAGAAGCGTAGAGACAGATACTTTTTGTACATATATGAAAGACAACATACAATATGATAGAAGCGTAGAGACAGATACTTTTTTGTACATATATGACAGACAACATACAATATGATAGAAGCGTAGAGGCTGATACTTTTTGTACATATATGATGACAGACAACATACAATATGATAGAAGCGTAGAGGCAGATACTTTTTGTACAGATATGAAAGACAACATACAATATGATAGAAGCGTAGAGGCAGATACTTTTTCTACATATATGAAAGACAACATACAATATGATAGAAGCGTAGAGACAGATACTTTTTGTACATATATGACAGACAACATACAATATGATAGAAGCGTAGAGGAAGATACTTTTTGTACATATATGACAGACAACATACAATATGATAGAAGCGATTATCCTAGAGAACATATATACCATACATCATAGTAATCAAAAAAGTTACGATTAAGAGAGTTTGTTGATCTATGGTCAGATTGTAAAACTGATCATGATGAAATGAAAGTTTGTAAAGGAATTAAGAATTCCGTTATTAAACAGAAACTTAGATTTGATTTGCACAAGGAGCACCTGCTTAGTCACAATGAACATTATCGAGAAATGACATTGCTCAGGTTGTACAATCACTACTTGTGTACGATACAAATGGCTCTTATCATGTGCAAATGATAAACGCTTTTTAGCAGACAGTGTAAAGAAGTTACCTTATTTTTATTTAAAATCATTCAAAATTAAGCAAATTAGATCTTTAAAATCAATTAAATACGAAAGACACACATACTAGATGACATATATGTGTTCAAGTGGTATCTGTCAAATTAAAAAATGTGAGTGGCATTACTAAGAATTTTAGACTATCATTAGTGCTAAAAGTATTCTCTGAGCTTGAAAGGGATACAAAGATACGCAGAGCTTGAAAGGGATACAAACATACGAAGAGCTTAAAAGGGATACAATCATAAGCAGAGCTTGAAAGGGACACAAACATACGCAGAGTTTGTAAAAACGCATCTGTTCCTAGAAATGCATGCTACAAGATCATGCAAGAGTATGGTGTCCCTTCAATATTTAGATATAAAAATAGATACATGGAGAAGAAAGAAAAAAAAAAGAAAAAAAAACAACAAAAAAACCCCCCAACAAACAAACAAACAGATTATACAGTTAGTAATGAACCTGCTATATTTACCGAAGGAGCTAAAAATCAAGGTATAAAACTGTCCTTGATGTAGTTCACGGAGGCCCTCAACAAGATTGATAAACACTGTCCTTGATGTAGTTCAGGGAGGCCCTCAACAAGATTGATAAACACTGTCCTTGATGCAGTTCAGGGAGGTCCTCAACAAGATTGATAAACACTGTCCTTGATGTAGTTCAGGGAGGCCCTCAACAAGATTGATAAACACTGTCCTTGATGCAGTTCAGGGAGGCCCTCAACAAGATTGATAAACATTTAACACTATGATGAGAAGGGTGAATGAAGAAAGTGTAGCTGAGCAACCATCTTAAAACACACGAGGGGTATTACTTAAAACACATGAGGGGTATTACTTAAAACACATGAGAGGTATTACTTAAAACACATGAGGGATATTACTTAAAACACATGAGGGGTATTAATTAAAACACACTAGGGGTATTACTTAAAACACACGAGGGGTATTACTTAAAACACATGAGGGATATTACTTAAAACACATGAGGGGTATTAATTAAAACACACAAGGGGTATTACTTAAACCACATGAGGGGTATTACTTAAACTACATGAGGGATATTACTTAAAACACTCGAGGGATATTACTTTAAACATATGAGGGGTATATTAAAGCTTTTCATGTTTGCAAATAACGAACTAAACGCAAATAAAATAACTGACGAAATAGAACATTGATTCAATATTCCGTGATAATTAACCTGTCTGATGTGGTTTAGTTTACAAGTGACAATAACTTTTACACATTCTCAAAAAAAAAAAAAAAAAAAAAAAGATTACAATGGAATAAATACATTTAATCTAATTCTGATACACAATTACAAACTTACGCAAAGATGGCATATCAGGCTTGATTCTACAAACATGACTGTGAAATGTTAGGGGATGCATCAAAACAATCATTCCATGAAATAGACAAACGTGAGAAAGAGTTAGAAGATAGGAAGTTACAAATGGAACACCTTATGTCGTTCTATTCAAACACTGTTCAAAAAGCAGCTGAAACTTTGCAACCGTCAGCAAAAGTTAAGAAGCCAACTAATGAAAGACATCAAAGAAGGAGTTAAAGGTACACCAATAAAGAAATCATTAATACTAAGATAAATGTGTGATATTTACAAAATATGTTGCGTGTTCTAGGCAAAACAATGGCAAGGTGTAAAAGGTTACACATGGCTTTTTCATCATTTAATGCATTTTAAGCACGGCTTTTTGAAGTTATGCACTCCACTACTATTCATATATGTATTACCTCGCTAGACCCGCAAAGCTTAGTGGGGCGACTTTTGTACCTTCACTCTATACACCTTTCATCGTGTCATACATAATGTAGCTATACACAATTCTAGAATTCAAGACTGGTGCACTCTATAGATTAAGTTTTGAAGACATTTTAAAGTAAATTGTGTCCGTAGGTATGTCTGAGTTGACTAAGGACTATCTCATTCATAGTGGTGTATTGCCAGAGTCACAATTTGGAGGTTCTCTCGAGTCTACTAGTATTTCAATCGACTCATTTAACTGTTTACTTGCCAACCCTATGACCTCTTGCATTTTGTACGGCATTCTATCCAGTGTAAGTCTATAGTGATATACAAATTATCGGATACTTCGATTCTGAACAATTTGGTCCTTTCATTTACGTACTAGCCAATCCTTCTTGTTTGAGGAGATGAATAAATTCGTTTTCGAATATACTGCCTTCTTAGAACAATCTTTCCACAATAATTTTCTCCAAAAAAATTAGCCCTAAGCTGGGTGCAACCTATATCTTTATAAATGAAATTAATAAAATGTATTATTACATAGAAAGTATTTTCGAATCAAAACTACGTAATCATCACCACTGTTGGAGAGAGAGAGAGAGAGAGAGAGAGAGAGAGAGAGAGAGAGAGAGAGAGAGAGAGAGAGAGAGAGGCTGATAGGTGAGATGTGATGTCAAGGTCTAACAAAATAGAATATATATATATATATATATATATATATATATATATATATATATATATATATATATATATATATATATATATACTGTTTTGTATTTGCTCCCTTATCAATTTTTGGGTTATATATATATATATATATATATATATATATATATATATATATATATATATATATATATATATATATATATATATTTTATTTCATAATGAGATATTGAGATATATTAGTGGCAGAAAATGTTATCGCCACAGTGGCGATATCACTTTTGGAACTACTTTCTTTTTCCATTTAGGCGGTATATCTGCCCTTATGTATGTTATTCAGACCTGTATTTCCACATTTTGACTATTTCATTGTGTTCTTCTTTTCTCCCCCCCCTCTCTCTCTCTCTTTCTCTCTCTCTCTCTCTCTCTCTCTCTCTCTCTCTCTCTCTCTCTCTCTCTCTCTCTCTCTCTCTCTCTCTCTCTCTCTCTCTACCTAACTCTCTTTATCAGGATGAATAGATCTTGAGATGTGTCAAAACTGTTGACCCTCTAGTATACTTTTAGGTAATTAACGAGAAGGCGCCACCAAGAATGCCTAAAATTGAACCACAAATAACAAAAAGCAGGCTTTAAGTATTAACTTTTTTATAATTAGTTTTCCACATGAATCATGTAAATGTCAGTGACTGAATTTACATGAATTATTGCTATTCGATATTATGTCATCCATACAGTGTTGTATACCTATTACACCCAACGATACACATTTTTAAGAAAAAACTATTGATTACATATAGTAATATATAGTAATAAGATTGTTTAAAGTAGCAATTTTAACTGTCATCACAATCATAGCCATGTCTGAAAACGATGGAGAAATCAGACATTGATTAGTGTCGATTGAAAACCGAAATTAAGTGACAATCGAAATTTGAGTGCAGCGTCTGTTATCGAAATAGACTGCAAGCTTGCCAACATACAAATATTCACGCCTGAATGCAGAAATTAAAAATTTAAAAAAAAAAAAATGGAAACCAAAATGCTTGCAAGTAAACTCACAAATAATTAAAATTTTTTGTTTAATGATCTTACGCCCTGATATATGTTGACCCTTCTGTCATGTTTCTATAGTATCCCCACGCCGGCAATGTTGTATGTATCAATCCACGCAAGAAATGTGTTAACGAAAATAAAAATCTCTTCATTTTCGTATGAAAACAAACACTAATTTGATAAAATAAACAATCTGAATCATTATATGTACAATCTACATTTGTAAAATGTCGCTGTTCTAAAATTATTGTAAAATTTCGGAACTTCTTTTTATCGATATAGTAATGCAGCCGTTAATCGCACTAACACAGAATGGAGAAAAATCCATGCAAATAGAAGGTTTTGTCTTTAAAAAATGTATAATAAAAAGAAAATATACGTTTTTGAGTAGATATAGAAAATAGTTCGTGAAGTGGAAACATTTTGTGTTATCACTCGTGGCGAGTGACAATTACAAAATGTTTCCACTTCACTCCTGAAATATTTCCTGATATCTACTCAAGAAACGTAGATATTCTCTCTCTCTGTCTCTCTCTCGCTCTCTCTCTCTCTCTCTCTCTCTCTCTCTCTCTCTCTCTCTCTCTCTCTCTCTATATATATATATATATATATATATATATATATATATATATATATATATATATATATATATATATATATGTATGTATGTATGTATCGACAGTATCTTGCACCACAATGTATTTGATATTATTTCCTTTGTCACTCCCATCCCCAACACACACATATGATAGAGTGGAAGTTAACTTTCTGTGTAATCAACCTATAAACTATAACATTAGTAGAAAAATGCTAAAAATGATAAGCAATTTACAATGATTTGAAAGCATGTGTCAAATCAATGAATTGTCTAAAACAATGTATTTGATGGTTCATTTGGACTACTCCAGAAATGTATTTTGTCACCGTTGCTTTTTACTTTGTTTTAAAATGACCTTCAATCACTTGTAACAGTGGCTGCATGGGGGAGGGGGGGGGAGTACTAGTGAGCTAGAAACAACTGAGTTATTTTTATTACTGTATGCAGCTGATTTAATACTTTTTTGCAAACACAGCGTATCAACTCCAAATAACTTAAACAATTTCAACCAGTATTGCATTCAAAGGAAACGATCCGTTAATCATGTTAAAGAATAACAGAATAATTGTATATTGTAGAGAAGGTTGTCAACTATGAGAAATGGTATTTCAGTTCTACTTAAATCATATTACAAATAAATAGGTTGTGTATTTCCTGGCAAAATCTCATGTTACATGTGTCAAAAAACATAGACGCCCATACTTGATAAGCTGTGCATTCCTTGAAAAATAAATTATTTAAATTTGCAAAATTACCTGTCAAAACGTTGCTGTATATTTGTGATACCAAAATTATACCTATTGTTAAATATAGATCAGAAGTTTGGGGGTTTTATGAAGCACCAGATATAAAAAAAGTTTAATATGTTATTTGTTAATATATATTTGGAGTAACAAGATCTAATCCAGATGTCGTTGTTTATAATTAATTGGGTGTAATTAATATGAGAAATATAAGATACAATCTGATAGTGAAATATTGATTTCGAGTTATGAAAATGTCAGACGACAGATATTCAATATTCAATGGAAATGGGGTGAAAACTGCGAGTGCCAGAAAAGTACTCTTTAAATATGAATTTGGTGATGTATGGTTAAGACAAAGCGTTGGCGATGAGCGAGTATGTATTGAAAGGTTAAGACAATGATATTATTATAATTTCATGCAATAATTAATAGTGAAATAAATTATATGGATAGATTACCTTTTCATAAGTGTACAAAGGTGATTTTACACTTAAAAAATATATAGATACTTAAGGTGATACATGTTTTATGAAATGAGATTACTATGTTAAGAGCAGGGAATTTACCGCTAAAACGAAATATAGGATGATGCGAACATATGTGTTATGAAGACAGAATATGTTTATGAAGTTAGATTACTATGTGAAGAGCAGAGAATTTACTGCTAAAAGGATATATGGGATGATGTGCACATATGTGTTATGAAGATAGAATATGTAAATGATAAATTTAGTATGTAAATCAGTAATTTAGGTACACCAACACGCCTCAGTAATTTAGGTACACCAACACGCCTCAGTAATTTAGGTACACCAACACGCCTTTTAAAACAGACTAAACTATTGCTGTTGTATAAGGAGTTCTGTGCATTTTAAAAACAGTACACACTATGCTAATAGATTAAAAACAGTACACACTATGCTAATAGATTAAAAACAGTACACACTATGCTAATAGATTAAAAACAGTACACACTATGCTAATAGATTAAAAACAGTACACACTATGCAAATAGATTAAAAACAGTACACACTATGCTAATAGATTAAAAACAGTACACACTATGCTAATAGATTAAAAACAGTACACACTATGCAAATAGATTAAAAACAGTACACACTATGCTAATAGATTAAAAACAGTACACACTATGCTAATAGATTAAAAACAGTACACACTATGCTAATAGATTAAAAACAGTACACACTATGCTAATAGATTAAAAACAGTACACACTATGCTAATAGATTAAAAACAGTACACACTATGCTAATAGATTAAAAACAGTACACACTATGCTAATAGATTAAAAACAGTAGATTAAAAATATACTAATGTCACTATATCAGAAATAGTTCATTTGCCCTCAGTTTTACAGACTCAGCAAGGTAATATAGTAATATTACTACAATGAGTTTGTGAATCGACAGTTTTGTAATATGAGCTTGTTCAAACAAACAGTAGTGTATAATGTCATCTCTGCAGTGCAATAACATTACTACATTATTTCACGTCATTACTAATTCATTTCATCAGTCTTATAAACGTAACTTGGCAATATAGTAATATTACTGTACTGAATTTAGAGATCGGCAGTGTAGTATCATCACTACATTTTTTTGATACTACAACCAAACGGTGTATTACATGGTCATTTTTGAAGTGTAGTGACGCTACTATATTACGTTTGTAGGTCATGACTGTAGAAATGTCAGCACATTACCAAAATATCATTTTCTCAGTCTGACAGACTCCATTCGAAAATATAGTAAAAATACTAAATCGCATTGGTGATCAACAATCTAGTAATATCACTGCATCACTTTGAGCTTGACCAAATTATTTGTGTCCTTTAAAGTAATCATGCCACTGTAGCAAGATTACTACATTACATTTTCACAGAAGGAATGAAGTAATCTCACTAAATTGCACATCATCTTTAGTCTAAATAGTGATCGTCGCACTATAGTAACATTACTACCTATGTTCTGGGAATGACGATGTAGTAATGTTACAAAATACAAAATCATCCATGATTTTTGTTTATGGGACTTCATTAATATCAACAATGTAGTTCAATTCCTACATCAAAGAATTAAAAAACCATATTTTTAATGTCAGGTTAAAACCGGACTGGGGATAATCCATGTAATACTACTAAAAGAAATGTGTTCGTTCTGAAATCCAGACCATTTTTGCAAGTAGTGATGATATTGCAAAGAAAATATTAGATTAAAACCTATCAAAAGGACAACCCAGGCATTACCACTACTATTTCAGGTTTGGAGATCACAATGTTAGTGTTATCTTGTTATATTGGAAACATGGTCATGATATTACAAGGAAATATCAGGTTAACACATTTTAAAGGGTCAATTCATTCATACCACCACTACTTCAGGTTTGGAGATCACATATATTAGTGTTATCCTGTTACAAGTACTGATGCTATTACAAAGGAAATATCAGGTTAACACCTATTAAAGGGTCAATTCATTCAATACCACCACTACTTCGGGTTTGGAGATCACATACACTAGTGTTATCCTGTTACAAGTACTGATGCTATTACAAAGGAAATATGACGTGGTTAAAACCTATTAAAAGGATAACCCAGGCAATGAAACTACAACTTCAGGTTTGGAGATCACACACATTAGTGTTATCCTGTTACCAGTAATAATGATATTACAACGGAAATATCAGGTTAAAACCTACTCAAGGGACAATTCAGGCAATACCACCACTACTTCAGGTTTGGAGATCACACACACTAGTGTTATCCTGTTACAAGTACTGATGCTATTACAAAGGAAATATGACGTGGTTAAAACCTATTAAAAGGATAACCCAGGCAATATGACTACTACTTCACGCTTGGAGATCGTAATATCAGTGTTATCCTGTTTCAAGTAGTAATGAAATTACAAAGGAAATATGAGGTTTCTAAAACCTATTAAAACGATAACCCAGGCAATACAACTACTACTTCAATTTTGAAGATCATAACATCAGTGTTATCCAGTTTCATAACATCAGTGTTATCCACTTTCAAGTAGTAATGTTATTAGGTTTGGAGACCACAACATTAGCGTTATCTTGTTATATTGGATACATAGTAATGATATTACAAGGAAATATGAGGTTGAAACCTATTAAAGAGACAATTTAGGCAATACCACACCTAATTCAGGTTTGGAGATTTCAACATTAGTTTTATCTTCGTACAAGTAGTAATACTATACAAAAGAAATATGAGGTGGTTAAAACCCATTAAAAGGATAACCCAGACAAATCCACTACTACTTGAGGTTTGGAGATGACAACAAATAATGTTATCCTGTTACAAGAAGTAATGATATTAAAAAGGAAATATGAGGTGGTTAAAACAGATTAAAAGGATAACCCACACAATATCATCACTACTTCAGGCTTGAAGATCATAATATCAGTGTTATCCTATTACAAGTTGTAATGCTATTACAAAGGAAACATGATGTAGTTAAAAAATATTAAAAGGTTAACACTGACTCTACCACTAATAATTCAGGTTTGGGGATTACAATATCAGCGTCACATTGGAAACATATTATTTTTACTACATGGGTTTGTAAATTATCAATACAGTATTATTATCAGTATATTTACAAGTAAAACGTGCATTCTGTTTAGTTTCTTAAGTTTACTCCTGATCAAACCTAATATAGTGTGCAACAAAATAAAAATGACTATAAAAAGGATAACACAGAATTTACCGTTTTTATTCTGGAATCAATATATGAGTATTAATGATTCATGTCTGGTTATGTCAAATTTAGCAATATTTATTAGAAAGGCATTGATGGTCTGTGAATAATGAAATTGGAAATATGTAAAATCTTCAAAAAGTTAGTATTAATAATATATTATATACGCCTGTAGTGATATAATATTTCTCTAAATATATGTGCTCCGTAATATATTATTTTACAGTCAATTATGATAATGTCTTATATATGAAACTGATACTGAGCAAAACACATTGAATTTATATTACATTATCGTTCTAATATGATGTCAAAACACATTGAATTTATATTACATTATCGTTTTAATATGATGTCAAAACACATTGAATTTATATTACATTATCGTTTTAATATGATGTCAAAACACATTGAATTTATATTACATTATCGTTTTAATATGATGTCAAAACACATTGAATTTATATTACATTATCGTTCTAATATGATGTAAAACACATTGAATTTATATAACATTATCGTTTTAATATGATGTCAAAACACACTGAATTTATATTACATTATCGTTCTAATATGATGTCAAAACACATTGAATTTATATTACATTATCGTTTTAATATGATGTCAAAACACATTGAATTTATATTACATTATCGTTTTAATATGATGTCAAAACACATTGAATTTATATTTTACATTATTGTTCTAATATGATGTCAATATTAGGCATTCTAACGTCTATTTTGATGTATCACATACTATATTTGTATCTAGTTTGGGCCGATGTCCTGTATTACAAGTAAAGATTATTATTATTATTATTGCTATTTTATTATTATTATTAGTAGTAGTAGTTGTTGTTGTAGTACTGTCATTATTATTATTTTAATTATTATTATTTGGATGCAAAGATGACGATTCCAATGAAAAGACCACAAAACAACAAAAACAATAACACCCACCCACCCCGCTAAAAAAAATATACACAAAAATCAATGATTATAAATTCATGGTCTGCGATGACCAAATCAAACAACTTTTTGTTTCAAAATATCGTTGCGGTCCTACTTAGAACATTATTGCAGAATATGTTAGTTGACTCAATTATCTTTTTATGTATTTATAAGAACCAATCTTTGACTGGTGATGATTTGGTGAATTCGTAACTACTTATCGGCCAATAACCATTCCGTTGTTTGGTGAATTATGATTTCATTTTCTGCTTTTTTGTTTCAAATGTCCTTTATCACAAAACACATATTAAACTGAGCCGAGTGCAACAGAACGTGCAACAACCACAGCAAACTAATACACAATCGGTAAGGAAAAATATTTGAAACTCCATTTAAAATGCCAGATCGCTTTGATTTAAAACAAAGATTTTCTAAAGATTGTTTTTCACGCGCGACTTCGTTGCAAGACTTAATCGCGACTTTGCTCAGTGTACATGTATGTCTACACTACTAGTACTCAATTATCATAAAAATCACACTTTATATTTTAAACAGACTTTTCTTGCGGCAAATAAGAAATTTTAACACCACCACATTTACCAACTTACGCCTTCGAGGAAAAGAAAAGTCAGGATCTTGATCTCATAAAATGTCTGTGATACAGAGAATGATATTTCTCACTTATATGTTGCAATGAAAGTAATAGTTATACAAAGCTCCTTGTACCTCACCCTGCATTGTAGAAATGTAGAAATAACTATTGAAAAGTTAGAAATCAATGCTTGTTGAAAATAATTCGAGTTCCCTTGGGCAAGCACAAATATTTGTTAAATGAATGAGAGGTATTTTTTGGTTTATTAGATTATTAAATTATATTAAAGAGAGGATATTTCCTTGCTCCGAGTGAATAACGGATATATTTCATCGAGTGGGTGAAAAACTTAAGTATTTTCACTCGTGGCGAATGTTATCAATGTCTATTGACGGCCAGTGAAAAAATATCGCGAAGCCACGAGTGAAAATACTTAAGTTTTTCACCCACTCGATGAAATATATCCGTTATTCACTCGGAGCAAGGACATATTCTTTTTATTTTTTGCTCAAGCGTATTGTCTAGCAATTTGTACAACACAGTGAGGTAGCTGATTTCTTACTGCATCCCGCGCGATAATGTCAGCAGTTTACCTTTTATGTTCTGATCTGTTTTGTGTATATTTGCACATAAAATATCTGTAGTTATATAATACTCTTTCCCAATTCAAGTTAAAATAGCAGATAAAAAGAAGGAAAAAACAATTTTTTTTTATGGATTTGAACACGGTTCGCCGGAATGCAAAGCAGCCATCTTTAGCATTACAGCACGCTAGCTTCTTAAAAAATATTGAAATTTCTTCCTTATAATGTTATCAATGTCTATTGACGGCTAGTGAAAAAATATTATATTTATATTATATATATATTTTTTTCACTGCAGTGAAATATCACAATTATTTCACTCGGAAAATCCAGTATTTCACTGCCTAGCATAAAATAAAATGTTATATTTGTATCATATGACTGTTGACAGGTCGCATTCTACACGTTCATATATATCTTGCGATAATTTCTGAATTTACGGTAACTACAAGTTGTCTGAGTTTGCTGTGTCGTTGAATTAAAATTAAGTTTAAGAAAAAAGTTAAACTTACCCTGATTAAAATCTAATTCAGGATATTCCTTTTTATGTCACAGATTAAAATTTTTTCAGCATCTTGAAAAACAAATATCTTTGAATATAAACTGTCGAAAACAATGGATCGAGCTGGATCTGCATATATTGTCATCCAACAGACAACGTGCGTGGCACGCGAGGCTTTGATATGTCGATATGTCCCGGCAGCTGTAAGTTTCACGTTACAATACGTCTTCCGGGGCATGATCATGAGTGCTAACTTGCCGGTAACATGGCATAACCACACCCATCTAACCATGCGAGCTATACAACCAATCGCGCAACATGTTATAAGTCCAAGGTTGTCCCTTTCCTTGTTGAGCGAAATGGTTATATCATAAAAAGTCTCAAAACAATGTTTTACATTTAGAAAAGTGAAATGGGGAACACAGTCATAATTCTTTTACTTAAGCTGGATGTAAAATGATATCACATACCACTCTTTTATCCAATAAGTGAGTCTGAATACAGAATGGAATTTTAATGTATTTAATGATTGCTGAAGTATACCCATCGACAGAGATATTAGATGTTAACCTGGAAATTTTTTGTACAAAAGGCCATATATACTTCAAAATTTGAGGTATAGTACCCTTTAAAAGGCAAATATAAATTTATTAGTCCGTGTACATGAAAAATAGAATGAAGCTAAAGCGAAATGAGTCCTGGACATATTGGTTATAATTACGTTTAAACTTTACAGAAAAAAATTTGAAATACTGTTGGCTGTAACTCTTGAGTTAAAGGAAAATACACGAATTGACTCCTAAGAAAGCACGTCCTAATATTATGGACAGAGTAATCAATTGCATGAGTGCATATGCTATTTTTGGTGGGGAGTTTATAACTAATTATTAGGGGACGCTGGGTACAAGGTGTGGATGAATTGACAGACAGATGTAAAGGTGGAAAAACAGTTGAAATCGGCGATTATTATTAGAATCCATCATTTTGTGGAGCCCTAAAATGCAACAGACAAGAGAGTTTTGAACATTTACGTCTCACATATTACTCATTTACATTAAACAAATTCACGAATTACATAATTTCACAATTCTATAAATGCATCAGTTTTGAAGGGGGCATCACAATGTTATGGTTTTTTTTACCATGGGTGTATGAGGTGTGGAGATATATTAAAAACTAACAAATATGAACATTAAAATTTAAAAACTGCTCCAGTCTTATTTTATTTTTTATTTGTGTGTTAGTGATGATTAAAATTTCTCTGCCAATCTAGAAAATATACTAGTGAACATATAATATGATTTTAATCAAAGTTTAAAGGGTTATTTTCAACATTTAATATTTTGATTTTAAAAGTGCACTAAAATCCAAAACTAAGTTAAAATGTATTCATTTTGTATTCATTGGCATACAAAAATTCCATGGCAGCAGGTTTTTTTTTCATATGCATACGAGGAATTGCTAATTACTAAAGTCAATGGCATGCATATTTTTCACATGGACACAAGGAATTACTAGATACAAATGTCCATGGCATGAAGATGTTTCACATGGATACAAGGAATTGCTAGATACAGAAGTCCATGGTATGCATATTTTTCATATGCATACAAGGAATTACTAGATACAGAAGTCCATGGCATACATATTTTTCATATGGATACAAGGAATTACTAGATACAAAAAGTCCATGGCATGTAGCTCTTTTACATGCGTACCGAAATTGATAGATAAGTTTCATATTTGAGATAACTTTGATTTAGTACTTATCATTGTTGTAAGCGAAGTATATGTATCAGGTGAAAGTGGATCCTTTATCCAAATAGCGATATGTACAAAACACCATCCAGATAGCGATATGTACAAAAACCATCCAAATAGCGATATGTACAAAACACCATCCAAATAGCGATATGTACAAAACATCAGGCGTACTTCGATGTGCAAAGTACACATAATTAACAGCAAGCCTCATATACAGTATCAAGCTTGACTGCAGGGGCGGTACAACTTAACTGTTGATTACATTAGTAGCTTGACGTGCACTGCAAGGCAGAAAAAGTCACTGTTATCTTTAAGCAGGTCTTATTAATACAAGAGGACACACACACCAAAGCGTGAGACTAGCATTGCTGTTTAGACATTAACCAATGAGAAAGTAAAAGAATTCCAAAATTTATAACAAAAGACATTTTGTTATGTTGTGACAATTTGAAACATCTCCAGTACATGACAAGAATGTCTTCTGAAGTCAACTTTATTTAATTTGCGCTATGGTAGTAGTAAGCAAATCCAAAGCTTAAGTTGTGTTTAGAGCAACCGTAATATCTAGCTTTGTGATTCTGTGGTCCCATGTTTGAATTCTGGTTCCGACATGTGCAAGAGTAGATATTTGCTCATCAGAGGACGTTGGTTTCCTGTGTTTTCTTCAGTTTCCTCAACATTAGAGACCACAGAACGCCGCTATCTGAGCCGTGGCGTCTCGTATAAGTTCTTAGATGTTTTGCCAACTACGTTAAATACATATTTTCTTTTTGTAATGCAATGTTCTAAAATATCTGCAACTTTTTAATTTTATTTGAACTTATGGATTATTCATATAACTCAAAGGCTTCCTCTGGAAATAAAATGTTAAGCTTTTATGGTCACGGCTAATAGAGAACTACTCTAAATCAGATGTGAAGCAGTTTAAGGAAGCCTTTGAAGAAATAAATAGGACGTTAATGAGCGCGACACTTCTTTAATGAGAACCATTCATCAGAAGAAAATGATTCAAGGAAAGTTTTAATATTATTAGCATGTTTCGTCGTCCAGAACATGGAAGCATGTTTGGAAGAGTTATTCCACTTTTAATGTGTATCTGTGGTGAGTCCTATTTACCATTAAGACAGAGGAAATATCATCTACTGTAGTATCATCAATTTTCGTGGGGGACCAATTTTCGTGGTTTTGGTTGTTGTCCTGAACCACGAATTTAAATACCCAACGAAAAATTAGCCACGTATGATGATGGTGGCACCCCCCCCCCCCCCGCTCATTTTCTTACTGTGTGTCGTTCGTAGAGATTAAGAAACCTACTTTTATTTCATAAATCAACGTCAATACTGTAATTTGGAAATAAAATATTAACTTTTATACTTGTTTGTTTATTTTAAACCTTTAAAAAAGAATTATAAAGCATATTATATTGCTTCAATGCACACGTGTCGATAAGATATCCGATAGCTGTAATTTCCACTCACTGCCTTAAATCGATATGCGAGATAGGTAAGGATAGAGAGAAACGAGAAAAAGCATAAGGTATTCAAACACTAGTAATGTTGAAAATGAAATCAAGAATAATAAAAAAAAATAATAGTATATGAAATTTTTTTTTTTTATCTTCGTTTCACATAAAGAATTTTAAAATAAATGCATGATAAATACAGTGTAATTCTTTTATGAATGATCATTGTAAATTTTCGGATCAAGTAAGAAAAAAATTAGATTCGTGTCCTACTGAGTATACAATCTATGTATACCTTCATACTACTTTATTAGCAAAATTCTTATATCGGAGCAAATTTACTCGTCCCTAGATCTTCATGGTGAGAAGATTCCATTCTGTTTACTTCACCTGTTCCAGACTTTGAGATTTCATACTTTGTAGTAATAGTCCTGTGTGTTTCTTCTTGCTTCCTTCTAGACGGCATATTAAAAAGAGATGGAGGAGCTTCCAAGGTTAAATCGATTAACTAGAAGATCTATGGACTATTTTGTTTCATGCCCAAGATACACAAGGAAACCTTTGGATATTCAATTTACTTCCTCATTTCTCAAGACTTCCTCCACCTCCGCCAAGCATTACATGTAAGTGAAAGAGAGATGCGGAAATCAGAACAAAACTATGGCTGCTATACTCAGAACCTCATTATAGTTGAGAAATATATTTTACTAAGGGGTAGTAAAATATTTTATATAGAATATGTTCCATTCTCTACGGAATAAGATGATTGTCAGATATTTTACTTATAATTTTCACCGCCCTAAACAATAACGTGGTAAAACTAACTTACACGCCACTTTTCAGTCTCAGGAGACTACAGTACAGTAGCGTTCATTGCGTTCAATAGCGTTCATTGCATTCAGTAGCGTTCATTGCGTTCAGTAGCTTTCATCACGTTTAGTAGCGTTCATTGCGTTCAGTAGCGTTCATTGCGTTCAATAGCGTTCATTGCGTTCAGTAGCGTTCAGAAGCGTTCAGTAGAATTCATTGCGTTCAGTAGCGTTCAGTGGCGTTCATTGCATTCAGTAGAGTTCATTGCGAAACTCGTTGTAAAGTTCTTCATAGAGCTTCAGCTAATATTTTGAGTAATTGATATTATTGCACTGTCTTACTTGAAATGTAGAAATGCAGCTTTTTGGTCGGTCGTAAAATTGTCAAGTCAGATTTGGAGTTTACTGGTAAAATGTCATGACGGAAGGACCAGGTCTTGAGATCATAAAACTTTAAAACCCTAGTTTGAACTATAGATATTGTATCAAAAAATCGTAAAGGACTTTACTTTGAACAGTCAAGTTTAAGTGACTAATAGAAGAAAGTGATTTTCAAATTCAGAGGCGGGTGGGGAATAAAACACCTGAACTTTAACATGGAACGTTCAAATGAAATAACTTTTAATTTCAGCTAGTGACTTTTAGATATCTGTAACTGTGTTTGCGTTGTAATTTATTTTGTCATGTCCCCGTTTGTAAAATATAGCCCCACTGTCTACGCCAACCATTGTACTGATATGATGGTGCTTGACGCACCCTAAAATAGCTTTACAAGAGCAATGAAAACACCCTAAGTAAATAAAACAGACTGTAACAAATTTTGGCCCATGGGTATGTAAACATATCAAACTAAAATCGATTTTCCAAAATGACAGTTACAGCCATGTCACGAGCTGAAATTTATAGCTTCTGAACTTGGGTTCAGTGCACATTTTGTTTTTGCCCAGAATGTTTAAATATTTCTGTATCTCTAAAATATCTGTCATTTGCATCTTTTCAAGAATTACTAAAATTTTGATACGTGACATCTGACGAAGCAGAACGTACTTTCAAAGAAGTATTTCCTCCGTTACCAGTAAGAGAGACCTTTCAAGTAACGTAATGCTTCAAGAATATACACACATTAATTTGATCACGGATGAAGAACTGAAAATGGAAACAAAGTGCAAGCCACATCTAAAGATGACTATACAAATTTATAAATAGCCATAGGAACTGTTTTTAAATTTGATAACCATAGAAACTGTATATACATTTGATCCGAAAACTGTTAGTGTTGTTTTCAAATTAAAATTAAAACTGACCACTTTATTCCACTTTCGTACATAAGTATTTATTTGGTATTAAAAACTTTGAGAAATTTCCTGAGAAACAGTGTTTTAACAGGCGTTAAATCCATATTTGTGTTCTCATTTCTTCGTATTTTCAGGTTTTCACCCAAACAAAACCTGAAATAAGTACGAGGGGTATTTGAAAAGTTCTGACAAAATAACGTTTTATAAAATGATCTGCAGCTGCACGTGCAGCACGCTAGACACCTGGAGATATATGTATGTAAGGTAACATAGGCAAATGACATTGATCTAAATATGTCAGAGAAGGTTAAAAATTCTGATACGGAGGTAAGAGCATACTGTAAAATTCGGGGGCTACTGCACTTTCATTGGCATAGCGGTTTTCAAATTATCTGCCCCTCGGCAAATTTGTTATAACGGGATTCAATCAAAAATCACTTCTAGCGAAATCAGGGCTGTATGGAGGATGTAGGAAAGTTTGGATGCTGTACTTCTTCAGAAAGTCTGTCACAAAGGCGGATTTAAGCGCCGGTGCGTTATCATGGAGTAGATGGATACATCTGGTACCGGGGCGCGGACAGGCGGTTCGGTAGTGTTCCCCGACTTTTGGCAACACTTTGCAGGCATATAAATATCCAGTGACACAATCCCTGACTTTAGCGGAGACTAGAGATTTTTTTTAAATGGCTTAGATTAAAAGTAGTATTAAAATTCCGAAAAATCAGGAACATTATATTTAAATGGCCGCGACTAGAACTAGCAATAAAATCCAAAACTCATACGGACTTTAGCGGAAACTGAAAAAAATCTGGCAAAATGTAAAAAAAAAAAATTTCCGAGACTAAAAGTAGCAGTAAAATTCCAAACCTTATACGGACTTTAGCGGAAACTGAAAAAAAGCCGAAAAATATTTTAAAATAATTGTCAGCACTAAGATTCCGAAACTTATACGGACTTTAGCGGAGACGAAACAATTCCCGACAAAAATATTAAAATATGGTCAAGACTACAAATAATACTAAACATTTCTAAACTAATACGGAATTTAGTGGATATTTAAAAGAAATTTCCCCGAAAACGTAAAAATGTAAAAAAAAAAAACATTTTTACAAATTGTATAAAATTTAAAAGTGAAAATGTGTAAAATTTAGTTTTTTTACAAATAAAAAAATAAACAAAAAAATGATGCCGAATTTAGCGAAGACTGAAAAATGTCCGTACTACTTTTAACATTGCTTTTTTTGCAAATTGTTAAAATACAATTTAAAATTTTAATAAATTTATTTTACAAATTGTGAAAGATACGTATACAAAATTAAAACTTTCACGCCGTTTTGAGTGACCAACACCCCCATTTACTAACCAACGAAAAGGGTAGAGTGACCAACACCCAGTCATCTACTATCCAACACCCTACATTTATTATCCAAGACCCCACACCAAATATCCAACAGGGTATGTTTTGTTCGTAAAAGTGTATTTGAGTATCTTATCCATACTAAAAAGAACCAATCAAGACAAAGATAGACTTTCTCTTTTTTTGTATATTCTCGTAAACAAGAATCACAATAAATTTTCAAAATACATCACCGTAGTCCATTATCTTCTTCTTTTTCCTGTCGTTCTTTTTTGTATTTCTTCAATTGCACGGGTTCTTCTTCTGTTGCTGTTTTTTTTTTCTGCTTGTCTCGCTTTTTTGCATTTCTTTAAAGGAATGTGTTCTGCTGCTTCTGAAGAGGGCTTCTTCTCATTGTTATCTTTTTTCTTCGGACACTCTGAAGACCAATGTCTCTTTTCTTGACATTATTAACGGGTATTTTTACTTTTTTGTCTCTCTTTTCTCTTGTCTTTAGAGGTTCCTTTTCTTTGACGTAGTGGAAATTCTGGAGCCCAATGTTCTTTCTCTTGACAGATATAGCAGGTATCTTGATTTTTATCTCTAGAGGAGTAGCCAAAAGTCTTGTTGAAATTGTACTTTCGAATGACTGCCTGAAAATCTCGGACCAGAAATGCAATCTGTTGTGACTCTTCCATCTCCACAGATTGAAAATGGATGAGTGTATTCTCTTATGCAAAAAGGGTCTCTCTATATATTCGGAGAGAGTGTGTATCCTAGTCAAATTAAATCTGAATTATCTACTGTTATGAAACGATCACACATTTCCAACGAGGAACCAGAAGCCAAGCAGCAACGACGTTCTGTATTACCCATCACTCTTCAAGAAGTATTAGCACAAGTTCACGTTAGCTATTTTAAAGAAGACATGATTGATCCTGAGCCAACACCATATACCTCCACTGCAAGACCTAGAGAGTCAAGATATACGAAAAAGGAAAGTCGTTCGGTAGCACCTAAAGATTATATTTTACATTCGACCTACCCAAAAAGTGATTTCCAGAAAATTTAGAACGACGGCTTACACTTACCAGCTGTCTTCATTACGGATTTATTGGAGTCAGTGATGGGGAAATTGAAACGACAATGCCAAGCTCAAGATGAAGATCGTTAGAGATTATCCATCACTCAAGACAGTTTGAAATCTCTTGTTTGTATCTAGTTTAGTACACCTGCAGAATTAACTTCTTCCAAAATCTTGGAAAAAATTCAACATGTCCAAGAATCCAACGATGAGTTTGACATGACCGATGGAAAAGGTTCTCTTAACATGACACACGTTTCACTTCCAAGAGGCAGTGGAAAACGAAAAGTTTTATCGGGGAATCAAGTTTACCACTACCAAACGAAGTATCGTCCAGATCAGCAACGATCCTCATTGCAGCTTACGTGACATCCAATGCCCGTTTAAAATTGTATTCTGTCTTGGAACCTTTAGGAGATCAAGACCTTTATTTTGACACCGATAATTACATCTATATCGATCGCCCTGGAAGCTATCACCCACTCAGCGAAGTCGAACGTTTAGGAGCTTGGGCCAACGAACGTCCAGATGACTCTATTTTGAGTTTTGCTAGTTGTGGACCGAACATTTGCGGCTACCAGTACCGAGACAAACAAGGACAACTTCATACTAAATGTAAAGTGAAAGGACCGACATTGAACTATTGTTCGAGTCAACTGGTTGACTTTGACGTCCGAATAGAAGCCTTAAAGTCAGGACAAGATCAAGACTTTCACGAGTAAAAGTTGGATCCTCACAAAATAGTATGTTTGCAATCACCAAATCATCAGTCGACCCTTGGAAAAAGTACATCAGATCATCTACCAGAAACGAGTGCGACTTCCCGATCACAACACGTTACCATACGAGTACTGAGCTCCAGTATAAATCAGTTCCAAGACAGGAATATCTTTGTGGCCGCAGACACTCACAATAAATGATGAATTCGATACAGCAACAGTGTTATGGACCCACTGAATACAAATTCCCTGTGCTCTTTCCTGACTATTGTGATTTTGCCAGTCGATTCTAGACGTTCAAAAAAGGAAATATATGGATGGATTACCCGCTCCCAAATCTTTAATCAGAGCAGGATTTGTCTACTTGGGACGAGGAAGCCATGTACAGTGTTTTAGTTGCTGTGTAACGATCCGTATGGACTATACAGATTCAGCTATCATAGAACATGCCAGACGAAGGCACTACTTCCTCCTCTAGGCCACAGCAAGGATAAGGCAGAAAGAGTCGTCGAAAATCCTTCAGACCTCATAGACACGCAGCCGTCCATATAAAGAATAAGAAAAGAAGAACAGCTGTCAGATAATTTGACGTTTTTGATTACAAACCGAAAATGATGCACCTAGATTCTTCTGAATGTTCCAAGTAAAAACTCAATCTGTTTGCCATGCCATCGATGATGATGACAATGCAAGAATTCCTATGGGTGGAATACATGAAAATCAAAGTTCTCAAAACGGGTAACACCAATCTAGGCGCCGATGCCAGAGTGCCTCTCGTCAACAATTTCATGCATTCCTTGTTCAGGGGATATCGATCAAAATTCTTTTCGAGTTTCAACACTTCAACCTGTCCAAGATAGAAAGTCACCCGAGATGGCCAGACGTTGTGTACCATACTCTTTGAACCTAACTTTACCAAGAAGAATTACTTGAGATCTAACTTGACACTGTTTGAAGCCACAGGACAGTTAGGTACCAACAGCAGCCACGGCATTTTGTACGAAGATTATGCAGGAGGATATGCTTTGTGGGGATTTGATTTCACTCCAGACCAAGACATTTCCATCCTATTAAATCGGGCCAGCTTCGTGTGGAATTTCAATTTGCAATAGCTCTGGCGAACACAGCGAATGTCATCTTGTATGCAAGATTTTACAATACTCCGGAGACCAACAGTCTGAGGGAAGTGATCCTAGACTATTAGAAGAAAAAAAAGATGGAATACGAATCCATAGAGATACACGAAGAGGATATTTTCTATTCAGAACAACAGTCACAGACTCGAGAAGAAGAAAAAAAAGGCAGTCATGATGTCAAGATGGACAGAACAACACTTAGTCTCCTGTTTCGCTCGTGATTTGGCTGAAAGAATCAAAAGCCTGACTAGAGAACATTGCTATGGATGTCAAATCGACCATCCTAGTCAGAAACAACACGATACACATGTTTGATGGTGAGTCCAGAAGACAAGTTGGAAGAGTATTTGGAAGACGTGTGGGCCCTCATCTCAGAAGAGAAGATTTTGAAAAAGTGGCATAAAGACTTGTGTGACCATTCCTTACCTACACTGTTTTCTCTGGACACGAAGCGCATCAAAGCTCTCTTGCAACAGAGAACAGAGACTTCCCGTTTATCGATTTACTTGATATATATTTTCAAGGAAAAAGTCAGGTGTGAACTAATGACATATCATTATCTGTGAAACAATTTTAAAAAAATGGATGTCTGGGAACTTCATAACCTTCTGATTCACAGTTCGTACACAGCTTCTTAGAATCCAGTGGTGTGTGCGAAAGATGAACTTTCCCATCGAAAACCTAAAGATGTTCGAGCTTATGTTATCAACACAGAGGACAGTCATCGTCATGGAACCCATTGGGTAGCCGTCTACTTTCCCAACGAGCACAGTGTGGAGTATTTTGATTCTTATGAATAACCTCCTCTGGAATACGACATAATTGACAAGATTCCATTGTGTGTATTTTCTTCAACAACGCAGTCTTGGATTCCCTTAGAACATTTTTTGACTTGTTTTGAACGTGAGTACTCTAGAAACGATGATAAAATAGAAAGGTGGTTTTGTTAACATTATGGCTATCTATTATCTTTAGCTCAGAAACGTAGTGTGCATTGATGGTAAAAATATACTGTATTAGATGATCATTTGAAGTTAAGTCTGACCACAACGTTATCAACCTTGTAAATACGCTCATGTTTAATGTTTTTAGTATTTATAAATGATAAGGAAGAGACTAGTCCTAATCCTTCCTCTTCACAGCTGATGTTTCGGTGAATGGGACTTATTAAACAAACAAACAAACAAACAAAAAATATTTGATTTAGAGAACAAAAAATGATGTTGTCTTGTTTTTTTTTTAAAACCAAAAAACAAACAAACAAAACATTGTCTTATCATGCTCATTCACATTCTCTCTGTCAATCTTTACATTTGTAATGTTTTCTGTCACGTCCGCGTACCGAATCGGAAGGATGTTTTCCTTCACGTCCTGCTTCTGACATATACAGCGTTGCATTGGCCAGTCTTGCCGTGCACCCTTGCTTGTGTGTGATAGTGTGTGTATATTTCATCCACCTTCTTTTACATCCCACCCCCTCTTGTGTGATAGTATGTTTGTGTGTTGTTAGTATAATGTGCGTAAAGCACTCCAACCCTTTTCGTGGTTAGTAAGTGTAGGGGGTCTTGATCACTTTCACAGCGTATTGGATAGTAATAAAAAAGTGGGTGTTGGATAGTAATCAAAATGTGGGTGTTGGATAGCATTTCAAAAAGCGGGTGCTAGATAGCAGGTCACGAAATGGTGTGTTGGATAGTATATTAAAAAGTGGTGTGTTGGATAGTATAGTAAAAATGTGTGTTGGATATTATCTAAGCATTTTAACATTAAAATTCCCGTTTGTCCCCTTATGCCCTAGTGTCATCCCGATGTTCAATTCCCGTTGAGCCGTAGTGTCATCCCCATGTTAATTCTTGTAGAACCTATACATGTTCAACATGAAAACGGGCTATAACACTCTCTAAGTTAACATTACATTTCTCGTGGAGCCTTAAGTGTCATCCCCATGTTAAACCCATGGATGTTTTTTTACATAGGATTTCCCGTAGAGCCCTCACGTGTCATCTAATGTAAACCTACGGCGTAATGTTGATTCCGAAGAGCCATCAATCGCCATCCCCATGTTAAATTCCCGTAGAGCTCCAGAGTGTCATCCCCATGTTAAATTCCCATAGACCCCCAAGTGTCATTCCCATGTTAAATTCCCGTTAGACCCTTAAGTGTCATTCCCATGTTAAATTACCCCTTGTGACCCCCAAGTGTCATTCCCATGTTACATTCCCGTTATACCCACAGTGTCAATTTTGACCCCCTAGTGTCACACTATACTATTGGGGATGCGACGTCCTGTTCACTATTATTAATTTTTTTGTACAACACACTAATATTCAGAACTTTTTAAATACCCGACGCATACATATTTATAACTGCAAAAATTTCCCATTTATATATGGTATATGTTGCCTCCCTTTCCGGCCGGTGTTTGCAATGATTGTTTCCTTGTGGTGGATGTATAGCCCAATAGTTACTCAATAATAATACTAATAAATGTATTGAGCGAAGAGGAGGAAACCTATGATTCATTGAGAGACTCAATTCCAAAGTTATTCCCCTTTACGTGATTATGATGGAAGTAATAAACTTGTGTAAGGTCCATGCGATTGATTAATAGTATCTTCTTTTTGTCTCCTTTTTGTGTCTCACATTTTACTTATCCGAATGCTAGTGAAGTCAGATTAGGTCACAACTGATCGCTATTGATCACTATTGATTGCTAAATCAGATGTGTACACGCAGTCAGGACGTTCATGATTCAAATCAGCCGTGTATGTGTGTATACAAATATATGTGTTATGAAAATAATACTATCAATATTTTTCTCTGAAAAGATGAAATATTTCATACCAAGTGTCTGTCTTCTGTAATTTTTGTCAAAACAAGATTTTTATTTTTTAAGACAAACTTCACTTTAGCGATTTTTGAAGAGGAAATGATTGATCCATATCCAATACCATCCTCCTCCTCCGCCTCCTCTTCCCCAAGACCTTCAGAGCAAAGTTGGTCCAATAAAGAAAATCGTTCGGTAGCCCTCTGGAATTTTTTCACATTCAAACAAAGTGACTTCCAGAAAATTGAGAACCACCACTTACAGGGTGAAATTTAAAGGGTTCAAGTACCAAGTTCCTGCAGAGAAAACGGCTACAATTATTAGGGCTTATTAGAGTATATGTTTGTTTGACTGTGACTGACCAAAGCGATAAGCAAATTTCTTCTCCGTTTTATCTACAAAAAATATATAAATATCAAATACACTACTAAAACGATCAACAATTGATAATTTATTTGCAACGACGCTTACAAATAGTTTATAATAGTAATAATATTCAAATCAATCATTTTCCAAGCTTTAACGTTTCGTTATAAAAGGCAGAATGTATTAGCCACATGAAAAGAAAATCAAATAAGACGTAAGTTTTTTTGGGCGGATTTGCTAAATTTTTGAATTAATTAGAACTTCCTTTTCTCAAATTTACGTTTACCACATTTCAACTTTAAACATTTAAAACGGAAACCTTTCTTTGACGAGCTTGAAGACTTATTGTTGCTCAGCTATGTTTTTCCTACTCCTACCGATTGCATATTTCTTAACTGAAGATTAAGTTTAAAGTTTTTGTTCTTTGTTTTGCAAAACCTGTGCTCTCTCTCTCTCTCTCTCTCTCTCTCTCTCTCTCTCTCTCTCTCTCTCTCTCTCTCTCTCTCTCTCTCAGAGAAAAATAAATTTTGGTGCAACATGTTGTCAGATTTGTAATATTTTTCCCGTCAACGTACTATAAATTCAAAGGTTTGCAAATCTACTGTTTACAAAATATCAGTGAGTAGTGAGTGGGCAGGACGCATTGGGATGCGTACAAGGTCGAACCAATGTTACATGTTGTAACAATGTTTTGTAAGAGTTTCAGAAATATCTCATCTATCTCCCCCCTTCTCTCTCTCTCTCTCTCTCTCTCTCGGTTGCGATCACTATCGCGATGGAGTTGGATTATGCGCTCGTGAGTGAGGGCCCTCGCGAAATTCATAAGGTTATAAACCGATGCCAGTTCTTCTACAAGCATCTGATTTGATTACATTGGTTCAATAGGGATACCATTATGAAGTATGTTGGAGGATTCTCACTGTCGACAAACAAAGTGTGAAGTGTTAAATCATTTAATACGTTTTACTAAAGGTTTTTTTTAAAGAAAAAAAAAACATTTTAAGGGAAGAAAATTAATATCATCTTCTCTTGGGAAAGAAATGATTATCAACTAGCTTTTCAACATTAAATAAAACAAAAGTAGTATAGTGTGTCATTATGGCGTAAAAACTGTCATTCTGGCGGAAAGGGGAATTAACATTAACAAAATGTGACACGCTCTTTCGTCAAGTAGAATTTAATATTAGGTCTCCATTTTGCCAGGGGACCATATGTCGTCAAATGGCCTTTTGTCATCAAGGGGAATTAACATTACTCCCGTCATCTTCAAAATAGGATAATACACGGCCCACCACACACACACACACACACACACACACACACACACACACACACACACACACACACACACACACACACACACAAAAACCTATGCGGAATTGAACACGAGTCCACAGGTGAATATTCTGGGCCCCAGTGCAAAGAAGAGAAATTTAACATTTTAATAGTCTACAAGTTTAACATTGATAGGATCTTATGCGGACAAGGTTACTTTAATACAAATTCATGTAAAAGGGTTGTAGGGTATGTGAAAAGCACCGTTGGGTTTTGAAAACATTATGAATTTTTCAACTCCATGTATGATAGTATAATAGTAATTTTGTGTGTGTAGTGTGTTAGCGCTCCTACCATTTTCTCCCCTTACGCTCCATATGCGATTGTATAAAAGTACGTTTCTTTGCATAGTGTGTGCATATTCCTACCCTTTTCTCTCCTTTCACTTCATTACTAGAGTTGTGGGGGTTATAAGTGCGGTAGGTGGTGGTAGTTTTGTTTATACGGGAATGGTAGGGAAGTTATATGAGTATAGGGGTAGTCGGGAGATTTCGTTTTGTTTATAAGAGGTTAAAATTCTATTTAATCCCCATTTTTTTTACATCCAACCCTGTGTTGGTAAGTAGATGAGTGGGTGTTGGTCAGTCCAAACGGCGTGTTGGCTAGAAAGTGTAGGTGTTGGTCATTCCAAATGGTGTGTTGGTTAGTAGATTTGGGTGTTGGTCAGTCTTGTTAAAAGAAACTTAAAATGTCCGGTCAAGATGAAGACTTTCGTGTCAAAACTGTGAACCTCACAAAATTGTACGCTTGTTAGATCATCAAATTGTCAGTAAATCCTTGATAAAAGTGTATGACGAGTGCGACTTCTCGATCACAAAATGTTGCTTTACGGACACACCTTTCTCCAGTATAAAAATGGACAGAGTTCCAATACAGATATTCATTTTTAGTGCAGACGCTCACAGAGAAGGATGAATTCAACACAGAAACAATGTGATAGATCCACCGACTCCAAGTTCAACGAAGTCGAGAGCGATGCTATGCTTGCGACTAGAATGATGCTGTTCCCTGCGACATAAGCGATGCAGTGCGACCTTGCCGCTTTACTATCGAAATTTATGCTGTTCGTGTACCCATCTATGGATCTTATCCATACACTCACAAACGGTTTGAGATTTGTCTCTTGGACTTTTAAATAACACCACATAATGAGCATTGAGACTGATGGTGGCATGCGTTTTACTTTGTTGAAATAAATTTTGAGTAACGTAAATAACAATGACATTACAATGCTGTCCTTTTGTTTAAACCACTCAATCGCCACGTGCGAATTTACTGATCGATTAAAAAACCTACCACTTCCGATTATTTGAGATTTCGTACGAATTTGTACTACGATTGGTGTCAAGAAAGAGATCCAGTAATTTACTCGTCGCCTTTCTCTGTTTCATCTTTCTAAAAGAACTATAAAACATTATTCACTTTTTTGCTTTCTGACAGTATTCAATATGACTTCCTTTCAATCGTATCCTCATGACAATCTGAATCATGCATTGTATGCCATCAGTCGCGAAAAAATGCACAAGTGCGTTCACATTTGTTAGAAGCGAGTCTCGAAGAAGTCTTGCGATTGTTTACTTTGACAGAACGACGATTACTACAAGGCATCATTGACTTTCTTCATCAAATTAAACGTTTTAACTTAAAAACATCTAGTAGCTTTGACAGAACTAGCTGATCCCTGAATCGATACTCAAACCAAAACACAAATCATCTTGAAACCAGGTTGAAGTGGATCTCTAGGATGGTCATTATTCGTTCGCGTCTAGGATAGGATGTTAATGCCAAATCTTAAAAAGCAAAACCTACCTCTAATAAATCCAAAAGAAAAAAAAAAGAAAAAAAGAAAAGGTGCAGTAAGTTCTACATCTGCCAAAACGAAAAACCAAAAGGAAAACAATCTCTTCAAGAAAGAGAAGTACTGCAGCTTCATCGAGCACGTACTCACAAAAAGCTCGATCTGTAACCATCTCTCCTTCAACTTCTCCTCCGTTATTGATGATGCCTGCTAAACCTAATTTACGACCATTGTTTCCCAATCTTATGAAAAAAAATGGAAAACCATCTCTAAAGAAACTTCTACTCCGTTAACGTCATCTTCTTCTACTACTCTAGCTGCTGCTGCAGCCGAAAATGTGGCTTCCTCAAAGAAAAAAGTACGAGATAGAACAGACATGTTGCAAAGTTTACTGGATTTATCCAAAGAATTCCAGTATAAAAGAAGTGTTGAACAAGATTCACTTCTCTTTTCCTCTGAACAAAGATGTCTTCATCTCAAATTTCACACCATCATCGAAGACGTCCAAAGATATCTCCAAAACATGGAAAAAAGGCTCTCATTCATCGTTTACCTGAGCACTGGGATATCTTGTCTATACTTACGAAATCCAATGCCCCAAAGCGAAAACAAATCATTCAAGAAGCACATAAAGAAATCATTGATACGGTGTGTGAATGTTGTTTGACCAAGGTACAAAAACAGCGATTAGGACGACATCGTCACGTTCTTCGACAAATGGTGAAAAAGAAAAGGCCAATCAGTCAAAAAGAAAAAAAAAGTGCTCGTTCAACGAGAAGGATTGTTACCCATGCTGACAGGACATTTTTTAAAAGTGGCTGCTCTTTTGTCATAATCAATTGCTGGACCACTTCTAGGAGGAGTGTTGAGGTGAAGATAATAAAGACTTACCTTTATGGAAGGACATCACATTTGTACCCTTGGATCTTATTGAAGGTCATCACATTTGTACCCTTGGATCTTATTGAAGGACATCACATTTGTATCTTGGATCTTTTTGAAGGACGTCACATTTGTACCCTTGGATCTTATTGAAGGACATCACATTTGTACCCTTGGATCTTATTGAAGGACATCACATTTGGACCCTTGGATCTTATTGAAGGACATCACATTTGTACCCTTGGATATTATTGAAGGACGTCACATTTGTACCCTTGGATCTTATTGAAGGACATCACATTTGTACCCTTGGATCTTATTGAAGGACACAAATTAACTCTAGTTCCTTACAAACGGCGGATGGAATTCCATCGTTGTTACGAACAACATATACCTAATTTACCTCCTAATCCTAATCTCACTGAGATGACACACTTACAACATAAGTTACAATCGTTAATGGATCAAACAAATCTGTCAGAAACGGAATAATCGCATATGTATGGACAATTATTGCAACGTCTTCAACTGTTTCACCAGAAAGCTTAATACAAGATGGCTAAACCTACTCTGTGAGATTTAAAGAATGTCATGAAAAGCAAAGGTAAACAAAAAGCAGCAAAGACGACGACAGACAGTCAAGGGAATTGAAGAAGATATCGAGTGACTCCTTTGAGATCTGAACCATCGAACATTGAATAATCAATTTTATATAACCTAATCTAGTGACATGTATATGGATGAGTTTTCCAACAACATATAATATTGTTTCACGGCCACATTACCTCAGTCCATACATTTGGACCACGAAGCTCTATATCACCAAGGATCAAAAGACTTTCGTCGTAAAAATACTCAACGAACAAGTCCATGAACAGTTGGACAAAAAAGATCCTGGCTATTACGAATCCAAAAAAGCATCACCAGCGAATCCCCGATTGAGTATCTATGACAAAAGAGTTCATACAGAATATTATTTTGATGCTCGACATCTCGTCGAAACGATTTCAGCTATGATTAGTTTGGCAAAATATTAGACAAAACTCACTGAAGTGTACTGATCGAGTACCATCCACATTCTCATCGTTTCAAAATGGATTTTTCTGACGGCGAAACGCCGTCCATCTCCTTTCTTCCCAGTTTGTTTGCTATTGTGAGTGGAAACACAGCTCTCCCTCCTACCAAAGACATCAACGATCGATTCTTCAACTATTTTCGCTTCCCTATCGAATTGAACGAAGGACTGAATTTGATTTTTGTGTAATCTGATATCGTCGAGTACAGCGTAGTGGGAAATATTGCTTTCAAAGTTGATTCTGCCATGGCCGCTTACAATGAAGGAGGAAACACGTTCACCGAGAATTTGCGCATCGTCATTATCTTCCTGACACTAAATCGTATTTTGACAGTGTCAATATTAGTTTGAAAGGAGATCTTCGACAAAATATTATATTCTCTAAAGGAAAAGACAGCGTGAAACGACATTTTCGAAACAGATTCTTCAGCAAATTGTAACGGATGTATCATGTGTACCGAGAAGTAGTTCGACAACGAAGACATGGTTTGGGAGATATGTTAAAATCAGCTTTTTGTACGGTAGTACCCATCTTGAAACCTAAGGTCACTCAAAGATTGCGTGCTTTAAAAGATGCAGCCTTGACGCAAGGAAAAGAAATTCTCCAAAACCTGCTCATCGACCGACAAAGTTCCAAGCAAGCGTTTATGAAAGCAGGAAACAATGTGTTGATTCAGACAGGAAAAGAACTCCTTGGTCGCCAAAACACATCTGTAAACTAACTTCACGCTCCTGTCATTGATTCCTTTTCCACCCCACAGTAAGGACATGGCAGAAAGAGATGTCAAAAACCATTGAGACCTCAGAGACATGACCGTAAAAATAATAAGAAAAGAAGAACGGTCAGTGATATGGATGTTTTTGGTTACTAAAAGAAAATTATGCACCGAGATTGTTGCGAATGTTCCAACACAGAACTCAATCTGTTTGCCATGCCACCGACGATGATGACGATTCAAGAATCTCATTGGATATAATTTCATCCCGTGTCGTAGTTATCCACCTCAGCTCCTATCGAGTTTGAAATCAAAGGATGAACCGAAGATTACATTAATTTGAATAACAGTTACTTGTACTTGAAAGTCAAAGGTCCCCCAAAATGGACAACAGCAATGCAAATCCCGCTTCGAGAGTGACTCCCATCAACAATTTCATGCATTTGTTGTTCATCGAAGTGGATTTGTACTTGAACAACAAACTACCCGGAAGTATCATGGACACTTACCCTTACCGAGCTTACCTGGAAAATCTTTGACGTTCGGCAAAGAAGCCAAGAACAAACATCTGGATACCTCACTGGTGAGAAAAACTGACGTCTTGGTGCTTTTAACGACAAATAGTTGACAGAAGAATCCCTCCCATTGTAGGATTTAACGACCGCTAAAGAAAATCAGACAAGAAGGTAGTTTAGAAATGATGGATCGTTTACAATTGGATTTGTTGAATAGTGTGGATGTACGTCTGAGACTGAATCGAAGTAGTACCGTGTTCCATTTGATGGTCAATGCGAACGAGTACAAAACGAGCATCGAAGAAGCCAGACTCTGCGTATGACGTGCGGAAGTCTAACCTAAAGTGGGAAACGATATCAGTCAAGCTCTGACCAGAACAACAGCAAAGTATACTGTACTACGAGTGGAAGACAAAACCTTCGCCATTGCCTCTGGACTCCGATCCAAAGTTAAAAGTAATGTCTTCCAAGGTCAACTGCCTAAACTTTTGTCAGCAATTCTGCTTTCATAGGAACTATTAATCAAAATCATTTCGGGCTCCAATATTTCAGTGTGTCCAAGATAAAAACAACCTGAGATGACCAGACGTTATGTACCAGGCCATTCGAACCTAACTTTCGTTAGAAATTTTACTTGAGATCTCACTTGACTCTGATTAAGTAACGGAACAATTAGAAACCAACAGTTGCCACGGCATTTCGTAAGACGATTATTCAGGAGGATATTGTTTGTGGGGATTTGATTTCACTCCAGACCAAGGAAGCAATAAGGGTCGTTTCCATCCTATAAAATCAGATAAACTTTGTGCGGAACTTCAGTTTTACACTGGCCCTCGTGAACAGTGAACGTGATCTTGCATGCAGAATTTGATAATACTCTGGAAATCAACAGTCTCAGAGAACTGATCCTAGACTATTAAAACAAAACGTGCCATACGAAGTCATGGACAGAGGCGAATTTGATGTTCTCCGTCCAGAAGAGCAGTCACATACAATAAGTGGAGAGGAAGAGGAGGAAAAACACAGTCATGGTCTCACTACGGCCAGAACAAGAACAACACCTAGTCTCCTGTTTTGCTCGTCACTTGTCTGAAAGGATTACATGCAGATCTTGAAAGATTAGTATAAAGCCTTGAGCGACTATTCCCAACCTCCATTGACTTCTTTGGAAACGAAACGCATCGAAACTGTCTTGCAACAGTGTACCGAGACTTTAGGTTCAACGTGTGAATTCATTACTTATCATTGCATGTGAGAAAGAAAATGAATACCTGGGAACTTCACTACCTTCTGACCTACAGTTCGTACACAGCTTCTTGGAAATCCAGTGGTGTGTGCTAAAGATGAACTTCCTCATCGAAAAATTAAAGACGTTCGAGCTTATGTCATCAACACAGACGACAGTCATCGCCCATGAACCCATTGGGTAGCCAACTACTTACCCAACAACCACACTGTGGAATATTTTAATTCTTATGGATTAACTCTTCTGAAAGACAATATTATGGACTTTGTGAGAAGACATGCTTCATCCACTCAATTCAATAATGTGAGGTTACAAGGATGAGATTCGATAGTGTGTGAACAATACTGTGTGTATTTTCTTCATCAACTCAGTCTTAGCTTCCCATTAGAATATTTAATGACTTGTGTTGAAAGTGATTTCTCTAGAAATGATGTCAAAAGCAAACATGTGGTATTGTGATTATTTAGGACATACGTTTTTTTATTCCAAAAACGTAGTGTTGATATCAATGGCAAAATGACAATGTATTAGATCATTGGAAGTCTAGTCTGACTCCACAACGGTCTCAACCTTGTCAATACGTTCATGTTTAACATTGTTTGCTTGTCAGTTGTACATGAAGAGGAAGCGACTAGCCCGAATCCTTCCTCTTCATTTTTTGATGTCTGACTTAGGGGGTTTATTAAAAAATGTTGACTTGCAAAAAATGGTGTTGGCGCACTTTTTGAAAGAAAAGATTCTTTTCACATACTCTTTTCCTTTGTCTCTGTCGATTTTTAAATTTTTCTATAAGGATGTTTTCTTTCACGTTCGCGTCTCCAGTTTTGAGGGATGTTTTCCTTCATATCAGTGCCTCTAGCATATAAAGCGGTGGGTTTGCAACTATTGCCATCCATCATCAACCAGACAACAAATATGACTACCAGTGGAAAATTAAGTTAAGTCATGTACTTCGTTAATAGGGTGGAGTACCTCCTAGGCAGAATAGATGAAGTTTATCCTTACAAGAGCTATTTCAATCGTTAAATAGTGGCCTTTAAAACATCAACACAACCGTTAAGGGTTTGGTTCGGTTTGGTTTTGTGGGATTTAACGCCATGTTTCAGCACATTATAGACTATACATGGCGGCCAGTATTGTGTTCGCGGAGGAAGAACCTAGGAAGATCCCGGGAAGACTATCGGGAAGCTACTGGCAAGCTTTCGCACATACCCACGTTGGTCGAGCCGAGACTCGAACTCATGCGGACAGAGAGGAGATGCGTGAGTGATCTGTAAAGGCGAGCGCCTTAGACAACTCGGCCACGCGGAGCCCCAACTGTTAAGGGAAGTGATGGAGGAGGAAATGGAGAAGATAAAATAGAGTTGAACAGAGGAGAAGAGGGAGAAGAAAAGGATTAAGAGGTAGGAAATTTTCAAGTTGCCACCACATACAATTGGGAGAGGAAGGCAGATGAGCCTAATTTTAGACTATCTGTCACTTATTAGAAAAGAAGCCGCTGCTGTGTAGTCATACCAGTGAGAACCAGTCGTCCTGGATATCAGTAAGATCTTGGATCCAGGACAAAACACCAACAGCCCTTTTCAGGGCAAGCCAGATCTCTTAGAAAAGAGATACTACTCAATCATTGCCAATATTTGTTTTTATATCTTTGTATGTCTATTCGCAACTAAAAGCTAAACCCCACCCAGAGTGATAGTGTGTTTGATAGTATAGTGTGTGTAAACACTAATACCTTGTTAGGTTCGTGTGAAAAAAATGTGTCATTGTTTTCTTAACAAAATTCTTTGAATCCTCTTTTCCTTTTTTCTCTTGGTCAATCTTTGAATGTTTCTAAGGAGAATAGTTTCTTTTAGATCCGCGTGATCCGTCATAACTTGTATTCTATCCTCTCTGTGCACTACACATTGGGATGTTTTCCTTCACATCCAAGCGGTGCTTTCGACAATCTTACCATTCCTCGTCGACTCGTCAGCAACAACAACAAAGTAGAATGAGCAACCAGCACTGTCAGATTGGCAAACTGTGTGAAACCACAACCTTGTTGGAGAGAACAGAGCGCTTCTTGGACCAATTGATGGAATACTACTCTACTAATTCAAGGCATCTCAAGAGGGAAATGATCTCTTTGCGAACGCGCAAAGAACACGTTTGCGAAGTAATAAATACTGACACAGCTAAAATAAAGAGATCTTGGGCTGAGGAAGCGGTGAAGAGGGATAGACAGGAGATGAAGCAAGAACTCCTCAACACCAGATGGCAAATAGTTCAAGAGAGGTTACAAGGTAAAGAAGAATAAGAAGCCCAACAAGTCTTTTCATTTTTGAACCCTTTTTAACAAATATTCAAGAGTCTAACAGAATAATTTTAACACAGTTCCGTAGAACGAATTATACGTTTTGTACTGAAAATGGAAGGTAGAAAAATTTGGATACATCTAAAAGAAAATGTAAATTATGTGCCTCACAAGATATAGGTGATGAAATTTCTTTTCAATGTGATCATTTTGCTGAAATAAGAAAACAATATATACATAAAAGTCTCTCAAAAATGTTAATATATACAAATTTAGTGAGTTGCTTAATAGCATATATGCTAACGTAATTGTTAGATTAAGTAAATTTGCAGAACAAATATTTCAATCATTCTGTTCCCTTGTAAACTCAAAATAGTTATGTCTAGAATAAAAAATTCCCACTGTGTTCTGTATATAACAATATTTATCAGAATATATATTTTTCCACTTTTTTATTGTATTCTTTAATTTTTATCCACTACACCACCACCATTATTATTTTATTTTGGTTCTTACTCGTATATGTCTATTGTTAAACACGAGTGAGCAACAATGCTCGGTTCTCTTCTGTTCTGCAGATCGGATAATTTTTTAGTGTAAAAACATCAATATAAAAAGTAATACCCCCCCACACACACACACACTAAACAAAGCAAACAAAAACAAAGCATGTTTGGGGAATTAAGGAGACTTCTTCAAGAATTTACATTAGAAAATGTATCCCTGGATAATAACAATATGTTTCCAATTACATTGGACGGTATCTGTTATCTCGTCATAACTTATATTTTCATGATGCAAAGTTCTTTCCTAAACATTTTTTATAAAAATTGGCCCCGATATCTTAGGTTCCTAAATGCAATTGCAGAAAGTTTAAAGGACCTCGATTGTTTGCACACGCGCTATATGCATAGTATTATAGAAATCATCCGAAGCTATTTTTATTCTGGTAAGTATTGAAGAACCAATACTTTTGTTTTACAGTGTTTGAAAGGTGTGATAGTGTTACATTTTATGAAAGGTGTGATAGTGTTACATTTTAGGTCACAATAAACAAAATCATTATCGCTTTTCATTTAACATATATTATTAATCCATTCACTAGAAATGATCGCAGAAACTGGAATTGCAAGAAATTTTAAAATGAATTGACCACCAAGTAAGTACACAGGCAAGCTTCTTTCTTTCTTCTCTGAGTATCAACTGCCCAAGATAATGTGTCATTTGCATTACTACTTGAACCATGATAAGCCTTTAGTGCCAAGGTAGCACAGTTAATTCCATCACACTCAAAAGCATGAAAATTCGACGGCACCGTTGACATCTACAAAAATAGACGAGGCAGGCTGAAGTAATATACATCATTCCTTCTAAAAGCACTAACTGCCAAGCATATTTGGTATCTTATATTTACACCCGGACCAGTATCAGTTGGAATTGACAAATATTCCTGGGAGACCTAGTTTGGGCAATTATTGTGGGTAAAACATAAAGTATGAAGTTGTTCACAAAAGTGCAGAGCAATGATTTGTCATCTTCTGTAAATAACTATAAAAAAAGATTTGTATATTTCACTTTTTCCTATAAAGAAAGTCGATAATTAAAATACTAGTTATCATCGGTTTCAAATTTATTTCTGAAATATATATTCCTAGTACACCTGATACAACAATTGTTTGCAAGTTTCACTCAGTCATATATATATATATATATATATATATATATATATATATATATATATATATATATATATACTACCTGTCTGTCTGTCTGTCTCTCAACAAACAATCACATCCTTTATATGCCTTTATATACAAAATACGTCAAATCCCATACATTAATAAATAGAGGATATCTACGTCGAATCTCATATATGTAATTAATAGAGGATATCTACTTTTTATAGTAGATATACGGAAATATTTCACTCGTGAAGTGAAAATACAATGTTTCTACTTCACTCGTGAAATATTTCCGTATATCTACACAAAATACGTAGATTTTCTTTTTATTATCTATCTTTTCAAAGACAAACCCGTCGATTTGCATGGATTTTCTCCATTCTGTGCCAATGCGATGAACAGCTGAATTACTACATCGATAGAAAGAAGTTTCTAAATTTTACAATAATTTTGGGACAGCGACGTTTTACAAATTTAGCCTTTATATATCATGCTTCAAATTGTGTATTTTATCACGATAATGACTGAATTCATACGAAAATGAAGAGATTTTTATTTCATGCGCTGATTGATACTGTTGGGGTTGGGTTAATGTAAAAACATCACAGAGTGGTTGTATCTGAGAGACTTCAGAGCGTAACATCTTTAAACAACATATTTTGATGCTTGCGAGTTTACTTGGAAGGATTTTCGTTCTTTATTTTGTTTATTTCTACACTCTAACGTGAATTTTTGTGTGGCCTTGGCAAGCTTGCAATCTAGTTCGGTTGCAGATGCTGTATCCAATTTTCGATTGTCACTTAATTTCAGTTTGCAATCAACACTAATCAACGCCGATTTATCCATCGTTTTGAAATACGTTTGTGATGCGAGTTAAAATTGCTACTTTACAAAGTTTATTAATATATTTAATCACGAGTTTTTTTTCTTCTTAAAAATGTGTACCGTTTGTCGTAGAGTATTACAGGTATGCAATACTGTATGGGTTACACATAGCAACAGGTCATGTAAGTTTAGTCACTGACAATTTCCATGATTTATGTAGGAAACTAATTATAAAAAAGTTAATAATTGAATTCTATTTGTTGTTGTTTGGAGTTCGTTATTAGGCATTTCTTTATGGCACCTTTTTGATTGCATAAATGTACACTAAAGGGTCTACAGTTGACACATTTTAAGATCTGTACATCCTGTTGTGGAGGGAGAAAGAGGGAGGGAGAGAGAGATGGAGCAGAAGAATAAGAAAAAAATAAATAGGCCTAAATATAGAAATACAGCTTTGAATAACATAGATAAGGGTGGATATATTTCCTAAATGGGAAAAAAAGAGTTCCAAAAGTGATATCGCCACTGTGGCGATAAAGGTGGTATCGCCACTGTGGCGATATCATTTTTTCTCCCACTGATATATTTCAATATCTCACTTTGAAATATATAATAATATCAATGACGCACTGAATTAAAAAAACAAGTTCATATGTGTCCGTGATATGTCCACTTTATGGAGATTGATTCAAGCGTAACCCATATATGTTATAACTGGGTCATGATATGTCCACTTTATGGAGATTTACTCAGCAACAACAAACATTGTGAATCAGTGTAAAAGATCGATCTTTCCAAAGACCATCTGCAGTTGCCGCGGAGATTCAATTTAACGTGATTTGTTTGATGCAGTGATTTAAGTGATTTGTTTGATGCAGTGATTTAAGTGATTTGTTTCATGCAGGGATTTAAGTGATTTGTTTCATGCAGGGATTTAAGTTTAACAACCTCAAGAAATACTGTAACTAATTGAATTTATATGTTGCAGCCAAAACACTAGATTTGATAGATTTCAGCTTGTTCTAAAATCAGTCATCATCTCTATTGATAGGAAAACATAACAATTTCTTTGTTCTGATTAAATGAAATTTATAAACACGATTGTAAAGTTATACTTATTAAAATATTTAGCCAGGACCCGCTTAATTTAAATGTCTATATGTAACATTATTACTATTGTTATTATTATTAATATTATTATTATTATTATTATTATTATTATCGTCTGATACAACGTTCTTTATATGCTATGATTTTTCAGGACTGAGTGAATATCATCATAAAATCCAGAACACTAACTTGAACTTTTGTTTGCAATGAGTATAGTTATTCATCATTATTTCTAAGTACAGATTACAAGCTCTAACTGGCAAGGATCGCAGGAAAACTGTACATTTTGCTTCAAAATGTCGTTAATAGGTGGTCAGAGAACACATCATATTATAACTTTACTCTTTCCAATTACTTGTTAAAAATACTAACTTCAGAAAGTATAAAATCGTGTGAAATCATGTTGAATAAAACCCCTATCATTGTAAAGTGTAGATTATTTAATTATACTTACAATTGCTTTCTTTAGGCTTCAACTTAAGTAGAATTCGATTGATCAAACATGTTGGTTGAGCTTTGTTAAAACTGAGGTAAAGTGCCATCAAGTTTAACTAAGTTCAACCAACATGTTTGACCAACCTAATTATACGCTAACTGATGCCTACGAAATGCAATTGTAAGTATAATGAAAAGAATTGACGCTTTAAAATGATCGGCGCTTTGATTCATGATCGTTTCATTCACTTTAATTTGACCTGAATAAAGGTAATCACCTCGCTGATACATGCTTTTAGTCATTCTGAATAAAGGTAATCACCTCGCTACACATGCTTTTAGTCTTTCTGAATAAAGGTAATCACCTCGCTGACACATGCTTTTAGTCTTTCTGAATAAAGGTAATCACCTCGCTGACACATGCTTTAAGTCTTTCTGAATAAAGGTAATTACCTCGCTGACACATGCTTTTAGTCTTCGTTTAAATTAGATTTTTGGCGTCGCTATCCATTGGATCCTTCATACATGCAATTTGACTTTACTAGAATGCATTAAATATTTCTCCATGTAAAAAGTATAACAACTGATAACTATATGGTCATTTGTCAGCAACTTGTGTTATTATCGTTTTTTATCGCCCTATGAGATGTTAAGTTAATTCTTTTTCTTTTTTTATAAGAAATTAAGTTTAAAGACCATGGCTTGCAGAAGACCATGTGTAGAACCCCATGGCTTGCAGAAGACCATGTGCAGAAGCCCATGACTTGCAGAAGACCATGTGCAGAAGACCATGACTTGCGGAAGACCATGTGCAAAAAACCATGGCTTGCAGAAGAGATACTACGATTGAGATTTTTGTACTTAAAACATGAAGCTGAATTCTCAATGCTTTCACCTTTATTCAACAAAAATTTCAATTTGAGTAAATTAAAAGATTTTGAGGATAACACTAAATATATAAAGGTATTTTACGAGATATGGGCAAGGTCATATCCCCGTTAATTAAGTTCATATTTCAATAACAAAGGGACACTACTGTGTACAGTTTCTGTATATTGAGGGGAACAAAGCACTGCCTTATTCTGTATCATGTTTCGTCTAAGCGAACTGATCAATAATTCAATTTTATTCCCACAGAAATTGCATTTGTCTTAACAACCCAAATGATAAACCTTTCTGTGGTCATTAGTCAACGAAAAAACCCAAGTCAAGCAATTGCTTGTAGATCCCAAGCACCACAATTGGATTTGATACAAGGATTTTAAGCCAATCCGTTCGACTGCGTATTTTGGGCATGGATCAACTTCTTTCTGTTAACGTCATTAGTGATGCAATAGCTATTGCTTGGACTATTTGATATCGCATTACGTTTTATCAGAGCACCATATTCGTAACATTAGAGATTTGCTGAACACTAACACAAAATTATAGGGGAAAATTTTAAATATACCATGTGCAATGTAGAATTCATTTTGCGGGGTCACAATAACCACTCACTTTTCTTAGCGTTCCTGAAAATTTGTATCCATCCTAAATACTTCTGTCAAAATGTAGGAATTAATTTAGCCCTTAGTACTACAGCAAACCTTGCATTCGGCTAAACTCAAGATACAACATGTACTGTAGTTTATGGGCACTTGTCATTATAAAACGGTCAAATATTTAAAAGAAATTCATCCAAGTCGCAAATCAATTTTCTTGACGTGGGGTGTCTTTTTTTACGGAGGTGTTGACGAAGACATGTATCAATTAAGTACAGAAAGGAAAGGTGCATCATCATCCATACATTCTATAAAAATTATTCTGTTAAGTTTTACATATCGCAAAAAAATCAAATGTAAGGCAAAATGTTTAGAACAGTTGTAAGGAAAAAAAATTTCACTGTAACAGTATAAATTAGTTTTATTAAAACTCTGCTGTATACATCCATTTAGTTCAGATATGTCGATGTTACCAACCTTAGTATGAAAAAGACGGGTAAAAGGTTTAAGTTACAATCAGAGGACAGTTCTGATATTGGTGTTCAGATAAATATATTTCTGCTGTATTTTGAATGGATTTCATCTGAAAAAGGGTACAAAATGCTTGCAAATGCCTCTTAAATGTGGTTTGAATTTTACTGATATGTACCACAAGTAGTTTACAACTAAAACTGTAAATAAAAATGACAATGTCTATGAAACCGAAAAACAGCCGAGGGCATCCAACGCAATAGTGTAAGTACAAATGACAATGTCTATGAAACCGAGAAACATCCGAGGGCATCGAACGCAATAGTGTAAGTACAAATGACAATGTGTATGAAACCGAGAAATAGCCGTGGGTATCCAACGCAATAATGTAAGTACAAATGACAATGCCTATGAAACCGAGAAATAGCCGAGGGCATCCAACGCAATAGTGTAAGTACAAATGACAATGTATATTAAACCGAGAAATAGCTGAGGGCATCCAACGCAATAGTGTAAGTTACAAGAATTGTTTCATACTCAAGCTTTTCATTCTCTGATTAATACAGACATCGATTGTTTAAGAGGACTCCATAAGCGTGATCACCTTTATTGCTAAATTAATGCGCACACACACACACACACACACACACACACACACACACACATATATATATATATATATAGTGTGTGTGTGTGTGTGTGTGTGTGTGTGTGTGTGTGTGTAATGAACAAACAGGTTAGAGAGTTATAATTCGTTCCTAAGCTAGAATCGAACACGCGCCGCGAGTAACGGCACTCATCGCTTTTCTCTGTCTGTCTCTCTCATGCACGGGGCGTTATATTCTACTCCGCCATGCGCTCATCCCCAAAAAGGAATGGAACAAAGTCGAAGCAAAGGGCTGAAAGAACCAAATCGGTAGGCAAGCGGAGATTAACACTCAGCAAAATGCACAGACCCACTGAATTTATAATTAGAAATGTAGTGTAGATACATGAAAGTATAATTACAAATAAACATCTATATACCAAATTACAAATATACATCTATATACCAAATACAGAGGAAAGACACAAATATACATCTATATACCAAATACGGAGGAAAGACACAAATATACATCTATATACAAAATACAGAGGAAAGACACAAATATACATCTATATACCAAATTACAAATATACATCTATATACCAAATACAGAGGAAAGACACAAATATAGTCGTACATGTTAAAGAGTTATAATTCATTCCATTGTAAATTCACAAATGCACTGGAGTTCTATTGAGAAATGCAAGGTATAAACATGATATTATAGTTACAAAACTGACACCGATATATTGGAGAGGTAAGCGCGTATACCTGGATCCCACACTGCATGTATGAATACATGATTATAAGAAAGAAATTTATATAAAATGACAAAACATAATGAGATAGGTTATAGAGTTATAATTCAATCCAAGCAGACATCGAACCAGCGCCGTGAGCAACGACACACATCGCCTAGCTCCCATGCACCCTTCTCTCTATTCCACAGGACAATGCGCTCATCATCAAATGAATGGGCCAAATGTTCACGGGAACCAACTCAATGGGGAACCGAAATTGAACACCCAGCTAAATGCCAAAACCTAATGGATTTGTATTTGGAAATGAAATGTATTTAAATGAAATAATAGTTACATATAGACACACATATATATTAAACAGAGAGAGAGAGGCCAGTTCTTTTCTCTGGATCCTACATTATATGCATGGATACATGTTGTTGTTTTGGGGGCTTTAACGCCATTTTCAGCACATGATAGGCCATTCATGGCCGCCAGTATATTTGGTGGAGGTAGAACCCGGAAAGACCCTGGGAAGAACCATCTACCCACGGGAAGCTACTGCAAGCTTTCTCACAAACCCACGCTGGTTGAGCTGAGACTCGAACCCACTAGGACAGAGGTGATATGTGAGTGAGCTTAAACCACTCGGCCACAAGCTACAAGTGTTGTTGTCTTTCTTCATGTCCTCCTGAAGATTTTATATTTTTTCAATAGGTCTCTTCTTGTTTCACTGACTAAAAGAGGATAGTCCGGTACAACTATATAACCTGAACTCTTCATTAGTATACAGGAAGCCTTCATGACCATTTCTCTATCGACGATGGAGAGAATACAAAGGATGGCCTTGTTCTCAGAGGAAAACTAATGTACTCTATGAAATAGCAATATATCTACATGGTCAGGATTTAATAGGAAGGTCTGTTTAAAAACATGTTGCCCTCCAGCTTTGTAGATGGGACGGACTCCATGGTATCAAAAGAAGTTCTGTAATAATTAGACACAATTTATTTCCACAGATGTTCTAATATTTTAGCCTTTTGAGACCCTCCTCCTCCTCCTCCTCCTCCTCCTCCCCCTCCTCTGGTTAAGACTCAGTTGATAGAAACTTTCCAGTGAAGCGTAAAACATTCATAGTTGCAACACTACACTAACTTTTCAAGCACATCCACACACACACACACACACACACACACACACACACACACACACACACACACACACACACTTTTAACTGTCTTAATATTGGCGAAGATTTATACAAGTTTAATAGAAGATATTAAGAGGTAAAGTTTGAAAACTCTTGGCTATGTCAGAAAACCTATTTCAGTAGTAAATACCAGACATTCTTGGCTATTTCAGAAAACCTATTACAGTAGTAAATACCAGATATTCTTCTGAATCTGATTTTGTATGTCAGAAAACCTATTACAGTAGTAAATACCAGACATTCTTGACTATGTCAGAAAACCTATTACAGTAGTAAATACCAGACATTCTTCAGAATCTGATTTTGTATGTCAGCTGAACATTGGTGTTTCGATTGCACTGACCTCCTTTCCGTTATTCTTGATGTATACATATTCACTCTTAACAGGCATAATTCAACTTATGGTTCAAATAATTACTTCCGACTGAAAAGTACTACATTAGGAACTTAGAGAAACAGTTCACAGAATACTAAGTATGATAACTTTGGTAAATCAAAAATGTTATTACAGCCGATAAGTGACTTACTTTACCAAGCCAAAACCAAACAATTCTACTTAATATAATTTTCTTACAACGCTATGAAAAAATTGCCCTATTCCCTCAAAATTTTTAACGTTTGCATTCGATAATTAAAAATATGATTGAATGGGATTTATGGCCTATTCATAATGTGCAAAATCTAAGACGTTTTCAAAATGGTACTCCTCTCTGGAGGACATTTTCTACTTCAAATTGGTGACAAAGTGCTGTTGAAACGTTTTATCAATCAATTCTTAGTAAACTGCGTTCATAAATTTTACATCTTTTGTAGGAAAAATAATTTTGATCATTAAATTTGTTTATGTATGATTTCAATCACTTATGGTAGACTGTAGTGTAAGTCAACTATTATTGTTTTCATCCGATTGGAAGAATTTTATGGTCTACCAGGCTCCCTGACCTTTCTCTTTGGCCTCTATATGCTGGTATTTCAGCTCCCGCTTGATATCCCGCTTGCATGTCTTTGGCGTCTATATGCTGGTATTTCAGCTCCCGCTTGATATCCCGCTTGCATGTCTTTGGCGTCTATATGCTGGTATTTCAGCTCTAGTAGATATCCCGCTTGCATGTCAAACAGCACAAAGATGATCCAATTTACATCAATTAGAATTGAGCATCGTCCTCGTCTATCTCTCTGTCTTTAATGCACCATAAATTAGGGGGGCATGGAGAGTAACTACCTCAGATGCAATACGTATATAAATGAATAATCGAGTAATCATTTTCGTATATCTCCGAGGATGTATAAATACAATAAGAAACGATTATTCTATCATTAGAACGAAGCTCAACAAATTTCCATAATTGTTTGGATAACAAGCACATTTCTGACCTTAGCAAGTCTTAACAGTAGTGAAGTCTTCTAGCGAGTAGATTAAACATTTGATGAAAGGAATGACATAAACATGGGTCAAAATGACTTTCAACTCGTCTAAATAACGTAGTCTACACTTACGAGACGTACATATATTAAATATGCTATTTTGGTTGTTATCGACAGTAATGGTGTATTTCGTGCAAAGCTTATCACAAATGCCGATGTGACCACGCATGAAAGATCATAAATATTTGATGGACTCTTCATAGGAAAACGAATCATGTGCTCTCCCCTTTATGTTTCTGGTTGCTACCATCGACCACATATTGACAACTTGGAATCAAGTAGTCTAAGGAATTATTAACCAGCAGAGACACTACACTACACGAACAGACGTTTAGAAAATTTTATAATCAGATGACAAATTCATACCTGAATATTCTTTAGGATATGATTTTAATGTCGATTAAGAACGAAATTCGAGAAAAAATTGCCTATGCTGCTCTCACCTCTCACGCTAACTGTGCGAACTAGGCCATAAAAACTCGGTGGTTACATTTTTACTGATTGACTAGCCAAGGGGATATATTAGGAGATAGCGATAAAGTTTCAGTTTGCACGAGTATGTTAAGTCATAGACCTCAATTGATGTTAAGTCATAGACCTCATTTGATGTTCATCCAGATTTACTGTCGTTGTTTCCTCGACATTTGCGTGGGTCGACCTGAACACTTCTTTTTAGAGGTGATCGAGGCTGTAACTAATACTATACCCGCGAGGCAACACTATACAAATTAGATAAGTTAGTACACTGGTATACAGAGGCAACGCTATACATATTAGATAAGTTGGTATACTGGTATATGGAGGCAACACTATACATATTAGATAAGTTGACATACTTGTATACCCGCGAGGCAACACTATACATATTAGATCAGTTGGCATACTTGTATACAGAGGCAACACTACACATATTAGATAAGTTGGTATACTGGTATATGGAGGCAACACTATACATATTATATAAGTTAGTATACTGGAATACAGAGGCAACGCAATACAAATTAGATAACTTAGTATACTGGTATACAGAGGCAACGCTATACAAATTAGATAAGTTAGTATACTGGTATACAGAGGCAAAGCTATATATATTAGATAAGTTGGTATACTGGTATATGGAGGCAACACTATACATATTAGATAAGTTGACATACTGGTATACCCGCGAGGCAACACTATACATATTAGATCAGTTGGCATACTGGTATACAGAGACAACACTACACATATTAGATAAGTTATCATACTGGTATACCCGCGAGGCAACATTATACATATTAGATACGTTGACATACTGGTATACCCACGAGGCAACACTATACATATTAGATAAGTTGGTATACTGGTATACAGAGGCAACACTATACAAATTAGATAAGTTGGTATACTGGTATACCCGCAAGGCAACACTATACATATTAGATCAGTTGGCATACTGGTATACAGAGGCAACACTACACATATTAGATAAGTTGGCATATTGGTATACCCGCGAGGCAACGCTATACATATTAGATAAGTTGGTATACTGGTATACCTGCGAGGCAACACTATACATGTTACATAAGTTGACATACTGGTATACAGAGGCAACATTATACATATTATATAAGTTGGCATACTGGTATACCCGCGAGGCAACACTATACATATTAGATAAGTTGCATTACTGGTATACCTAGGCAACACTATACATGTTACATAAGGTGGCATACTGGTATACAGAGGCAACACTAAAAATATTAGATAAGTTGACATACTGATATACAGAGAGGTATTGCTATACATATTAGATAAGTTGGCATAATGGTATACAGAGTCAACATTATACATATTAGATAAGTTTACATACTGGTATACAGAAAGATATTTGTTATAGATTTTAGATAAGTTGACATACTGATATACAGAGAGGTATTGCTATACATATTAGATAAGTTGGCATACTGGTATACAGAGGCAACATTATACATATTAGATAAGTTTACATACTGGTATAGAGAGAGGTATTTGTTATACATTTGAGATAAGTTGACATACTGATATACAGAGAGGTATTGCTATACATATTTTATAAGTTGACATACTGGTATACAGAGAGGTATTTGCTATACATATTAGATAAGTTGACATACTGGTATACAGAGAGGTATTTGCTATACATATTAGATAAGTTGACATACTTGTATACAGAGAAGTATTTGCTATACATATTAGATAAGTTGACATACTGGTATACAGAGAGGTATTGCTATACATATTAGATAAGTTGACATACTGGTATACAGAGAGGTATTGCTATACATATTAGATAATTTGACATACTTGTATGCAGAGGCAACACTATATATATTAGATAAGTTGACATACTGGTATGCAGAGGCAATACTATACATATTAGATAAGTTGACATACTGGTACACAGAGAGGTATTGCTATACAAGATATTCTATACAATGGATAAAAAAAGGCTACATAAAACTATATAAAATGAAAAACAAAACCACAGGATGAACTTTGCTAAGTAAGTTAATTAAACCATGTATCCTTTTTTTAATTTTTATCGGTTACTTAAGTAAAGGCAAAAAAATTTAAAATATGTATAACGTACGATTATTTTGTTTTTGACCAAGTAAATTATGTCTGCTGTTTTTGAATTCGACAAATATAATTTGTGAAGTTTCAAAGTTAACAAGGAAAATTAGACCCAAAACCAAGTGCAGAGACATTTAAAGAATGTTTTCTTTTCATGACTTTGACTTAACATCTTTTTAAAGAAATACATACAATTTACACAACAATGGTTGAACCCAAAATTGCGCCTCAAAACGAAACAAGATAGTCTCAAACAAGCGTAAAGTTTGAAACACTTCTGTGCTTTGCTACCTGAGTCTTTGGAGCAGTATGTGAGTAGTCCTGTCATACAAATGTATCTATTTAAAAAGAAACTATTTGAGTAGAGTTTTCTTCGAATCTGTTGAACTAATTTTTGTTTGCATTATTAAATACATCATTTCGAATAATTGAGAACCAGACCCTTTATTATCAACTTGTTGGAATAATTGAGAACCAGACCCTTTATTATCAACTTGTTCAGCACAAACCTCAAGCTCAAGATCCAAGTCCTAAACCATCAACAGTCTGTAAAGTCCTAAACCATCGACAGTCTGTAAATTACTAAACCATCGACAGTCTGTAAAGTCGTAAACCATCGACAGTCTGTAACTTTATGAAAATGAGATTAAAGTAATAGAACTTTCATTATTCGCTTATTCTAGGTGTCTCTGCTAGTATGATACATTTCAACTACTTAGGTACACAACAAGTATATCAATAAAAAAAATTAGGGAAGTTTTGTTTAAGTTTGAGTTTCCCCCTCAAAAAAGGTTTGGACCTGTTGTATTTGATCTCCCGAAACCATTTTTTTTTTCTAAACAAGCAAATGAGACTCTTCTTACTGAAATGTCGAAATGAATTTATTTAGGCGGGCAACACGAAATAAATATGTTACGCTGATACTGCTTACGATGGATAGGAGTTGACTCGTAGATATTGGCAAATTAATCAGTAATCAAGTATGCAAAAAAACTGAAGAATGTAATTAAGGGATTAATCAGATTCTAATTTGCCAACTGGAATGGGTTGGATGGGGCGAATTATAATTATGAAACATATAAACATACATAGATAGATTGACTGATGGATGGATGAAAATGTATATATAACCTCTAATAACAAGATTCCGTGCAATGATCTCGATTGTTTGACAACTAGCTTTAATATTCAATCTACGGAGAGAAAAAAAAAGGAGTGTTCAGCGGTTTTGACTTCATACCTATGAGCCATTCAAAGAGTAAATGTTAATTTATCTGCATAGTACTGGTTGGTGCAATCATGCTTGTGTATTACCAACTGGTACAAGATCTTATTTTACAAAATCAGAAAAAAAGAGTGCTGTCTTTATTATCGACTTATTTCTGAAGTAAAGCATACTTCCAATTGATTAATGCTTACAGAAGGGGAAGATAAGTCCACGTCGCTCGGGGATTTTATTTTAAAGTGCGAGACAAATAATTGGGCTAATTATTCTTCCGTGAGTATTATATAGAAATACGAAGAAAGCTGCAAGCTGAGGTCAGGATCAATCTGATAGACAGAATTCGTGCCTTTATGTGTTTTCACCAGGCTTTGTCAAATTGGGGATAATTAAATTTGTCGGTCTTATTTGTACCCATGTACATGCGAAGGAAATAACCATAGTATGCGGATTGCTGGTATATTCAATGCAAAGACATGATAGCATAGCCGCGACAACACTTACAATATCTTGTATCATATTGGTTCACAAGCAACAAAAAAATAAGACAAGCAGAATGAATTATGCTACCGAAAATGTCAACACTTGGTGAAAAGATACATGATTTATTTTTTAAACTGAAAATTAGACAAATAAAACGTAGAACATTTAAAATATGTAATGTTTTGGCTATCGTACTTAAGCTCTCGTACCATCCGTAGAAGTGTTTTTTAATGGTTGGTTGAGGGAGGAAATGACATAGAAGAAACGTTGCAAATAGGAAGTCACGAAAAGGCATGACCGTAACTATCCTGTACATTTGGCACGTCGAATGTGAACTCATCTGTGTAGAATTAAGTATGGTAAATTGATACCGAAGTTATCTGTGTAAAAGTAATTATGGTAAATTATTACCTTTTTCGCATGAATATGTCAGTATCGATTGTTTAAATTGTTAATAATACAAATACTGGATAAAGCCAAGGAGACACAAATAAAATTTCCTTCCTCAAAATTTGATCTTCTCTATGAAAAATCGACTATTCAAAGCAATGGATTGGGGCGGATAGATAAACTATAGAAGTTTGCAATATGGATGTCATGAGCTATGACATTTAAAAAAAGACGAATTTCATCTTCACATGCGATTGAACTTACAATCAGTTCATTTCTTTTCTTATGCATTTATTTATTATGTCACATTTTCATTTAGAGAATATTTAATATTTCATTCTCATGCATAATGTATAAACGATTTTCATGAGAAAAGCAGTATTAAAGTGTCATTCTTGGATATATCAATCTCGTATCAATTCTGAAAAATTTAATTAGATGGCAAATCATTTCTTTTCGTACGATATATGAACCAGAAAACTAAACTACTTACAAAGGAGCTTGTGCCCCTCATCAGCATAAATATTCTTCTCTAGATCGAAATAGTGGCATCCCCTTATGAAGGAGAAAGGTATTCTTTAATATGCAATAATTATTCAATTATCGCATTGCTTTCCTTATAAGTCGCAAGTCACTATCACGATATACTCAAATGACACCTCTTTCCCAAATAATACATTATATTTTTGACAACAACGAAAAGTAATTTTCCTTGGCTTTCAGTACAGTGTAATGAAGTTGGAACAAAATGCATTATTTGCATCGAAAACTACGAGAATAAATCATACCCATGATATCTTGGTTACAACACAATCGTATAACAGAGAAATACAAATTTAGAATCGGATCATAACATACAATAACTGTTCCAATTATGAGGAACGGTTTCATCTCTTCTTTAATTTCCTGCCATTTTCGTTCGGTTTGGTAAAATTTGTAGTGTTCTCTTTAATTCTAGCTAAAGTTTCTAAATACTGTCAAAGTAACATAAAAACTCATAAAAATTGCTAATTGAAGTAATTTTGAATATACTGTAATACTTGATTTGGAAACACGTTTGAGTACATTTTCTGTTTCTTATGTTGTCTTAATCGGTAAACAGTGCCAATAAGATCCCTGCAATCTTTTCATCAATAGAATTGTCTCTAAATACACGTAAACCCTATAGTACAGCTACCAGAAGTTGCATGCTCTTTTATCTCTCGGCTTCAACCCTTTTAAATACTATTAACTTGCTTTTGAGCTTTGTTGCCATTGAGAGAAATATCTTTTTCATGTTAACTGTAACCTTACATTTCCGCTTTAATCTTACAGTTCAGAGCCATACAATTCTAATTGCTAAAGTACGCTGAAATTTTTTATTTCCATGTTGAGACTAAGGAAATTAAATAAAGCAGGAGTAATATCAAACGAAAAGGTACCTAATAAAATTTGTATTTTTTTAAAAACAATATGGACCAATCCATTTGACTATTTGCACACAAATATTTATGTGTGACCATTGACGATTTTATGATCACTTCCTAGTATGTAAACTATCGATCAGGCTCTGAGTTGGAAAACTTTGCTAATGCTTAATGTGTCACCCTTCTAGGAATAAAATAGGGGATTACCTATCTTTATTTAAAATAATACAAATAGACTAAAAAATAATAGCTTCTCTCTCTCTCTCTCTCTCTCTCTCTCTCTCTCTCTCTCTCTCTCTCTCTCTCTCGATTGATCTGCTTTTTATAGACAGTCTAAAACTATGGAAAGAAGAGGGCAGATGAGACAAGAAAAAATACACAACCTTGACCTTCCCTGGCAAAAAAAAAGCCTTGATTTTCCTTTTTAGGTGATGGACTTTCTTCACTTTTCTGGGAGTAATGGTTGGCGTCAGGAATCTCTTGCCTGGTTCCTTCTGGGTTTTCTCAATTCTTTCCGGTTTCGTTGGAGTGCATACAGGTAATTCATTTGACGATAAATAGTGTCATCAACTACATATATTTCAAACTTGTTTTTGCACTGTTCCTGAAATGGTTTGAGTAATGTTTATGAATAATGTCTGGTTCAAAGTTTCACTAGTCTATTTAAGTGAGACTTTGTTCTGCATGTGGACATTTTAACTATAATGAAATCAGGATATGAAATACAGTTGTTACGTGTTAATTACTAGAATTTTACGAACATTTCACCCTCATCTTTTACTCTTTTTTGTTATTTTCTTTTTAAACACGCTGTTTTGAAAATACTAATCTAATCTGTCCATTAAGTTAACACGAAATGCGTTTGTGCAGAAAAATGATGGTCAATTAAAGCGATTTTCAAGAGAATCGATATATATATATATATGTGTGTGTGTGTGTGTGTCTGTGTGTGTGTGTCACACAAGATTTAGTGCATTAAATTAAATTTATTAATTCAGACTTGTTTTCAAGTCTCAAGTCATCAATTTAGGGGTGCTTAGTGGCTTGTCAGTTATATTGAAAGTTCATTGTGTGCTCCCGATGGTGACATGCTAAGAATATAAGTGCTAAACCCTTATTCAGAAATTACAGCCTTTATTCGTGTAATTAATACATAACATAAAAACTGTATTTCATGTCTTGATTTTACTATAGTTAAAATGTCCACATGTGCAACAAAGTCTCACTTTGTATCCTTATAGGTTTCGGAGTAGGTAATTAAGACCTTTTAGAAGGCCACAAAACGGCTTGTCAACTTCTTTCATTTGAAACGGATTTATTTAGCATTCATTGTTCTCTATGAAGACTAATATTCTGGTACAATTTATGGTCATTTTACATATGAAGTACTTCTTCAAACTTTCCTAGCATGTCTGTTCTACATAAAATATTAGTGACATACCGAAAAGAGCAGTTTGTCTACTGTTTTTTACCAAGAGTAATATGGTTCATCAGATGAATGATGGAAGATTTTTTCAAACGTTCTTTATAACATTGACATAAGGTGAAAATCACTTTCTTCAGTTCATTTGAACTATATAAGCGAAAACATAAAATATCTTTTTTTTTTTACAAGTGATCACATATTATTTTGATCACAAAGTTGCAGGTCAAACATATAATATCCCTTATTTGTCGATTGCAACAATTCAATGCTACACACATCCCCATGCTAACCTCTTTTATCTGTTTTATCAATAAAAGATAGCAGTAAAAGGTGTATATATATATATATATATATATATATATATATATATATATATATATATATATATATATATATATATATATATATATATATATCCCAACCGAAAATGCTATATTTGCAGAATTATACACTATAAAGCATTCGCAAACTCAACAATTAACAAGTTAACAGTTTGCATAAAAGATGAAAATGAGAATGATATTGATTTTTACAAGATGCCTATAACTTCTGTTTTTCATGTAAGATAAATGTGAGTAACATTACTTCGATCACACATATTAAAGCTGATGAAAGTAATAATTAGAACTTCACAACAGTCTGATGCACATCCAAGAGCACGATAACCTTGGCAAATACATTCAGATCTTAATCTTAACAACTTTAAAATAGCAAATGTTGGGGAACCAACATAAAAAGCTGTGCTATTATAATAGAATATTTACAAAAAAGACTTCAAATCAAATTAAATAAGAGATATTAGAACATATTTTAATAACAAGACACAATCATTTGAGGATGCAGTACTAGAAACAAAAAACTACAAAGATAGCACAGTTACATTGTTAAATAATAACAGGAAAAATATAATAGATGTTCAGGATCTATGCAAGCAGAGATTTGTAATCTTGTCAAGAGTTATCCAAGATCTGTACAGGACAAAAGATGACAATGTAACTCCTTTGGAAACTAAATAATTATGTTATGATATTAATCAGAAAATACATAGTATAGAAGAAGATGTTTTCAAGCTTAAGGAACTGATGGATACTTTACAAACTAAGATTGATAAATTTTGAAAAGATTTTGATAAAGAAGCTGCTGCCAATAATAAAGTAATAGCTGATTTGTCAACAACAGTGGATGATAAAATATCAAATCTTGAAAGAAAAATTATTGCAAATAACTCTAAGGCAACACTTACATGTATAAAAAATCATGATGTTGCACAAATTACAAAAAGTATTGAAGATATGAAAACAAATTTGATTTAATCCAAGAGAAAACAATTAAATGAAAGCAACATACAATTTACAATTTGAAGATCTTAAGAAAAATATTTATCAAATTAGCAATATATTTTACAAACTTTATTTGGCAAACGAACAGATATTAAAAGTGATAATAATATTAATAAGCTTAATTTGGTATCTAAACAAGAGTTTAATAATAGAGTTAGTGTATTGGCCAGTAAAGATGATGATTTGGAGTAAACAGAGTTAGTGTATTGGCCAGTAAAGATGCTGATTTGGATGAAATATAAAGACCGCTGGTGCTAATTTAACTGTTGAGTTGCTTAATCTGGAAACAAAAAATAGATAATTTTTTGAAAATATATGATAAGCTAATAGACCGCTGCAACTCAAGCCTTTACCTTATACACAGAAATCTCTGGCTTTCTAATGAAGGTAGGAAAACCACAATAGAACAGAAAATAATGAGAGAAACTATGAAAACTTAGATAAGGAATAACATTACAAGTAACACAAGTCAGGGAAATTGATACGGAAAAAGCATAGTTTATTGTACATGGTAAAATGTTTTAGAATTTCTTTGGATTTTGATCTTTTGAAAGATCATGATCCCTTGTATTCATATGCATTGCCACACGATTTCTTATTCCGGATAAAATTAGCTGATGCATATGAAATAACTGAAGGACATAATCCTGATTATTAACTTACAAATATTTGTCTTGAATATGATACAATAACATCAGATACACAAACAATAATTGGACAGATACAGATATGGAGTTACATGCTGTATGAGTATCGAACAGGCGAGATGAATATTTATATTTACACCAATACAGAATTTAAAAATGTTATCCTTAACCACCCAATAATGCCACTCAAAGGAGTTCTAACATTATGTAAAAATGGAACTGAGAAAAATGAAATTTTCATCAATTCAGTAATTCTATATATATATATATATATATATATATATATATATATATATATATATATATATATATATATATATATATAATCATATGGCGAATAACAGTCTTTTCAAGTGCACTGGATCCAGCAAGGGATCGCGAGTGACATGGATTGATTAAGATGAATGCAACAAACTGACAATGAACAGTGCAAAACTAGTTTTTAACTAGCCTACGCGCTTTCGACTCTCATTGAGTCTTTTTCAAAGGCAAACACGAAACAGACAAAACAAATAATAAACGCAAATTAGCATTGAAATTACAAATTTCACCTAACTATTTCTAAGGGAATTACAGCTTAAAAATGTTTGGTGTCTCGTCTAGTTGGCTTCAACTCGACTGATGATGCTTACAGCTTACAGCATCATCAGTCGAGTTGAAGCCAACTAGACGAGACATATATATGCCGGTAAATCTAGCAGCATGCTCTATTGTACCAGCAGTTAAATGAAGCATGACAATATTTCTTTCATGAATATCAGAAGCACCAAACAGATAACAGAGAAATGTAAATAATTATATTTTATACTGATCACCATTGTGCATGGATACATTTTTGATCAACACATGATTATGATTTCTTGGAAGTGGGGTCATGTTGGACATTTTCAGAAGGGATTCATCTTCGGATAACAAGAAAATCAAGACTTGAAGCATACAACATGTATGTTTATTTTATAGCAGTAGAACAAGTTATTTTTGAAAATAATCAATTGCAGTCTATATTATATAAGTTAATTGCTTGTAATTTTATGAAACTGATTTCAAAATGTAATCAGATTTATAAATAAACATGCAAGGTATCACATATATGCTCTGCGATATAGACAATATTAACGAAGCTGTTAAATATGAAGTAATAAGATTTTGTGAAATTTGTGGACATGAAGTTGTGATAAGTGTTGAAGGAAAGAGAAAGAAGATGAGAGAGGGAAATAATGGCTATCATAATAAAAATACCAAATCTCCACAAATATCCTGGCAATAGTACTACGATTTCAATGCTCTGAAGATCTTCTTAATGAAATAAAGTTACCAGTTGATGGAATATATGGGTGCAAAGAACTGAAATATCAAACGAAACATATAATATTAAAAATTATAATTTAGTATTTGAAATATGTAACATGCTGAGATTACAAAGGCTGTCAAGAGCAGAGATGTGGATATATATATATATATATATATATATATATATATATATATATATATATATATATATATATATATATATATAATTTCTTTAAAACATTTACTGTCTTCTGTTATCAAAAATATCCAAACAAGACAATTAACTATCAATTCTTTTTTTAGCAAAATATTTGTGTATTCAATCATATATTAATTATGGAGAAGTAAAAACTGATAACATAATGATATGGGAAGAATTGTTTGAGTTTGTTAGTACTTTTACTTCTTATACATTTTTTTAGGACTTTACTTTTTATTGGCATCATACAGCCTTTATTGCGCTGTGGTCAAACGCTAATACATGCATACATACAATGTTTATAAGGCTGACGATCAAATTATATTCTATAAATAAACAGGATACTGGTTATATTTAGTTTATTAAGATATACATGTATATATATATATATATATATATATATATATATATATATATGTGTGTGTGTGTGTGTGTGTGTGTGAAAAATAAAATGAATTTGAGAATACCTTCAAAATTAAACATTACTTATAGCTATTACAAAGTAACTGAAAACATATATCAAAGCGTACCTTTGTATACACTTGTGTGAAAACATGTATCAAAGCGTACTTTTGTATACACTTGTATGAAAACATGTATCAAAAGCGTACCTTTGTTTACACTTGTATGAAAACATATATCACAGCGTACCTTTGTACCCACTTGTATGATTCAACATACTTACATGATAACAATATAAAAATAAGTGGACTAACTATAGGTACAACATAATTATTGTACAAAACGTCCACAATTAAATGCTTGAAAAATCCTGAATTAGGCAAATGCACTCCTTGAACGAGACTTGAAAATGCACTATGAATCGTGGCCGATCCGTATACTCCTACTCACTAGGCAATCTAAAGCAAACACAAACAATAATGCAACTGTAAACAATTGATACTTTGCCATACGCACCAACAAGAAGTAATATATCACGAACGATCAAGCTTTTGACAAAAGCCAAAATAACGTCAATTGGGCTAGTAAATTTAGGATCCTCTTTCAAATTGTACTTAATAATTGAGTGAATATTATTTAATTTACCGATGATAACAACGTAATGGCATGCACGTGATGTAATTCACAATTTGAATTAGATTTTCTACATATGTGTTTGATTTATAATGGGATCGAATAATAGATGGAAAGAGAATACCATTGGATATTGCTTTCGTCAGAGTTAGTTTTTGTGTGGGGTTCGTTGCAAAAATTATGTTGGAATAAAGACAGAATAAACTTGAGCACGACTGACATTGTTGTTACACTAATGAAAGAACTGCTAACAATATCGGAATAATCTGATACTAAACAAAGAACACTTCCTAAAGGACACCGTGATATACTCCAGCCCTATGGTTTATTGATATATAAGGGAGGATTTCTGCCTCTCTCGGACTGTATGGTAAGAATTGAAGCAAGTGTGAAGCCATGTGTGCTTACATCATTTTTGAGATTTCTTGAGAAAATATTTGCTTCCTATATTTAAATGTACTTCCTTCCCAATGTATGTGATATAGTGATTTCCAGATAGTTAAGTTCGATCCATCATATTTCACCTTTCCGGAAAAAAAGAGCTGGTATATTAAGATTGGAAACAAATATTGTATCATATAATCCCCTGTTTTCAATTGGCATTTTCATTTGTACAACACAGCTTGATTCTGTTTATTTTGCAGTTCCTATCTCTAGGTATGAAGAAAATATTCACCCACAAACATCGACTAAATCGATTTTCTACGATGGTGCAACATTACATAAATTTTTTATTTCCTTTTCTGCTCACATGAAAGGAAATGTTGTAATTTGGCATCAAACAAAAATTTAAGATGACCAGTTATGATTTCACTATTACTGCACCATAATTTAAAAGGTTGATAAATATCTTCAGTAGAATTTTCATCTGAATTCAGGTATTGCTCTGCAGCCAAAAATACACATGGCACGAGAAACATACCATGCGTTCCCATATGTGTGCCAAAAGTACACATGGCACGAGAAACATACCTTGCGTTCCCATATGTGTGCCAAAAGTACACATGGCACGAGAAACATACCATGCGTTCCCATATGTGTGCCAAAAATACACATGGCACGAGAAACATACCTTGCGTTCCCACATGTGTACCAAAAATTCACATGGCACGAGAAACACACCATGCGTTCCCATATGTGTGCTGACATGTCGCATTTAAAATCTATGCAAAGATAAATCCTTTTGGGAAAAGAAAGAAACCCATAATATGATAATATTTAAATCAATGAGTTCATTCACAACATTTATTCAATATTGCTAAACCGTTTTAATAATCCTTGCGCTATGACAAAGTACAATCTTTAGCTATTGATTAAATTTAAATTGCAAAAGTGTAGACTTCCTGACTGTTTTATTTCAATAGTCGTGAATTGATATCTGCCACTAAGGAATAGATACATACAGGTTTCATATTATCCCATGTTGACAAATGCAACGTCTTAGATACAAGATACAGTTCTATATTCCTTGCTGAGATGTAATATTGTTGCGTAATCACTGGGCAAAAGTATAAAATTAGTTATATAACTGATATCCTTTAAATCATTAATCTTATAGGAATGAAGAATTATAGGCAAGTCGCAATATAACTGCTCAAAATGTTATTTGTTGTGTTTATGCAATTGAGTTTCGACATTTCTAGTTTATTCAATTCCTCAGATATGGAATTACTTGTTTTGATATAAATTGTGTGCATGGTGTTTTCAAATCAGCGTTTCACAGCACATCATATTTGAAAGAAAAATCGAATTCATTTATATGCGCAAATTAAAATAGCACAATCTAACCAAATGATACAACGAAAAATGACACATATATTACCTTCAATACCCTTGCAGTTTTTTTTCTGATTAAAAATGTTGAAATGAAGTTGTTTTTACTAATTAAAATATATTATACGAGGCAGAATGTTGCACATTGTATATGACTAAATATATATCCCTTTCTTTGCGATAACAAATGCAAAAACAGAAAATTAAGTCTTCGTTATTAACTAATAAAGAATGAAACTAATTATATATTGCTGAATAATACTACTGATTTATCATTAGGAATATTTTTTAGTCCGACTAAATGGGATTATAGACAAAAAAATAAATATAAGATAAAACACTCTCATTTGATATTTAGAATTTGATGGACTACCAGTGGGCAGATTTTTCAAATTAAATATATATTGCAATGTCAAATTATGTGCTCACTAGAATTACTCTGTGGGATTAATTCTTTTCATAGCCAATAATTTAAATTATTTTTAATTAGCATTAAATTGAAAATTTATTGTAACTAATGTTATGACTATTCGTTTCCTCTGAATTAATATGACAAATCTTACACAGTATTTTGCAAAAATTACACAAATCACATTTTTATGGTAATTTACGTGCAACTTGTTAAATCTGGAGGAAAATTTGAACTGTCAATTTTTTCAGTCAAAAAAAAAAAAAAAAAAAAAAAAGGAACGCTAAAAGTGAGATGATCCGGTGGTACAAAAATACTTATTCCAATGAGATGGATTAAGAACAGAGTTTTACTGAGAATGAAAATCCAAACTATTTTTTTTTTAAAAATGGTACCCATATTAGTCTAATACAGTTGATATCTTTATATTTGAATGTGTTTCTATTTGAAGTATTAAAATCGTTATGAAGAGTACAATTGGCCATTATGTGCAAAGCCATAGGTTACAGGCCAGATCATTTTGAGGCTACATTCGAAGCGTTTCGATATGCTGCGATCTCTTATTTAATCTACATAGATTATATTGTAACATGATGAAACCGGGTGGGATTGGATCTAGCGAAAACACTTAACACAGTCACGCGAATGAGATGGTATTTTATAATGCGAATTAATGATGACTGAATCTTTCACACCCCAGCTCACGCCCTTACTTCTTGCGTTGGCGATTTTCGCTTTGTTTAAATAGAATAAAGGCTGGTGGTCCGTTTAAAGGACAAAATCCCTTCAAAAAAAGGTATGTGTGAAATTGTTATATTCTCCACACCATTTACAACATTGACAACACTCTTTTTGGATCACGGAGTAGTATTGCATCAGAGGCGGCAAGTTTCTATTTGTACAAGCGACGAATAACATTACCTCCTCTTGCTCCGGTAGCAAAACTGCTCCTAATCCTGTGTATGATGTATTAGTTCTCAACATGAATCGTTTATTTAACACCGGTAACTTTAGGATTGATGCACTGATCAACTTTCCCTTAAGAGCGTTAAAAGCCCTTTCATGGCACGAACCCCTAGGCACTTTATTGGATTGCCCTTTTCTAGTCAAGTCCGTCCGTGGACCAGCTATAGCGGCGAAATTAGGAACGAATTTCCTATAAAATCCTACTAATCCAAGAAACGATCGAACCTGATTCTTGGTTTCTGGTCTAGACCCGTCTCTGATCGCTTCGATTTTGTAAGAGTGGTTTTACTAGATGGCCCAAGCATTCCAAGTTAAAGTATGTAATACTCACTGTGAGACTGACCTTGCGGAGTTTGTTGAATAAGTTGATTAATACAGTGATATGTTCTTCCCAGGTATGCGTTTACGCAAGAATATCTTCTGGCAAACGTCGCACCATCGACAGAATCGTGCTACGTTGCTATTCACATCAGGCCAATAAAATTCTGCCAACGCTCTGTTTTTTTTTTTGTTGTTTTTTTTTTGTTTCTTTTTAATGCCTCAGCGATCTGCCATACTCGACTCGTGTTCCACTCTGAGTACACGGCACCTGTATTTCGTAATAAATTCCCTTTACATTAATCATTTCCTGCATATAAATTTCGGATTTCGTCCAACTTTACAAAGTTTCTCGGTACCGGACCCAATTTTCTCCGCGGTCGCGCTCAAGGACGTGTCCTGCCCTTGCTCCTGAATAAATTCATTGAGCGAGATATCGGTCAAGGCTTCCGGAACTTTCAATTTCCGCAGTGGCTGTTTCCCCGTCCGTCCACGTCAGCGACCAAGTTTGGACCGTTTGCACAATAGGAAACCGAATATCTGACATATTTGGGATCCTGGAGACCTCAGAATTTCCAATTGTTAAGTCATATATGGGATTGTCAATGCACAGCACTTCGACGGTTCCGGTCAGGAAAGGCGTCTCGATTTCTATTTTCGCGACGGGAACGCGATCAATTGTTTGATCTAAAAACATACATGAGGATTTCCAATCAAACGTTTGGTCATCCCTAACGAAACACCGCTTTACCACGACGCCCGTACATTCAGTGTAGCGCAAAACCGTTACCTCTTGACCGTTGGCGATACCACCAGCTGTCGGTACCCTTGCCTCAGGAAAAAGACAAGTGCCTAGCCACTGAATATGATCCCGATAAATCTTTGATCGGGCCGCGGACTCGTATACTGTACTCGCGTAATACGTGCCCAAATTATCACGCGGAAAATCGTCACTCCTGTCACCATCTGTTTTGAATAGCAACCGCTACTCTTTGGACAAACCCCTTTCGTTTCGGACAATCGGACGAGATGTGGCTCCATTCCTTACACGTGTAACACTGTTAATCATTACGACCAACACCCTTTCCAGACTTGAAACTTCGACTTTAATTAGCACCAGTTTTTCAGGGTTCTCGGGGTCTCTGGTCTTTAGACTGATTCGTCTTTCGAGACCCCATCCTGAGTACGAAAAGGCGAAAAGTCTGCTTGTGTAGCCATGTCAAAGATATTGATGAAGCATATTTCCCTCAGAAACAATTATAACTCCCAACTACAAATGGTTAACAACTGATCTCTGAGTAAGAAGTCTTTCAGACCCTGAAACGTTTTTCGACCTTACCACACTCAACCCATCATTGTAAATAATTCCCAGTTCTATTGACAAATTGGGTGAATGATTCCCCTCTCTCGGGTTTACTATATTTAAACTTTTTCCGAAATCCTTGCTCGTTTACCTGAAATCTCTTTAGGAGTACCTCTCTTAGCGCGTTAAAATCTAACGCGTCGCTCGCGGGGAACCGCGAATAAAAAAATCCAGCGCTTTACCCTCTAGTAACACCCTGAGATGGAGCGACCAATAATCAATGCTCCACTTCTGAACAGTGGCAAATGATTCAAATCTATGCAAATAGTTGTCCATACTAATTTTAACCTCTTCAAAGGGAAGAATTTGGGGCCCCTTAACTTGCCCGAGTTAGTGTGTCTAGTTTCCCCTCCTTCTTAGCTTGTAATAATTCATATTTTCGTTTGTGTTTCGTCTCCATACTAATGTCTTCTAACTTTGCTTCTTTCTCCCTTTCTAGCTTACTTTCCTCCAATTCTCTTACCTGCTCTATGTTTTTCCTTTCTGCTTTCTTTTCTTATTCTATCTTCTTCTGATAAAATTCCCTTCTTTTCCGTTCTGCCTGCCGCTCTATCTCTAACTTTTCCCTTTCTATATCCCTCTCTATTAGTCTCTGATCTCTCAAACGAGCCTGCTCCTCCTGAACAAATTATCTAAGGGACTCTCCCTCATAACCAAACTGCTTTCCCATCTCCACAAGATCTTTAACGGACGACATGATTAATACAACTGATAAGATCACTAATCCCAAGTGCACTATCATGTGAAACGTACAATTATAGGAACAACACGCAACTAATCGGTATATTCTTTCTTCTAAGAGTGAAACAAAATACAAATTATAAATATGTATATATGTATCTATGACGAACGCAGACACAAAGGAAAAAAAATGTAAGCGAGATATTCACTCATCCCACTTGCATTATCCTTTTCAGCAAGGTCACATTCTGCAATAGACATGTGATAAACATTATTGGAGTCAAGACGTATGCAAACAAATGTAAATCCTCCGACCAATCTAGTCCCACTTCGGACACCATTGTAACAGGATGAAACCGGGTGGAATCGGACATACGCACAATGTTCAACAACAGATATAACAAAATGGTAACGTTCCTCACTGGATACGATCAAAGCATTGATTTTCACTAATAATCACCAAAAAAAAAATGATATAGTTTTTCAACGGATAGGATCAATGCATGGGTTTCATCAACAGATATGACTGATATCTGGATTTATCAACAGATATGGTCAATGTATGGAATTATCAACAAGTATGATCAATGTATGGAATTGTCAACAAATATGATGAATGTATTATTCATCAGCAAATATGATGGTGCATTAGACTGTCACACATATAATGCCATTGACTTTTATATTCAAAACCTAATATATATATATATATATATATATATATATATATATATATATATATATATATATATATATATATATAATCAATATACATGATAATTTTTATCTTGTGGCATCCTAAGCTCCCAACAAATGGTTAAGGAATGACCTCGCGTGGTCCGCTCCTTGCAGCCTGCTGAAGAATTCCTCAAGGATCTCCCTACCCTACAGACCCACTGGTCCAGTGTCGTCCCTCGAAACAACGTCACCATTGACATCAGTATCCGTGTTACACAACCCCACATAGTTCGACAGCTGAAGATTGCTTCCGTGAAGTGGACAGTTTCCTGACAAGACTCATCTGCATTGTGATGATACAGAGAGAATTAGTATTATAAGTACTATATTTGTGGTCAAATCCAAGGGCAGAGAACTCGGGAAAAACGGGACCCCCACTGCCGGCGCTTTGTGCGTGCTGCAGCGAACGAACAAAAGTCAGTATTTAGAGATCGCCAAGGCTACAAACCATACACCCCAGATAACAATGTACGCGGCAACGAAACTTATCTACGTTTTTGTGCATATATATTAGAAAGGTATTTTCGTGCACACAATTCCGTGACATATATTTTTTGTAAAAGGCCTAATGGTCCTTCAGCAAACAAAATCACTAAGTTAGTGTCAATAAGAAATGTCTTCTCTGGTCGTATAAAAATGCCTAACACATGAAATTGGCAACAATAGAAAGGTTACAGATATGATATATTAATCTATGCCAGTATATTTCACAACGTTAATAATTTATTCGATTTAAGGCCGTACCTAACGAAACTATAAGATCGAAACCACAGAATGGAAGACTCCATTTAGGCTTCCCGCGAATGCGTTCTCATTTTTTGAGGCAGAGAAACCAGACTGGAGAGTTTATATACATGGAGGTTTTGTCAATCTGTATGTACCTTTGAGTGATTTTCTTTTCTTTCTCCAATTAACACAATCTTAGTTTTCACTCACAATTAGTTCATCTCATGCAAGAAATACACGGCTTGCATTATCTTATATAATAAGATACTTGTATTTTTACATGTTCAAAATATTAGGATACTAGACGATCGAGGTACGTCGAGATTCAGTTCGTGGATAACGGTGGAATAACGTGGATAACGGTGGAAACAAGTTCGCTTGTTAAGGTTTTACGGCGCTTATAAAGTTTAATTGAAATCATTTGAGCTGATAGGTCCAAATAAATGATTTATGTCATAGGGACACGCAAACAAGAAATGAAAAGAAATATTGAAACTTACTCTTAAAGCCTGTTGAATTCTGTCAATATTAGCTACATAATATCATACCCATGTAGTAGTGTACGAAACGTTACGATCCTTTACTCAACCGTCGGCTAAATCTGTATTGAAGCGGACTCAAAAGAGTTTAATTGGAATAACTTAAACTTTGCAATCTTTGTCTTATTTTGTTAGAAAGGTACCCACAGGAATAAAGCAACATAACACATGTAATTAGAGAAGAGGCTACGTATTTAAAAACAAAAATTAAAACCGACTTATTTTTTAAAAAAGATACAATCTTGATTTAACTTTCCACTGAGTATCTAGAAACAAACATGTCATATAATCAAAATTTCTATCTTCTTTAGATTACATTTTGATTATAACAACTTGTCCATAATGTCATATAATCAAAATTTCCATCTTATTTACATTACATTTTGATTATAGTAACTTGTCCATAATGTCATATAATCAAAATTTCCATCTTATTTACATTATAGTTTGATTATACTAACTTGTCTATAATGTATGTAAAATCCTTAAACAGGTGTGACATTTTGTCTACAGTGGCTAGATTTAAAATTACCGAGTTAAAGTATATATTGAACTATACTGAAAATCTGATTCGACCCCTATTACCAATACAATTTTTAAATTGATGACCTATTCTACCGGTACTAATTATCAAATGAAATATTTTGTATATTTGAACTATATTGAAAATCTGATTCTACCCCTATTACCAATACAATTTATAAAGTGATGACCTATTCTACCAGTACTAATTATCAAATTAAATATTTTGTATATATATATATGTACCTAGTGACTGTCTTTTTGTTATAGTTTGTGTCTTAAAATATAAACATTTGCTTGAGAAAACTTGAAAACTTTGAATTTTCATTACGTTTGAACCCGGAAATTATTGTAGAATAAATAGCACGACATGCCCGTGCTTGTCACATTTTTCGTCAACTTCTCTCTCAATATTCAAAATTGAGAACATCGATTTATTTTGTTTTAATTGACTTGCAAATTCTCATAAGACAATGCATCTGGTAAGAGAGAAAACCTGCATAGATATATTGTAGGTAGTATGTACATGAAATAAACATTTCAGAGTAGGCATCACACAAAGTATCTGTCAGGAAAACAGAAGGTTACTTATTATTGCGATTTGGACAAAACGTAGATTTCTTGCATATTGTAGTCTAATATTATGCACTGGATAATAATGGATTTGATAACTAAAGTACCACAGTCTGATTCATTTTAGACTATTTAATTCTGTCAGTCACTCCGTCCTTATTTCTAAACAGACAGGAAGCCAGATGATTGGCGATTTATCTATTTGATTTTTGTTATGAAAGGATTGGTGATTGCAACATATCCCCATTGATTAAATTAAAAAAATTGCTTGAAGCTGAAACGTTTTTCTAAATCTAAATGATAAATAAAGAGTTCTAAGTTAGAACTGAAAGTTTCTCACGTTTTAAGTAAGAGATTGTTATCTGTGTAAAGTTTCCTTATACCATGGAAACCATTACATATCGGGTTTCTTTCACGGCGTTAGGTGATTTTCGCATAACTATCACAGACTGTTCTACCTATTCCTTAAAGTCAGTCCATAACATATCTTTTCTGAAACCGTCCATACCATACTGTCTTAATGTTCACTATAGCACTTTCATATATATATATATATATATATATATATATATATATATATATATATATATATATATATATATATATATATATATATATATATATATATATATATTCCTGATGAAAGTTCGAATTATATATATATAAAACTCTTTTGATTTTGAGGATAATTTCAATCCAAAATTTTTTATTAGAAAATAGATCACCAATGATTCAATGATTATTTTTCTTCAATTATTACAAAAATATGGCTTTGGCTTAAATAATACAGGTACAATTTCTTCGCTTTACAAATTTTAAAGATTCGATACGTATTATCCGCTGTTTTGGACGCGGTTACCCCAATGAGATTCAATTGTAGTGTAGATTCCAGCAGTGATAACCAGTTTTAATTGTTTCTTTCGACTAAATACAGCTCGTGATCATACACTTAAATATAATTTATGCAGTAATCAAACAGCGTTGATCAATTTGAGCATGTGAAATGCCATTCTTGATGGGTTAATGCAGTTTTCTCGTTAGAAGGAAGAAATTTATTGCAATTGTTCAGATTTGGATTGAAAATATGACGGAACAAAGGGACATAATTCGAACTTTCATCAGGAAACGAATCGATCGGAACATCGATCGACCATTTCCGTCAAGTCGAAAAAGGTAGTGGTAGGAATACACATCAATTTTATGGTTTTTGGATATTCGCCTCGGGCGAATTGCACCACATCTGTTAAACAGAAAAGGCCAAATGTTCTGATTGCGACTTTGTCTCCTTCCGCCGCCATATTGTGCCATGTGAACAAAAGTAGTTCAGAACATAGTTCTCAATGGGGGCGAATTACATCTGAGGTTTATTTCCAGATTTAAGGGAAAAGGTTGAGGATGTTCCGATTGGAAACGCATGTTTTTATTATTTTAAGAAATTTTCTACCCGATTTTATAAAGAGAAATCTTATTTATAAATGGCATAAATTCTGTACTTATAACGTACATGAACGCCTTTTTTCAACGTAGATACGTCCATGAAAACTCAAGAATTTCAAAACTAGATAAATTATAAAGTATACAGATAAAACCATTGCATTCAATGCATGCTAACATCTTTAATATGGTATTTCGATAGCAATTAATTAGATTCGACAATATTTTTTTTTAAAACAGGAAAATGTTTTTCTTCACATCAATGTCTCTCAAAATGTTGTGGCTTCTAAACTAATCATATATTAATAATACATCGAGCCAAATACAATTTACATTAAAAATTTTATTATACGTTCAATTTCATCATGATTGTTTGTAATCACGTGTTAAGCTGCTTGTCCATCAAGTGGTATTTGTATGTTAATATCTCCTGAATTTCAGCCAACTTCCTATTTTCTCAGTGTCTAATAAATATAAAATATTTGACTGTTTCGATTGACTAATGACAACACAAAAGTAAACTCTATACCCTTCAATCAAATATAATTTCCGTAGGAATCAAACGGCGTTGATCATGCTATGACTGTGAAATGAAATTCTTGATGGATCAAGGCTTCATAGAAAATTGTATTGCAGTTTCCACATGCCAATTTAAAATCTGACCTTGGTGAATAAGAATCAATGACAACTTCATTATGCACAGAATGTTTGTTTTCTTACAAGAAAATGTCTACGGGATTTCCTTCTAGACTATAAAAAAATTTGTACATGCAAATAAACAGTAGGATTCTTTAATTGTGTATGCACGGCTTTCTTTATAAAGAATCAAGAAAATTGTACAAGAGGGATAAATCGTAAAGTAAAAAAACGACTTCTATTGAATGAGTATAAATTGCCTATAAATATAATTTTATAGCAGGAGATTGATTATGACTATCTATTTCTGCACGAAAAGAATGTGGTTATATTGACAATACATTATGTTGCAAAAATGTTCATTAATAAGTTTATCTATCAAACTTTAGAGGTATATATCAATAACGTAATCTTTAATTTTACCGTGATTAAGCGTGTTTACACAGACATTGGGTATTGGCATCCAATGCTGCTTGTGGTCTTTGTATAGCACTGTATTAGCATTGATGCATGGAAGAATTTGACATCAAATTTAAAAGATGGCAGCAACCAGATGTTCATTGACACTTCATCATTAGGCGGCATATTTAGGCCTTCGCACCTGATAATCAATCGACGATTGATTAGGCCATTGATTTTCGAATGTTTTCTAACCTCATGTTGTTATGTCAATTGTAACGCCTTAGCAACGAACTGTAGATTACTTATTTTGTTATGTCAATTATAACGCCTTAGCAACATACTGTAGATTACTTATTTTGTTATGTCAATTATAACGCCTTAGCAACGAAGTGTATATATCTTTTTTTGTTATATTAATTGTAACGAATTAGCAACGACTGTAGATTACATATTTTGTTATGTCAATTGTAACGCCTTAGCAACGACTGTAGATTACTTATTTGTTATGTCAATTATAACGCCTTAGCAACGAAGTGTAGATTACTTATTTTGTTATGTCAATTGTAACGCCTTAGCAACGAAGTGTAGATTACTTATTTTGCTATGTCAATTGTAACGCCTTAGGAACGAAGTATAGATTACTTATTTTGTTAAGTCAATTGTAACGCCTTAGCAACGAAGTGTAGATTACTTATTTTGTTATGTCAATTGTAACGCCTTAGCAACGAAGTGTAGATTACTTATTTTGTTATGTCAATTGTAATGCCTTAGCAACGAAGTGTAGATTACTTTTTTTGTTATGTCAATTGTAACGCCTTAGCAACGAAGTGTAGATTACTTATTTTGTTATGTCAATTGTAACGCCTTAGCAACGAACTGTAGATTACTTATTTTGTTATGTCAATTGTAACACCATAGCAACGAAGTGTAGATTACTTATTTTGTTATGTCAATTGTAACGCCATATCAACGAAGTGTAGATTACTTATTTTGTTATGTCAATTGTAATGCCTTAGCAACGAAGTGTAGATTACTTTTTTTGTTATGTCAATTGTAACGCCATAGCAACGAACTGTAGATTACTTATTTTGTTATGTCAATTGTAACGCCATAGCAACGAAGTGTAGATTACTTATTTTGTTATGTCAATTGTAACGCCATAGCAACGAAGTGTAGATTACTTATTTTGTTATGTCAATTGTAACGCCATAGCAACGAAGTGTAGATTACTTATTTTGTTATGTCAATTGTAACACCATAGCAACGAAGTGTAGATTACTTATTTTGTTATGTCAATTGTAACGCCATATCAACGAAGTGTAGATTACTTATTTTGTTATGTCAATTGTAATGCCTTAGCAACGAAGTGTAGATTACTTTTTTTGTTATGTCAATTGTAACGCCTTAGCAACGAAGTGTAGATTACTTATTTTGTTATGTCAATTGTAACGCCTTAGCAACGAAGTGTAGATTACTTATTTTGTTATGTCAATTGTAACACCATAGCAACGAAGTGTAGATTACTTATTTTGTTATGTCAATTGTAACGCCATATCAACGAAGTGTAGATTACTTATTTTGTTATGTCAATTGTAATGCCTTAGCAACGAAGTGTAGATTACTTTTTTTGTTATGTCAATTGTAACGCCATAGCAACGAACTGTAGATTACTTATTTTGTTATGTCAATTGTAACGCCATAGCAACGAAGTGTAGATTACTTATTTTGTTATGTCAATTGTAACGCCATAGCAACGAACTGTAGATTACTTATTTTGTTATGTCAATTGTAACGCCATAGCAACGAAGTGTAGATTACTTATTTTGTTATGTCAATTGTAACACCATAGCAACGAAGTGTAGATTACTTATTTTGTTATGTCAATTGTAACGCCATATCAACGAAGTGTAGATTACTTATTTTGTTATGTCAATTGTAATGCCTTAGCAACGAAGTGTAGATTACTTTTTTTGTTATGTCAATTGTAACGCCATAGCAACGAAGTGTAGATTACTTTTTTTGTTATGTCAATTGTAACGCTTTGGCAACGAACTGTAGATTACTTATTTTGTTATGTCAATTGTAATGCCTTAGCAACGAAGTGTAGATTACTTTTTTTGTTATGTCAATTGTAACGCTTTGGCAACGAACTGTAGATTACTTATTTTGTTATGTCAATTGTAACGCCTTAGCAACGAGATGTAGATTACTTATTTTTGTTATCACGAGTTTAGAACTTCCTCCTATAACTATCATGGATAAGTGGCAAGGATTGTTTTATGGATAAGTGGCAAGGATTGTTTTATGGATAAGTGGCAAGGATTGTTTTATGGATAAGTGGCAAGGATTGTTTGCATATGATATTGTTATTGGTGGTGGTTGTAGGGGTAACTATGATGATGATGTTCTTGTTGTTGTTGTTGTTCATGAGCCTCAGTAGTTATGGTGGACGGTATAGGAGCAATGTTAATATGGGGAAAAGGAAAGGAAGTTAACATTACGTTTGGGACACTATGGGTGTAAGGGGAATATTTAACTATACGGATCACACAATCGGAGGAATGGGAAATTTAACACAAGGGAGACACTATAGACAGAAATCAAAATTTAACGTCAGGATAAAACTATGTGAGATACAGGAATTGAACATGACGTATTTATGGGGGTAAATCGGAACTGAACATGACGGATGGCACTATGGAGTCTAATAGGAATCGAACATGACAGAGGAAACTTTGGAGACAGAACTACTAAAGTAGACGAACGTCCTTGGACGGGAAAAAACACATTAATTTTGACAGACTAGCATTGTTACAGACCCACATTCGTCTTGACCGAATAACACACTACATAAATAGAGACAATAACTTTGTGTTAAAGGAAGATCTAGGGAAGAAAGTGGTAGGTAAGGATAGGTTGACTAACATACTTACCATCAACACGCCGTCACACATACAAAGGGAGGAGGTAGATCCTATACTGATACTTGCAATCAAGCACGCCTTCACACATACAAAGGGAGGAGGTAGATCCTATACTGATACTTGCAATCAAGCACGCCGTCACACATACAAAGGGAGGAGGTAGATCCTATACTGATACTTGCAATCAAGCATACCATCACACATACAAAAGGAGGGAGGTAGTTCACATTCTTATTCATACTATCCATCATACCATCACACATGCAAATGCAGCAGTGCGGTATACGTTTTGTTTCTCCGTACAACAACACACATACACACATACAAAGGGAGAGGATAGATAGTATACTTATATCTGCAAACCAACACACCATCACACATACTATAGGACGGGGTAAGATCTATTATTTTGCAACACACACACACACACACACATAGACAAACAAACACACCTATTATTGGAAAAGTATGATCCGTATTATCTTTTCTAGAATACTGAGGCAGTCCTGAAAATGGCAGTTGGATTTAATTAGTGTCTGTTAACAAAGCTAGTTAGCGCACACACACAACACTTATTCAATTTACGCCGGCGTAAACTTCATCAGACCAGGGAATTGTATACCAATACTCCTTTTAGACAGCCTTGTTTTTCCACATAAAGTCTTCAGACAAATATTGCCATTTCCGCCCTTTCTTTGATCGTCCAATTTGCCTTTATGTATATGGGGTAGTTGCTATTAAGCAGCATGCTTGAGATGGCGGACGAATTCTCTATACTCATCAACATTTTGCTTTCTTAATAATGGATACTAAAACTAGTGAAGACCTCCTTTATATAGCCAATCAATAGATTTATATTAAAAGTGGCACGTTGCCAAATTTAGCGTGCCTTTTTCAGACGCCACCGATCAGAAGGCGTCTGACATCTACCTTTCGAGAAGCAGGATGTCGTGGGTAGTGACACAGTCCATGTATAAAATAGCATTTTTACCTTTAACCATGTCAGACTGAAGTTAAGTTCTCTGCCAGGCTCACCGATGCCTAATGTGACTATGGTACTTTTGATAGACATCAGATATCGTACTGATGGCAAGTTCACCAATCTGAGGAGACCACGGGCGAAAGTGAAGTTACAGAAAGTGACTATTCGTTATCACCTATTTGCTGATGACTGTTCCCTGAATGCTAAATCTGAGTCTGACATACAAAAGAGTAAGGACCATTTTCTTCAGATTGTGACAAGTGTGGTCTCACAATCAGTATCAGGAAGACAGAGGTGATGCACCAACCTACACCAGGAAAGCCTTGTAAACATTTGTAAATTCAACGGTGATTTAATAAAGTAAAAAAGGGGAATAATAAACAAATCAATACCATTGGATTATTACTTGCTTTTGGTATATTCTGGTTGAATAGAAATGAATATGCATTTGAAGCACGTCATGTCACAAAGGTTCGTTTCTTTTTCTATATTTTCTTCCCTATTACCTCTGTTCATGTCTTGTTTGAAATTCTTAGAGGGCGTAGCTTCTTCTTCTACTGCTTCTGAAATCTCCATCACTTATTCCTCTTCTTTCTTTTCAATTCTACTTCTTTATTTCTTCTACGTTCATTGTGCGTTCTGTACACTCCGAGGGACAATGTCATTGCCTGTGACTCACAAAACATTCATTTTTACTCCCTACCAGGTTTCACTGTTCATGGCATGAGTGGTTACTTTTTTTGACGTTGTAGACATTCTGTGACCCAATGTACATTTCTTGGCATACATAACAGATATCTTCACTTTTACCTCGGGAATAGTTTTGAGTCTCCGCATAAATCTTGTTCAATGGTATGTAATTTCTAATCACTTTTAGCAAATATCTCACCAGAAGGTGTATCTATTGTTGCTCTTTCACCTTCCCTGATTGAAAATATAAGTTGAACTGTACGATATAACTGTGTTATGTGGGGTTCTATATATAGTATAAGAGAGAATACCATCAAATCAAACTCGAATAGTCCACGGCCATGAAACGATCACATCATTCGATTGCGAAGCCATAAAAAAGCGACGACAATAATGTTAGAAAAAGAGAGCTGTGTTAGCACGAGTACATCTTAGCAATTTTCAGGATGAGATGATTTATCATTATGCATTAACATCACCATCACCACGACTGAGGTAGTCAATATTGTCTAATAGTGAAAGTCGTTGTGTAGCACCCGATGATTATTTCCATATTCAAACTGCGAGCTCGGTTACTTCCCAAACATTTCAAACGACAGCATACGATTACACTGTGATATTTAAAGATTTTAAGTCAGAAGTTCACGCGAAAAATGTTACCACGTTCATTACGAGCTTGTTTGAATCTGTGTTGTTCGAGTTTAAACAAATGTGTCGGGCTGAATATCAAGATCGTTTGCGACATCTATCACCTATGACAGTTTAAAATCCCTCGTACGGGATCGAATTTAGCAGACCTAAGAAATTAACGGGTTGTGAGGTCATCGACAAAATTCAACATGTACAACAATCCAACGACGAATTCGACATTACCTATGGAAAAACAAATGTGCATGTGACTCGCGTTTGAACTCCTTCGGGCAAAGGACCACGTTGCAAAGTTGTATCCGTGTGTCAACCCCCGACTCTCAAAAAAGTATAGTCAAGACTGACAATGAGAAAGACAACACGTGTCTTGCGCGTGCCATCGTGGTAGCTAGAGTTCAAGGAGTTAAAACATATACACTGGAATGAAAGCTATTATGGATGAGCATTAGAAAATTGGACGAGTCCAAACAAAGAAGAGAAGCAGAGACCTTTTGGAAAAAGTTTGAATTTCTAGTGAGACATTGTGAGAACCCCATGAGATGCATACAATTCGGGAAGTCTTAACCTCTCGCTATACTTAGAAAGTGTACCCACAAGTGATACGCGGAGATCTTTTGTTCTGAAGCCATACTTTTCCAGATCGAAAATACATTCACGCTTATATCACCAATATCATCTTAATGCTATTTCCAATATCAAAGGATTTCTCAGATACGGATATTGTTTTGATAAGTGACAGAGAATTCAGCAATTGAAAACAACATTTAGATAGCGGAGAAAGATGTTGTCACTGTTTTGCGTTGATTCCTTGTGTTCCCGAAAGAAAAATAATGATTCAGCGTTCCATATGCCGACGTCAATTTGTGAGTCAAGCTTGTTTCGATGAACATATAATGAAAGAGCTGAAACAGTTTAAAAGCGATTGTAAATTAATGGAAGTGTGTCAAATGTGTGATAACTCATCGTTCCAATTCTAAAATTTCTCAAGCATGTCCAGGACAGGAACGTTGTCCTATTTGTCATCACCTCGTCGACTTCGGCACAAATACGTTACAGTGGCAATATATCTGGGTACGACGGACATTTTCTCTTCAAACCTTTTGCACAAAAAAGAAACTTAATACTTGCAAGTGACCATGAATAGAGTTAAGATGATTTATATGAAAATAGGAAAAGTTCGGTGCAAAGATTCCATGAGTTATTTTCCTTTTAACACAGAGGAAAATCAATACATAGTGCTACCCCATTAACCCGAACCACAATACTACGACCGAGACAATATGCGAGAGGAGCAGCGAGAGGCTTTCTACGCATGGTACCAGACTCACTCCGTTGTAGATGAATCTCAAGGAAACAAATGCATTGATGTGTGTTCGTTGTACCTTTGGGTCTGTAAATATACTCGATTCCCGACGGGCCACCATGAAATTCTCACAGAGCACATCAATGTGGAACACATTCGTCAATACAAAGGAATTATCAAATGCAAAGTTCTTTCACCTACGGACTTGTACCATAGCGTGTTACCGCATAATTGTTACTGAAAGATAATGTTTCCTTTATGTCGCACATGTGATAAATCATGCAATTACCACGAACCCATTAGAAACGATGGCCATGAGCACGCTTCGACAGGAACATGGGTGAGTGTGGAATTTTTCCACGCTCTCCAATTTGGATACCAATTGTTGAAAATGTATGCAATCTGGCACTTCACTACAACATAACAATACGAATAGGACGATTCAAGTCCAGACATGTTCTCGAGATACGTCAATGAATTTCTTAAAGCAATAGGCTAGCGGTTAACCGACGTGGTGTCACATATAAGAAGAGAAAGAAACATTCAAGCAATCCAACCAATCCGTAGAGGTAATAGTATTGGAACACTTTGAGTTCAACGAAGGAATATGGGATTTTGCAGAAACCAAATAAATTGTTTGTGGGGTAAACTAGCTCAGCATTCAATGATGCCTAAGACGGAATAGTTTACAGATCCAAGCAGTGGCTTAACTTCAAAATTTTGACCCCCCCCCTGCAAATATTCAGAAATGCCCCCCCCACACACACACACACACAAACGATAACTCATCCAACACATTGAAATCGCACGAGATGATTTCGTCATGGTGAATTACGAAAAGACGCTCGAGTTTGTCGAATCCAAAGAGTTTGTCAACGTGATTATTTATGCCTACAGAACAGCTAACGCCCATTTGAAGTTGTACTTGGTTCTGGAACCTCTAGGGGACAGTGTGCTTTACTTTGACACGGACAGTTGTATGTACATTGACCGACCTGGATGGTATCACCCACACATCGAAGATGAATGTTAGGAGCGTGGACCGACAAACATCCCGAAGACAACATTTTCAGGTTTGCCAGTAGCGGACCCTAAAATTATGGTCACCAGTACAGAGATAAGAAGGACAACTTCATGCGAAATGCAGGATGAAAGAAGCTACACTCAACTATCAATTCAGTCAAGTAGTGACTATTGACGTGCTGAAACAAGCCTTGAAATCAGAAAAGAGTAAGACTTTTTCGTCATAACTTATGATCAACACAAGATTACACGTTTCTCAGATCACCAAGGATTCAGTAAACCGTTGGAAAAAGTCTATAAAATTGTCTACGAGAAAATGGGTGCGAGTTTCCATTAAAACACAGTACCTTACGGCTACCATCGAGTATAGAAAGGTAGAATCAAAAGTAGAAGAGCGTTATGACCAGAGACATCGACAAAGAAAGAACAACCTCTTCCTATGAAAGATGCTTTCTACAAAGAAAAAAGACAACTGTGATGCTGTGCCGTACGACAAGGTCGAGTCGGGTTCTTACACTACCATGGAAAGTGATGATATCACTGTGCCAAGCTCTGGATGTCATCATCATCAATTACAACCCATACTTCCCATGACTATGCATTTCTATTGTGATTTGTTTAGTCAATCGAACACGTTTCAAGGGCAATGGTCCAACTATCTAGAACGACGCACTCCCAAGGTTTAGCTAGAGCAGGATTTATAAGAAGGGGACAACGGACGGTGTTTTAGTTGTAGCCTGAAACTCTATGAATGGGAGTATAAAGAGTCATTACCTTCACTTGGTCCGTCCAGAAAGTTTCTAAGGACTCTTATCGTTGGCATTACACATGGCATACAATGGATAATAATTGGTATCTCAATGCTATTAAAAGACTGGTTGAGGAAAGCTGTAGCCTAATCATTCTAGAGATCTTTCATTGATAATTTAGAAAAGTACATTTAAGAATCTAGATTTGGAGTCGTGAAAACATATTTACAAATATTACGATTGGATTTAAGTTAAAAGCAAAGAACAACTTCATCATAAACGTCACAAACTTTGAAAAAATTGGTATTTTAATGTTATAAGAAGACTGACTGCTTTGAAAATATTCAAATGATCAGACATTAAAAAAATGCGAACAGGTAATAATATCGATGCTAAGACTCCTGCACGAAGAGTTGCATCGAATTCAGTGGGGTTTTCAACTAAAGGATTAAAGACTTAGAGAAATACATAGTGCGTTTGGAAGAATTAATTCTGCAGAACGATACACCTTTGAATTTGAAATGATGTGTACTATGCGTGTTAGTGACAGTGTTTCTTGGATTTCGTTGACATCCATTTATAGGCATTACACAAAAAGACAGGGTTGCATTGACAACAGCAACTTAATTTACTTGAAAATCATTTTATTGAAGTTGTTATGATTGGTTATGAATACTAATCTACCCATGTGTGAGGAAGAGATTCGTCGCACCTTGTCAGCGCACCACACAATTTTGTGTCGCTGTTCCTATCCTGTATAGAATGTTTTGTTTGATGCTTTTACGTTTAAAAAGACCGCAATGGTGACTACGTTTTGAAGCTGATAGACGAAATATTGGGTCGTCAAAGTTGGAAGTCCTTGGATCTTCGCCATCTCTTTAACCTGTATAATCGAATTTTTCAAAAGTTCCTTCGTCCTCCATAACGCATCAATTTGGGTTGCAAAGAATGGCAATCTGATTACTCATTACTCATAGAAAGTCAAGGAGAATATTTCTTGCGAAGACATATAAATCGGGTCTGATTCCAATCAAACTCATCTCGTCATCTTCGATGATAGGTGAAGATGAAGAATAAATCCAACTTTGGTTTTTGTGAAAAGGACATCATAACAGCGCCAGTACTATTTACATCACACATAATGTATTCTTGAAAGGAAAGGAAATCCCAACAGTCTCAGTGTGCATTATCTGGTGTTGCTTAAAAGTCCCAGATACAAATCTAAAGTACAAGTATTGGCTAAACAATTTGGATCGCCAGGTCTAAATGTTGCCAATGTCGATACGACATATTTGCCACACGTATTTACTTATTGATTTAAAACCCAGTAAATACCCCTGATTATTTAAGATTTCGACTTAATTTATTGTTGTGTATTCAGATATAGTAGAATACAACATGGTGGGAAACACAGCAGCTCCATTTATTTCTGAGAGTCATTCCATTTAAAGTGGATTCTCCGACAGCTGCTTGCGATGACGGAGGAATACATACAATGTACATAGAGAATTTGTTCATCCACACTATCTTTTCGTCAGTAAATTGTATTTTGACAGTGTAAATACTGGTATAACAGGAAATCAAGGACAAGATATTACACTCGCTATTTAAAAGTCACCTGCAAATTTCACTTTTACAAATGATTCTTGAGTGACATGTCACTTATGTATCCCGTGTACCGAGTGACATGTCACTTGTGTATCCCGTGTACCGAGGAGTATCTCGACAGCAAGGACATGATTTGGGGTGTATGTTCAAATCGGTCTTTCGTTCAACAAGGTCCGTATGCTTTGAAATGTCATTCCCTCGCACTAAGGAAACAACTCATACAAAATGTGATAGTCGATCGGTAGAATCCCAAACAAACATTACTGCCTACCGGGAAAAATGTTCTGATCGAGACAGGAAAAGAGCTCTTTTGACCATCTATGAAACCACATCACACTTTCGTCGAACCAGGTGCTAAACTACACCCACAAAGCAGCGAGGACAAGACAGGAAGAGACGCAGAAAAACATACAAAAGCAACACGGACAGGTAAAAAAAGAGACGAAGAACTGTTAGAAAATTCGACAATTTTAATAACTAAATTAAGAAAAAGAAAGATGATGCACCAATAGTCTCGCGAATGTTCCAACACGCTACTCGATCTATATGCCATGCCCCCTACGATAAAGACGATGGAAGAATCTCAGTGGGTCGAAAACCATCCAGGGTCATCTATTACCACGACAACTACCCTCGGATTTGAAATCAAGGGGCCAACCGATGAATGCATTGATCTGAATAACTGTTACTTGTACCTCGAAACCGATAATACTAATACAATCCTAGATGCCAGAGTAGCTCCCGTCAAACATTTCATGCATTCCTTGTTCAGTAAAATGGATTTATACCTGAACAACAAACCAGTCAGGAGCAGCAGGGACACCTACCTTTATAATCTACTCACTTACAAAAAAAGAACCCAAGACCACACACTTGGATGCTTATATAGTGTGGAACCCCAACAAGCTAGGCACGTTCAACGGCACAGACTTGAGTATCAATGGTGACTCACACCACAATCAACCGACAAAACAAAAAACAAACAAGGCCGCAGTGTAGAAATGATGAATCGTTTGCACATATACATGCGGTTGCAAGACATGTATTTGTTGAACGGAGTGCATGTGCGTCTCTGAGCGAATCGAAGCAGTGCCGTCATCCATTTGATAGATAAAGCTAACGATTGCAAAATCAGAATCGAAGAAGCTAGACTGTACTTGCCAGGTGTAGAAGTCTTACCTAAAGTAGGAAACGATATCAGTCAGACTCTGAGCAGAAACACCGCCAAGAATTCCATACGACGAGTGAAGTCAAAACATTTACCATTGCGGTTGGGCTTCGATCCAAGATTAAAGATAATGTGTTCCAGGGTAAGTTACCTTAATGTATGTTCATTGATATCGTCAGCAATGCAGCTGTCAATGAGCTATTGATCAAACCCCTTTCCAGTTCCATCAATACAACAATTCCAAGATAGAAGCCACCAGGGACGTCCCGACATTTTGTACCAGACCATTGAAACTACCTTTATCCAAAAGAATTACTTGAGATCTTACTGGACTCTGTTTGAAGCCACATGTGGAGATTCGATTTCACATCAGACCAAGGCAGTGACGAGGGACATTTCTACCCTATAAAATTGGGACAACTGAGTGTGGAAATTCAGATTGTATCAACAGTCGACAACACAGTGTATGCCATCTTGTTTTCAGAAATCAGCTATACCAATGAAATCAACAGCCTCAGACAATGTGTTACGTATGAATGTTAACTTTTGATTATGATTTTAAGTTGTATGGTTATTTGAAAATACCTACTTAACTGTTGTCTATGCTGGTAAGTTGTAACATGTGTCAGGTAGATCAGTATTTTCATAGGCATTTCGCAATTAGATTTTTGTGACATATGTCGGGTAGGTCAGCATTTTTTATTAGTATTACTCATATTCTGATGCGACATAGGTCATGTAGGCATGGTATATATATATATATATATATATATATATATATATATATATATATATATATATATATATATATATACACATTTTGGTAATTAATTTCATTCCTGTTCTAGAACTCCGGTTATAAAGATCAGTCTGTAAGAAATCTATTTTAGTAATTACCGTTGTGATATAATTTGAGAGGAATTATTTATTGACAATATTTATTGAAATTACTAGAGTGCTCCTTGACTTTTGGAGTAATACATCATTTTGAGATTTATGTGAACTCATTCAAATACATTCTGGATAACATGTTTGTGGTACATTAGGATATTCAAGGACATTGGAATTCATTCGGAACATTCTATTATTTTGGACTTGTGATTAGGACATTTAGGATTATTTGGAATTTAACTCACACATTGTAAGTGTCTTTTGAATTTTAATTTTAATTGTCTGGAAATAAATTGCTTGTTGATTTTGCTTACATTGTTGGTTTCACTTTCTTTCTGTGACATATTTTTAAGACCAAAGATGAACTCTTCATTGACAACCCAAAAGACGTTTAAACCTCCGTGATCAACACAAACGACAGTCATTAACATGGAAAACACAGGGTAACTGTCTACTTTCCGAAAGACGACATGGTGGAATATTATTTTTCTCGAATGGATTACCTCTCATCGAGGACGATATCACATACATTATGAGAAGAAATGCTGTTTCGATCCGTTTCAATAACGTGATATTACAAGGATCAGATTCAATCGTGTATAGACTATTGTTTGTAATGTATTCATTATTTTATTTATCAACAAAGTTTTGGATTCATCAGCGAAGAAGAAGAAGGAGGAGAAGAAACATAAGAAGAACCCATTCAAGCAAAGAAATTCAAAGCAATACAAGCAGAAGAAGCATCAGAAGAACACATTCCAAAAAAGACATTCACAAAGTCTAGACAGTAACAAAAAAAAAAAAATGGATCGCTGCGATGTGTTTTAAAATTTTATTGTGATTCAGATTCAAGAGAATATACCAAAAACGTAAGTGTATCTATGTCTTGATTTGGATTTGTTAGTATTGATAAGATACTGAAACACACTTTTATGGACTAAAAACAAATAAAATATTTTCTTAAGAAGCACAGACACTCAATGCACGATGCACAATTTGAATGTAACCGAAAATGTCACAACCTTACAGTACAATAAATCCTTTGCTTAACGCCAAATTCCGACCTAGTCTGACAATATGACAAACTAACTCTCGCCTCTCTACACCAACAGCGAATTACCATAGGTAACATTTCACGCAGCGTATTAAATCTAGAGCGACAAAAATATTTGTATCAAAGTGAGCCAAACTGACAATAGATAGCAGGCAAATGAGTTTATTAAATCTAGGGTGGCAAAACAAAAACTGTATATTTGTAACTAAGTGAAGACCCAAAATTGCTTCATACAGTATTGACATTGGATATTTTTTCAACACACTTCCTGCCAATGTTTATCAAGCGACAATGGGTAGTCTTTTAGTGCGAATTGAATCTGGGACGACAAAAACGAAAACAGTATAACAAATTGTAAACTGTTTGCATGTTTTTTCATGTCTTTCAAAACTAAACCTTAAACCCCATCCTTCTGTCTTCTGTGATAGTCTATCAGTATGTATATTTTATAAGCACTCTTACTGTTTTCTCTTTTTTCACTCCATATGCGATAGTGTATAAATATGTTTTTGTATGTGTGAGCACCCCTAGCCTTTCTCTCCTTTCACTCCATGTATGATATTATATAAGTATTTTTGTGTGCATAGTGTGTTAGCACTTCTACCATTTTCTGTCCTTACGCTCAATAGGTGATAGTATATAAATATATTTGTGTGTATAGTGTGTGCATATACCTACCCTTTTCTCTCCTTTCACATTACTCCTAGGGCTATAGGGGTTATAAGGGTGGTAGGGATGGTAGTTTTGTTTATAAATGAATGATAGGGAAGTTACCGGGAGAGAGGGGTAGTAGGGGATTAAGTTTTATTTATAAGGAGTTTCACTTCTATTTCATCCCCCTTCTTTTACATCCTACGCTTTGTGTGATAGGATATACGTGTGTTTGTGTGTATAGTGTGTATATTTTCCAACCTTTTTAGTTGGTTAGTAAATGTGGGTGCTGGTCAGTAGATGACTGGATATTCGTCAGTCGAATCGACGTATTTGTAGTATGTGGGGGTTGGTTAGTAGATGACTGGGTGTTGATCACTCAAACGATATATTGGTGAGTAAATGTGGTGTTGGTCGGTAGATGAGTGGATGCTGGTTGGTCAAATATCGTATTGTTTAGAAGATGTAGTTTTAACATTACATTTCGCGTTAGAGGCCAGCTTTCCTGAACTCCATCAGTACAAAAATGTCACTTTGGCCTCAAAATGTCAATTTTCCATTGAGGCCAGAGTGACATTTTTGAGGCTAGGAGTACCCTCATTCCAAATATGTCACTCGGGCCTCGTAATGTCAAATTCCCATTGGGTCCAGAGTGACATTTTTTTAGGCTAGGGTGATCCCCTATACTACTCCCATGTAACATAAAAATCATTATCAAAGAAAAATATATTTCGTATTATGTTTTAGGAGCATGATTTGATAACAACAAAGCTTTCGGATCTTGGATGCACCCCCACCCCCCATTAGTCACTCTGGGGTTGGGGGAAGGCAACAAAAAAAGTGCCGTTACTTTAAATGGCTTTCACTTCTAGTCTTCTAACTGATGCAGAAGTACCTCCACGAGTCATGTCACACATAAGAATACAAAAAGAGGGATGAATCCCGGGAAGATCAAAACAAAGCGAAAGTGACTCACATTTAGACCACCAAGAAAATTCCATTGTACTGTTGTAGTCATTCAACTTTCAATAAGAGTGGAACTACATTTCATGACAAATGTGTACGGTGCCCCATAAAAAAACAAAGCAAAACAAAAACAAAAAAACAATGAAGGATCAAGTTATCTATATAATTATAAGATATGCAATCATCAACGAAGAGCTAAATAAAACCGTTCATGCTCATACAACATACAACATGGAAACACCTGACAAGATGGAGGAAGGCAAAAATATGAAGTCTCAGCGCTGACCAGTCTAAGAACAATACATGAAAGGTAGGCCTGGTGCTCCCTCTCTTTCACTTGAAACAGTCAGCCTCAATACATTCAGACAGACTTATAAGAAACATGATTTTAAGTAACCTGTTTTTGAAGACATCAACGTTTCAAGTGCACAATGTATTGGAGTATGTTGGCATCAAGCAATTTGGAATTATCAATACAAAATTACTGTGCTCATCGAACCTGAGCTGTTGATTACAGCGATTTATGTGACTTAATTTAATAAAAGTATTCATACAACTATACAAAAACTATTTTTATAGTGACTTTATTGGTGCTATCGAAATACTCCTTTATGTTTCCACATAAACATAAACCACTTGTAAGTAGTCACATGTAATTGAGATAATGGATGGTATTTGTCACTATAATAAATGTTGTATATTTCAACTAATGTATAAGTAGAACTTACTCGAGATTTAGCTATGTATTGGTAAGGAGACAACGTGATCGATTGAAAGGAAGGCATGTATTGCCTCGATGTGTATCTGCTGCTCAGTACTAACACATAATATGAAAGAATAAGCATTTAGGGAATATGATTCGAACGCAATGCCTTCGTATCTATAGCTCTTATCCTAAAGTCATTCAAACCAGTATCAGATGCGGTTTTTGTAAGAAGATTAATACATGCCAATTTTCTGACTATAGTTATCCTAGAACTTGACTTAACGAGCTTTACGTGCAATTGATGTATTGAAACATACAAAATCGTATTTTATTCAAAAGAGACTGATTAGAAATTCTGATTAATATACTTGCCTGCTGGTTTCATATATGTAGAGAACAGTTACTTTTTGATTCTTTAAAACTCGAATCCAGTTTGACCTTTTCTTGTTTTCCAGCATATAATTAAGTGAGAATTTTAATAATTGTGCAGACAAGTCTACTTATTTAAATATCACTTTTCAGAGTTGTATTGTATTAGCAAATTTATCGTTAGTATTCGGAAAAATTTCTTGTTTTTCTTTAAAGCTGTCAGTATGAGACAAGTCGTATTATTTTGTCATCAAACAAAAAGTTACAAGAAATGTATGCTTCGTTGCCTAACAAGAGGAGATTGTGAAGAAAAACATGAAGTGTATTCACTTTTCTAGTGATACATGTCTGTTGTACTTCGTTTTCAGACGACAAAAGAGATCTTTGCTACGTCATAGGAAGATGAAATGATAAACTTCTTGCGTTTTCATTTCCAGACTCTGCAAATCGTACGATCCTTCACCGTGTAAAATATATCAACATTACATGATTGTTATAAACATATACAAAAGCTATCCTTGCATGTTAACAGCAATAATATAAAATATTTCCATAAATATTTCATTTTTTTTAAACATCAAATAAAGAACAGACTGATTAATTGGTAAAAACATCCCAGGTAGTATTTGGCCGATAGGTCAATTGCACTGCTTCTGTTGAATTTAATTAGTTCGATGTTTTTAATATATTTTAGCCTCGGGGGATATCAATTAAATAATAATTTTATTAGAATAGATGCATGGTTATCAGTCATACATTGTCACGTAAAGAATGTTGAAGCATGCAATATTGATATAGTAAAGATAACGTTACACTTTTTCATATTTTTATATACACCGTATATATCTTCTATCATTCACCTCACTTGAGTGTAACGTTTTTTTTTTGACCTGCACCTAAAAATAATAGGGAAAAAAAATCACAGTTAGAAACATAAATTTTAGTTTCGCATTTAAACTGGAAAAATTCGTCAAACGCAAAAAATACGATTTTTTTAACAAATCAATCCTTTATAGAATATTACAATAGTCCTTACGTGATTTTATACAGTATGTTGTATTTAAACATTTTGTATCTTTTCAATTGTTTCACAAACAGAAATTTTACATTTCACAGCAGCATTTGGTTTATTTGACCATAAATGAAGTAAATACGAATTTTCGATTTCTGATTATTTTGCATTGTTAGATTCTCAATACTAATTTTCGATTTCTATTTACTTTGTATTGCTAGATTCTCAATGTTAAATAGCAATGTACTCCAATTTAGAAACAAATGATGACTAATGACAAAGAAATGTTAAAGTAATGGATTTAGCCGAAACTTTTTTTATAAGCCCCGATCTTTTTTATTTGCATTTATAAAATCTTTGCAAAGTTATGTCAAAATGTATGTAATTCTACAGACTTAACACTTTACATCAAAGGAAGAAAAACTTGAATCTAATCATAATAAAACAATAGTTTCTGATGTATCTCACTACAACGTTAATGCATATTTTTAATATCTTGATCCATTTAAAGGAACCCGTTTCCACAAGGTGAGCGACATTACGAAACATTATACAATTTATGACAATTTCTTACTTTAGGCTCCCTCATACAGCCCTCCCATTGGCTCCCTCATACAGCCCTCCCATTGGCTCCCTCATACAGCCCTCCCATTGGCTATAGAAGATAAGATAAAGGAGTGCTAAGTGAGAATGACTGTACGATAAGTCCATTACTTTAACTTAAACACAGTGTGTCAGATATACCCAAATGTGTTCCCACGTTCAATATTTTGCAACGTTTCTCTTGCCAGGGTCCAAAACACTTTTTTACAGACTGTATCGTTTGAATGGTTTGGAGATAACATGTAGCTAATTCGTATCCAATGGACTGTTTCATAATTTGTGTAATTCAAAAAATAAATATCAGTATTTTGGTTGAAAACTCATTGCACACTGAGCTGAGCCACTTTTTATCACTCTTTCTATTTGAAATCTTAGGATGTCAGCTATAGTAAGGCCTCCTACACCTTGTCCATGTATACCTTATATAAGTTTTCTCTCCAAACACTCAATAAAGCTTGTCCATGTATACCTTACATAAGTTTTCTCTCCAAACACTCAATAAAGCTTGTCCATGTACCTTATATAAGGTTTCTCTCCAAACACTCAATAAAGCTTGCCCATGTATACCTTATATAAGTTTTCTCTTCAAACACTCAATAAAGCTTGTCCATGTATACCTTATATAAGGTTTCTCTCCAAACACTCAATAAAGCTTGCCCATGTATACCTTACATAAGGTTTCTCTCCAAACACTCAATAAAGCTTGTCCATGTATACCTTATATAAGGTTTCTCTCCAAACACTCAATAAAGCTTGTCCATGTATACCTTACATAAGGTTTCTCTCCAAACACTTAATAAAGCTTGTCCATGTTTACCTTATATAAGGTTTCTCTCCAAACACTTAATAAAGCTTGTCCATGTATACCTTATATAAGGTTTCTCTCCACACACTCAATAAAGCTTGCCCATGTATACCTTATGTAAGTTTTCTCTCCAAACACTCAATAAAGCTTGCCCATGTATACCTTATATAAGTTTTCTCTTCAAACACTCAATAAAGCTTGTCCATGTATACCTTATACAAGGTTTCTCTCCAAACACTCAATAAAGCTTGTCCATGTATACCTTATATAAGTTTTCTAAAAGGTTGTAAATATTAGTACAACAATAGTTCGCTTTGTGGTCAAATGATGTTCTAGACTATATCCATCTACTCATCTACCTGACTTTTTCATATTTTCTAGGAAGGGTGATGATGTTTCCTGCTCTCTGGTGAAAGGTGATGATGTTTCCTGCTCTCTGGTGAAAGGTGATGATGTTTCCTGCTCTCTTATGAAAGGTGATGATGTTTCCTGCTCTCTGGTGAAAGGTGATGATGTTTCCTGCTCTCTGGTGAAAGGTGATGATGCTTCCTGCTCTCTGGTTATATTATATGCTGATACTTCTTTAATTACAATTAGCTCGACTTTAAAATGCGCGTTTGTTTAAAATGCTGGACACTAATTTAGAGAGCAATTATTGAAAATTAAAAACTTTCATCAATGTTTGACTATCGACTTTTTCAACTTTTCGATCACTTAATGTTTTGCATTATATGACAACTCGCTTTTGGCAAAGAGTATTATTTCTCGACACAAGCCCTCGGCTGTCTCAAATACAAAATTACATTTACTTGTGGTGATGTAGAAGATCCAAAACTGGTTTCAGCATATGGCTTTTGGCACTTAATTTCCTTTCTTAACATACATTTGCATTCTCAAACATCGAAGTGACTAATTTATCTGTGCCAACATGACAACATATTTAGTGTTACTCTTTTCAATCTTCCCGCAGGACAAGCTGGTTAGAACTGACAAAGAATCCTTATGTAAGTGGTACACATACAGTTTGCCTGTTTTGAAAATACTTTAGTACCTACCGCAGTGAAGAGAAGCAAGTTGGTTGTACTATGTTATGATGATATTTAAATAGGTAAAGACACAATTAAATTAAGATCGTTTACTTACAACGAATACTCTTACTAGTATAGCGTATGAAATTTGTACAGATGAGCAATTCCATCCACCTATTAATTGTAAGTTTGCCCTATAGCGTATGAAATTTGTACACATGAGCAATTCCATCCACCTGTTAATTGTAAGTTTGTCCAATAGAGTATGCAATTTGTACACATGAGCAATTCCTGTGAAATTTGTACACATGAGCCATTCCAATGAAAGTTGTACACATGAGCAATTCCAATGAAATTTGTACACATGAGCAATTCCAATGAAATTTGTACACATGAGCAATTCCAATGAAAGTTGTACACATGAGCAATTCCAATGAAATTTGTACATATGAGCAATTTCAATGAAATTTGTACACGTGAGCAATTCCAATGAAATTTGTACACATGAGCAATTCCAATGAACTTTGTACATATGAGCAATTCCATCCACCTATTAATTGTAAGTTTGCCCTAGTCATAGAGTAGGGAGGCAAAACAAACCAAAATCACACAGAAGTGGGTTGGTGATTTGCCTACTATCTCTTTCTAACAATGACTTTACGAAAATAAGTTATATGTTATATGGTGTACTAAGTAAGGTCACTGATACTTACTGACAATTCGTTGTCTTTTGTATCCGTTCTCATGCTTCATTCTACCTCTTTTGTCACTCATCCTCTTCCAATTTTTAAAAAATAAAACCTGTTCTCGGCTGTGATTAAGGTATAGTTATGATATCATAATTAAGGTATAGTTATGATATCATAATTAAGGTATAGATATGATATCATAATTAAAGTTTAGTTGTGATATCATAATAAAGGTATAGTTATGATATCATAATTAAGGTATAGTTATGATATCATAATAAAGGTATAGTTATGATATCATAATTAAGGTGTTGTTGTGATATCATAATAAAGGTATAGTTATGATATCATAATTAAGGTATAGTTATGATATCATAATTAAGGTATAGATATGATATCATAATAAAGGTATAGTTATGATATCATAATAAAGGTATAGTTATGATATCATAATAAAGGTATAGTTATGATATCATAAGTAAGGTATAGATATGATATCATAATTAAGGTATAGTTATGATATCATAAGTAAGGTATAGTTATGATATCATAAGTAAGGTATAGTTATGATATAACATAATAAAGGTATAGTTATGACATCAGAATCAAGAGGTTATACAAACAATACTGAAGCTACGAAAACCACAATCTGTTTCATGTGGCAATACAATTTCATGAATTCTTATCATATTAAAATACAGTGATTCCGAGCTTTTGACCGCATAGCTGTGACCCAATCCCTGATTAAACAACAAAGTTATTGGAATTCAAAAGACCCAAATGCAGTATTAAGGATATTATGTTTGGTTATAAAGAAGAAGACAAACACTTTTATAGGCGAATTGTACTATTACAGCTACAGACTAATTACTAATCCAATTTTAGAATGCACTTCTAAAGGTTGTGAAAACCCAAGTTAAACTGGTTTGACTGCTTGTCTATAAAGGTGAAGAAAATGATAATATCTTGGATTAATAGAAAAAATAAAATAAAACTGTTGTTGTTAAGTTAATATATTGAATGAAAATTAGTTTTAGAATTCAAATTCATTCGCTCTTTAAAATAAAATATATGATGCGAGAGCTTTGCTGAAACTTATAGAAAAATTAAACAAATGCTTTATAATATTCAATAAACCTCACAAAGTCGCGATTTTTAGATACAAACAAAAATTAGGTATTTGTCTTTTCTAAAGAGCCTTATGCACAAGGAACTCTTAAAGATGAACAAATGCAGAAATGTTTTACTAATATTTTGTTGTGAAATAAAAGGGTTAATAGACTGGTCTTTAACACACAAAATCATTACACACAAATATTCTATATAGAACCCGGTGATTACTCCTAATGGACGCTATCTCATTTTGTTCTCTAGAATTTGATTCTTGGAAGCCTTATTTCGTGATCTCGAATTCAAGTTCTACTGCCAACCTTCCACATAAATAAATAGATTGAGTTATAAAATGATCCAGTTGTGAAATGATTCAGTTCCCGTATCTAACACGATCAGTGAATTCGCTTGGCAAAAATTTAAACTGAATAATGTTTTGATATTCCGTGTTTTATCAGTAAATGTAACACCGAGTTATATATTGAGGTTGCTGCACAATTATTAGTAAACTTGGAAGAGTTTGTTTTGCAATCAAATTGTAATAGCTATCAGTATCAATTTGACAGAGGTTACGTTTTGAAGAATATATGTTTGTGATAGAATGCACAATTTGACCTAAGATTATCTTGCACGAAACTTTTTTTTAAATTTAATAAAATGAACCATGTATCATTACATTACACTAAATCATAGAATTTTCCTTTCTATGGAGACACAGAAAAAACGTGTAATTTATTCCAGGTCCAATTTCCAGACCACAACGCACCCCCTAGTCCCCATCAGGCGAATGTCCACAAATTGATATCGTCTGATTAAAAAAAATAATTGAACGTAGGAAGTAAATTTCGACAAGAAAGATTAGTGTTTACAAAGTTTAAAACTTGCCCATAGATGTTCTAAAAGCTAAAAACCTCACACACAAAAATAAAACTGCAAAAAGCAGATGGTTAAAACTGCACTAAATTTAACAAGTGAAAGGAGTGTTTTTCATTTTCACTCAAATTCAAAAAAACAAATTTCTCATGTGTTAAATTTCTTGTTTGGTTTTTCAAATAAATTAAAGCATATTTGGGATATAGTGTTATATATCTGCTCATATGTCGTGTATTAAAACAGTAAAACCTTTTCCAAAATTATGTCATTTTTAAAAGCAAATCTTATAAAGTAACTATTCATCCGTATTCTGGTTGCTATTGGCTATGATGACTATTTTATACAGAGGAAGCACAGAGGAAATGTCATATCTGATTCAAAATACCTTTTGTTTCTATCGAACGCTAGAAATGAAATGAGAAAATGTGGCTCATATATGTTTAGAGCAATATAATTAAAATACACATACAGCTCACCTCAACTCTTCATGATGGAATATGCTATAGTAAAAATGTTAATCTTGAAATTATGTGTTGTTTTCTTTACTATTCTGTCAGCTTCCAATGCTTATTTACCATCGAATTGGATCTGATTAAAGTCTAAAATGACTTTCCATGACATTTTAATATAGTATCAAGTTAAACATCCTTTTACAAGTATAACGCTAACCAAAGAACTCAACCTCTCCCTCTATCCCCTCCTCCCACTGGTCAATGGAATTTATTATTCACTGTCTCTACTGTTGCAAGTATCTTACGATGTTACTTCCTATCAATACTGACTGCAATCACACTATATTTCCATAAGGACTGAATATTTTCACTGTGATAAAATGTGCATAACATGTTAGCTGATATGTTTCCATTAAAATAGATTACTTATATCAATATACAGTGTATATGATTTATTATCAGGAATTACCAGTTAAGATCACGAAATTTATCTTTGTTAATTGTACAATACGTATTGAGGATTTACTGTCAGTACTAATGAAGACTTTTGTGGTGGATTTAAGGACACTTTTATTCAGTTCAAGAAATATAATCTGATACTGCAGAAGTTCGAAAGGGGATATTTGTCAAAAAGGTTAAAGAAGTGAGATAATATAATTGTTTTAAGTCCAGATTTCTCTGCACTACGATTATCACTTCGATAATATAATTAATTAGCTTTCATCTAAAACATGTTCAGCGTATATGTTGATATTTTAAGTCCCTTACTTTTGTTCAGCACATATATTGCCAACCAAACAATGTTATTTTATTGCTGGTTTTAGACCGTGGTCGAAGACTTGAGTAACTGACTCATGACATTCCAATTCAATTTACATCAACCACAGTGTACGCAGAAAAAAGTATAATTGACAATTGACATTTCAAGGAGTGGTTATGAATTCGTTTAGAACTCCTAAATCAGGAGTGCGTGCTGTGCGTCGAGTGGTTAGGACTTTTCAATCGTTCAGATGCCAACGTCTTATTTATCAAGGGAAAAAAAGTTATTATGAAGGTTTAACAAAAGCAAAGCGCATTGCTCCAGAATCAAATTCTGGCCAAAAACATCAGAAAAACTGAAGTCAAGAGGTAGAATATAAAATAAAATTACCACAACGCAAGATAGGATCAAACTAACATTTCATGTTTTATCGAAAACGACCAAAAATTGCAGGTTTTTCTGTGGTTAAAATAATGTGTGGCTAAAGATTAAAACAAATAACAAGTTTACATTGAATTCTGTAAGACTTCCAGGGAAATAAAACAAAGCCAATGAGACGCTATACGAATTATTGTTTTTTATTTGAAATTATTGACACTTGAGCATTCTCCGACAAAGCTCTGAATGACTGCATTTTTTTCTTCGTAAAAAATGATTATCTTTCTTATCTTTACATTAAATACTACATGATTCATATCAATAAATCAAATTGACTTCTTAGATTAAAAATCTCTATTTTATATCTTTTCATACAGATCTGTCAAATTACCGTCAGATGTTGATAGAAAAGCTGAAGAAAATAATAATAGCGTTGTATTTAAAAAAAAAAGATAACTCATGTAATATCATTTTCTTATGTATTATTAAAAATGAATTAAAAGAGTTTTTGTTAAATATTTTGGATTATTTTTTTATTTAAAAATATTTTCTGACTAATGTCAATTTTTTTGGCAATTTGAGAAATGAATTATTGTCTAGTCCTACTTTTATTTGATATTTATTCTGGATTTTAGTTTGATTGCAACAAGCGGAGCATCCACTGAAATAACTGTGAAGTTCAAGTAACAGCTGGCAGCGATATGTAAAATAAATATATTGTCAAGTTAAGAAAAGTTATTCCATCTTTGCCATAATATTTAATTCCGTCATTTTCTGTCTGAACCTTAGTCCACGTCTATTTTCAAATCAACTTGGGATTCAGTGGAAGACTGTAAAGAATAGGTGCTTCTTGCTGCCCTAAACGATGGTACATAAGATAAGACAGATTATTGTTTTCGACGAAGAAAGAAAATGCAGTCATTCAGAACTTTGTCGAAGAATGCTAACGTGTCAATAATTTCAAACAAATCAATCATTCGTATATCGTTTAATTTTTTTTTTTCCTACTTTTTAATTCCCTGGAAGTTTTACAGAATTCAGTGTAGTTTTGGTATTTGTTGTACTTGTTAACAGCATATTATTTTAGTGACAGAAACTCTTATAATTTTAGGTCGTTTTCGATAAGACATTAAATGTCGGCATGGTCCCATCTTACATTTGCGTTGTGGTATATTTATTTTATATTCAACCTTTTTACTTCAGATTGTTTGATGTTTTTGTCCAGAATTTGATTTTTCAGTAATGCACTCTGCTTTGAACAATACTTGCAAAATTATATACTTTCATTATTGTTTTCTACACATCGCGTCAATTTTCAATTCAGTCTAGGTAACGCAATTCTAATTGCTCTTAACGATGCTATAAATTGGCCATCAGTGCATTTATGTTTTCAATCCCGTTTAAGTTTCCATTCTAATTAGTAACTAATAGATGATTTATATATCTTTTTATGTCAAATGAGATTTATGAAACGAGTTGCTTATTAGACATTCAAAAGATTGAAATTATTCAGCAATTTCGTTAAACAGCTTTTAAACTTTCATGCAATGTGGCGCTTGCATTTGGCTTTAGGTGTGACTTTGCTAGAGTCTTTAAGCTTCTACTCCTTGTAAGAGCTTATGACCGGAAGGAGTATAACGGATTGCAAACTTTTTGTCTGCTATTTCGCATAATGCAATTACAGACTTATTTCTGGAATATCAGTATAATGCAATTACAGACTTATTTCTGGAATATCAGTACAATGCAATTACAGACTTATTTCTGGAATATCAGTATAATGCAATTACAGACTTATTTCTGGAATATCAGTATAATGCAATTACAGACTTATTTCTGGAATATCAGTATAATGCAATTACAGACTATTTCTGGAATATCAGTATAATTCTTTCTTAATCCCTTTAACGTTTTTAAGGTGACTGATCACAAAGCAATGGAAAATTGAGCTGTAGAAATGTAATTACCTTACAAAAAGGAGGCTAGAATATCGTTAGACACCTTTGTAAACTCATTTTTCCACTAAATCTGTAGTACAAACGTATTAATACAAGTCGGTGGTTTTGTACTCTTATTAGAATGAGCAATACGGACTCGGTAGTTAGCGTGCTGGACATGCGACCAGAATGGTTCGCGTCCCAATCATGGGCAAGAAATTTTAATTTGATTGCATTAGAATTATGTTATCTTTCATGTGTTGATGTGCCGTTAAATACCAAATAATTTCTCATCAGATTATGTACATGCAAAAGAGACAGTTTTACACAGTTTTACCTTCTATGGAAAAGGACGCGAAAGTACCTGACTTGAGTCAGGTTCAGCATATAAACCCTGTTTGTTTTATGTCTTATAAGAGCACATTCACGCAGAAATAAGAAATGAAACGAAAAATTGACGTGTTTTAAAATATCTACGCATAAAGATTCTATAAGTGGCATATAATTATAATTTTTACCACGCCTTTGTTAAAAGCATTTAGATTGGTTAAATTCGCATCATGTGACACAGAAAACTATAAGTTATTAGTTCATAACACCGGAAAGTAACTACTTTTGTATTCATACGCCCTTCTTTTGTGCTTTGACAATACATGTAAACAATGGTTAAAATATAGTTTTCTTATGTATTTCTTGAGAATTTATTATTATTCTATAACTATTTGTAATTATAAGAATTGTACTTCATATTGTACGTTTCTCTACGACCGTTCATGTAGTGTGTAATCAATTATCAAGCTTCATCACTTCATGAATCCTGTACAATATGAAGTCCAATACTTTAATATTAGTCAACATTTCACTTTATATCTGACTTGGTTGACAATATACAGGAAATCAGGACATGATAATTACCTTGATTAAGCATGTCAATATAACATTTGTATATGGATTGCTCTTCACGATTGTACATATTCATCAAACTTTTTTAAAACTTAATCAGCCACTTAAAACATAAATTAGAGTGTTCAGTCAACTGTGGAACATATTTAATCTTTTAATCAGTTTGTTATAATAACACAATGCCACTCTCAAATAATATTCAGTAAGCATACTCTTATGGATATTTCTTGGTATTGATATCGTGAAAGTCATAGCCTAAGGCTTAATAAATCTTGAAAAATATTAAAGTGGAATAAAAAACGATATATTAAGTTAGGTAATCATTTCAATCAAGAAAATATACGTATAATGAATATGACCTGATAGTTCCAAGAAGAATTAATTATAGGAAGAGCGGACTTGTTTTATGTTATTGCAGTCTGACATTAGACACTAACAGACAGTGGCTTGAATGATGAAATTATTCAAATTAGATATATTCTATTAATTTTCTTTCCATTTACTTCATCTTGTTATTGGAGCAGACAGCACGTCATGGAAATTACAGTTTATTGATTCCTTTATATTTTGTAGTCACAACTTTGGCTATTGAAACGTGTCAAAATTCAGTGAGTTAGCGAACTAATTACTTGTAGCTGCAATTTTAGTCATCTGTTTGATAGATAATCGAAGAAATATCGTAAAACAGTTTCTCAGTCTTTCAACCCTACATTTCTCAGTTCTTTTGATTAAGCTTTATACAACACTGATTGCACAAATATAAACTTATAATAATGCCGTCGACGGCTCAGATAATGCATATTACTTTGTGATGCTCCTTTCAGAGAGCATTGAACAAGGGGCCACCAGTATATCATTAAGGGATCGATGCGTGTTAATTTGTATGTGGTTTAAGTGACCATCGATTACTATCAATTGATGCAAGCAGCACAACGCCAGTAACATTTCGCCTTATCGATGAAACTATTTAAAAGCATACAGTTCCTTTAAATAAATTTTACTAAATTTTAAATCTTAAGTAAGGTGTATAGTATTAGACATATATTCGATGCATTGTGTTCTTAGGACCGTTATTTTCTTGTCAAAAATGCATATACTGCAAAGTCTTGACACGTATGACATTGGAAAAAAATCTTCTTGATAAATCAAGAGTTTGGTTCTTACACTGTATTACTAGTATCCTCCTACCTACCCTCCCTCCCCAATCCCCCACTCCTCATTCCAAAGAAAAAGACATATTTTTGTCAGACGAAGTGTTTAGGCAATTGCATACAGGACGTATCTTGTAAGTTAAATACGACATCGTATGTTGAAGGTATTTGTGAACAATTGCTAAAGCTAAGAACACGGTAGGATGAATGGTAGAAGAAGTATATTGAAGGGAACTATAATGTTGAATGGTCGAAGAAGTATATAGAAGAGAACTTTGATGTTTACGCACTAAAGGTCTGGTGATTAGTAAAATTGTCTTGCTGAATCAAAAACCTCCTTTTTTATAGTTGGCACGGAACGAGCACAAACATGAACAGAAATATACACTCTTCATATGTTTTTGATCAAGACGTAGGTTATAACATATTAATATAAATAAACAAATCAAAATGGCGAATTATTCACTTAAAAGCTTATGAGGAGAAGGTTGGGTCAAGTGTAACGAAGAATTCCTTATTTAACTGACCAGTATGCAGATGAAACATAGGAGATAATGAAAGAAATATTTGCTTTACTTGGAATGAACAAGATATACTTGATCTTGTATCAACGCAGAAGATCTCTGTGTATACCGACACTGTAAAGATTGAAAACCTTGTGTCAATGCAGAAGATTTAGGTGTAGACCTACACTGTACAGATTGATAACCTTGTATCAATGCCGAAGATCTGTGTGTATACCTACATTGTAAATATTAATAACCTTGTATCAATGCAGAAGATCCGTGTGTAGACCTACACTGTAAAGATTGATAATCTTGTGTCAATGCAGAAGATCTGTGTATACCTACACTGTAAAGATTGATAATCGTGTGTCAATGCAGAAGATTAGTGTATAGCTGCACTGTAAAGATTGATATTCTTGTGTCAATGCAGAAGATTTAGGTGTAGACCTACACTGTAAAGATTGATAACCTTTGTATCAATGCATCTGGGTGTAGACCTACACTGTAAAGATTGATAACCTTGTATCAATGCAGAAGATCTGGGTGTAAACCTACACTGTAAAGATTGATAATCTTTTATCAATGCAGAAGATCTGGGTGTAGACCTACACTGTAAAGATTGATAATCTTTTATAAATGCAGAAGATCTGGGTGTAAACCTACACTGTAAAGATTGATAATCTTGTATCAATGCAGAAGATCTGGGTGTAGACCTACACTGTAAAGATTGATAACCTTGTGTCAATGCAGAAGATCTGGGTGTAGACCTACACTGTAAAGATTGATAATCTTTTATAAATGCAGAAGATCTGGGTGTAGACCTACACTGTAAAGATTGATAATCTTGTATCAATGCAGAAGATCTGGGTGTAGACCTACACTGTAAAGATTGATAACCTTGTGTCAATGCAGAAGATCTGGGTGTAGACCTAAACTGTAAAGATTGATAACCTTGTGTCAATGCATAAGATCTGCGTGTAGACATGCAATGTAAAGATTGATAAGCTTGTATCAATGCAGAAGATCTGGGTGTAGACCTACACTGTAAAGATTGATAATCTTGTGTCAATGCAGAAGATCTGGGTGTAGACCTACAATGTAAAGATTGATAACCTTGTATAAATGCAGAAGATTTGGGTGTAGACCTACACTGTAAAGATTGATAAGCTTGTATCAATGCAGAAGATCTGGGTGTAAACCTGCAATGTAAAGATTGATAATCTTGTGTCAATGCAGAAGATCTGAGTGTAGACCTACAATGTAAAGATTGATAATCTTGTGTCAATGCAGAAGATCTGGGTGTAGACCTACACTGTAAAGATTGATAATCTTGTACCAATGCAGAAGATCTGGGTGTAGACCGACACTGTAAAGATTGATAATCTTGTATCAATGCAGAAGATCTGGGTGTAGACCGACACTGTAAAGATTGATAATCTTGTACCAATGCAGAAGATCTGTGTGTAGACCTACACTGTAAAGATTGATAACATTGTATCAATGAACAAGATCTGTGTGTAGACCTACACTGTAAAGACTGATAATCTTGTATCAATGCAGAAGATCTGGGTGTAGACCTACACTGTAAAGATTGATAACCTTGTATCAATGCCGAAGATCTGTGTGTATACCGACCGTTTTAAGATTGATAAACCTCAATTCACTGACTAAAACAAAACCATGTCGGATGTTGGAGTAAAGACTATCAAGGGTTCAGGGATAAGTTGTTACAAATTTTAAGCTATTGCCCTATTTTATTTGATTCATGACACAATATTGACGATATAGGAAAGAAACATGTGTTTAAAGTACGTTTAATTGTTACATGTACTCTTCATTAAAGAACAAAACAAAAACAAAAACACAAAAACAAGGCAAACAATAATATAATAGTGTTATCTTTACTCATTAAGGCAATTAGAAAATGTATCTAGAACAAAGTTAGATCTTTAAGATAAATAAAAACGGCTATGGATAAACGTGTGTGTGTGTGTGTGTGTTTTCTGGGTTCCTATTGTGACCTATACATTTTTTCAAGATTTGGATACATCATTTTAGTCACATGTCTCTTTTATGTATCTAAAAGCTTTGTATGTGAAAAATTAATACTATTTCTAAGAACTATCCTAGCCAAGCCAAAAGCTTATTGAATTCATTGTAAACACTTTATGTCGAGGCTACTGTCAATACAATGTCGGAAGTGACGAGAGAGCGAGGGTGACTCTGCGCAACTTTCCCTCACTTAAATCCAACTCAATAGCAAGTCATGACATTATTCCCCCCCCCCCCCACCACCACCACCACCAAAAAACTTCAAGTCCTGTGGCGATGGTCGGGCGGCAAAGAAGCAGGTGTGGATACACTGGCATCTGTAGATGCAGACCTGCACACAGGCGGCTCAGGGCATAGAGTCACTTTTCACTGGACCGAAGCAGTAGTGGAACTCGGCAGCCCCCGGGCGACTGAGCGGCCCTTTTTATGATCACACTGCTCACCTCCGTAGCACAAGGAAGGTCCTAGAAAAGGTGCCCTAAATATTACCTGCTTCACCTTAACCCTGGTCAGCATACCGCGGCTGACGGGGATCCCACCTTAGCGGGCTAACATCTAACAAGAAGACAAATGTAATGCAACTCATCATCGATGCCTGGAATGTGCGTACGCTAATGGACAGTACATCAGCAGATAGACCAGAGAGAAAAAAGTTCTAGCTGGTGGAGAACTCGCCAGATTCAACTTCCAGATAGCAGCCCTGGGTGAAACTCGCCAAGCTGAGGAAGGACAATTCACCGAAGTAAGAGCCGGCTACACGTTCTACTGGAGTGGCCGAAGTAAAGAGGAGCGACGTGAACCTGGTTTTGGGTTTGCCATCAAATTACAGCTAGTCAGCAAGCTCACGAATCTCCCAAAGGGCGTGAATGACAGACTAATGCAAATGAGACTCCCACTGTCTGAAAAAAGACATGCAACTACTAGTATCATCAGTGCCTATGCATCCATCATGACCAACCCAGACGAGATCAAGGACAAATATTATGAAGACCTGGAGTCTCTTATTGCAGACGTACCGAAGGCAGATAAGCTCATCATCCTTGGTCACTTCAATGCTAGAGTTGGCACAGATCACCGGACATGGCCAGGTGCATTGGTAAAAATGGCTTTGGTAAATGCAACAACAACGGACTCATCCTACTGAGGAAATGCTCTGAACACGACCTCCTAATCTCCAACACAGTTTGCCGCCTGACAAACCGGAACAAGACGTCTTGGATGCACCCACGCTCCAAGCACTGACATCTCACTGATTAAGTCATCGTCAGGAGAAGAGACAGGCAGGATGTCCGAGTGACAAAGGCCACGAGAAGAGCAGAATGCTGGACTGACCACAGGCTCATAGTCTCCAAACTCATTATCCGGATTCAGCCTAGCAATCAACCACAAGGAAAAAATTGCCCAAAAAGCTCAATGTATCCAAATTGTAACAGGAGAATGTGAAACAGGAATTTGTCAAAGAACTGTGCGGCCACCTAAAAACAATGGATGCGAACTCTGAGAATGTCGAGGAAATCTGGACATCCTTCAGATACTCGGTGTACTCAGCTGTATCCAAAACCCTCAGTCCCACCACACGGAAACATTAAGATTGGTTTGATGAGAACTATGCTGCCATACTGAAACCACTGAATGAAAAACATCAGCTAAAAAAAAACCTGTTTAGAAGACAGTACTTTATCATCTAAGAAGGCAGCCTCAATAAAATCAAGAGGACTGTCCAATGCAAACTCAGAGTTTCAAGTCTCATGGCTCAGCAACAAGGCAGATCATATTCAGTCCTATGTTGACAGGAATGTAATGAAGAACTTTTATAATACTCTGAAAGCAATCTACGGGCCATAGTCATCAGAAACATCTCCAATACTGAGTGTTGACAGCACCACACTGCTCACTGACAAAGAAAAGATATGACAAATATACGCAGAACACTTCAACAATATCCTCAATCAACAGTCATCTATCAGTGAAGAGGCAAATGACCGACTGCACAAGTGGAAATCAACTTATCACGTGATGATTCTCCAATGCTGACTGAAACTGAGAAAGCATTTGACCTGCTCTCAAATGGCAAAACACCTAGAGCAGATGCTATACCTCCAGAAGTCTACAAGGCCGGAGGCTCACATATGGCACAGAAACTGACTGAACTCTTCCAGTTACTGTGAACTCAAGGCACTATACCCCAGGAGTACAAGGATGCATCCATTGTTCACTTGTGCAAGAGGAAAGGCAACGTACAATCCTGCGACAACCATCGGGACATCTCTTTGCTGGCAACATCCTAGCAAGAATTCTGCTGAATCGCTTTGTGCATCACATTGATAAAGGGCTAATGCCAGAGAATCAGTGTGGCTTCAGGAAAGGACGAAGGACCACAGACATCGTGTTTGCAGCTCGTCAACTCAAGGAGAAATGCCAGGAACAGAACACAGTCAATCGTGGGGACCTCTGCAAGATCATGGCAAAATTTGGTTGCCCAGAGAAATTCATTGCAATGGTTCGGCAATTCCATGAATGCATTCTCACTCGTGTCTTGGACGACGGTGAGTCCTCTGAACAATTCCCTATCACCAATGGAGTCAAGCAAGGCTGGAAACATCCACACTCTGCTGATGAAATTACGGATGAGATGGGCAGGACACGTTACCAGGATGTCAGCAGAGCGACTAGATCTTCTACGGCGAGCTGAAGGAGGGAAATAGATCTCTGGGTGGTCAGAAGAAACGCTTCAAAGATTTCCTCAAGTCATAACTGAAACACTTCAAGATTGACCCTGAGTCTTGGGAAGATCTCGCACAGGATCGCTCCACCTGGCGCAGTCTTATTCATACTGGAGCTACAGACTTTGAACTGAGGAGAATTGCAGAGGCAGTGCAGATGCGCGAGCAGCGTAAATCTCAGAACTGCAACACGTCCTCTATTGATCAAGCAACACCAAGCAGCATCTCCTGTCAAGCGGCATCACAGACAGTTCAGAGCACAAATTGACCTGATCAGGCACTCACGTAATCACATAAACCAAACCAGTTAGTAATGTCATGGTAATCTTCGAACTCTAAGGACGAAGAACAAAAGCAAATGCCTGAAAGTCATACAAAAGGTAGCAATGAACATGTCTACAAATTTTTATTTTTAATCACTTTCGTCAATAAAATGAATGTAAGTCATACTATTTTGCGTTGGTTACGTTTCGAATTTGACGTATGTGTGTATGTGTGTGTAAAGCAGAAAGACATTTTGAAAGAAGTCAACCCCACCCCCAACGCCCTTTCCAGTGGACCTAAATCAGACATTCCCAAATGTTGAAATGCTTTGAAAATGCTTTTAAAATTTGAAAGAAGGCAAAGAACGGAATAACTATTCAAGGTCAGCTTGTGATATGGTTTTATCATCGGGTAGATTCCATGAAATTTATATTAAACATTGGAAATTAAGACCAATAATTCCTCCTTTGGTGGCCACTATCGCATGCAAAGTATCATGAGCATAAACGCTTTAGAAACACGAATAGGCCAAACACATATATCAAAACTATCATAAAATTATGCTGAGAGATTATCTAGATGCTCTTGTCCGAAAAGGAATGACAGAAACATCACAGGTTTGTTTTTTGCTTTTTTTGCTAACATATGATGGTTGATGCTTAAAATATTTCCAGATGAACAACGTATGTTAAAAAAATAATGATGATTCAGCTTGCTTATCACCTCTGCAACCAAACACCACATAAATATGAATTTCCACTTGTTTTCCGGGTTAAATTTAAAAAATAGCTGGTTGCTGGTATAACTCTGTGTTGATCGGGGACATTCTGTTTTTCAGCGTGTAGCGGGTTGTCCTATACCAGACCACCAAACAGATGTTAGAAACTGTATTAACAAGTTTAAAATCATGTTCTAGAATATATGATGATTAAATCTCCGTGAAATAGTTAAAGTCATGCCAAGATCGACCTGGGTTTGATATTCTAACCTTTATAACACAAGGTACACAAGGTATTAAATGCACCTCTTATAATGGGAAACTGCAAAATGCCATGTCTGCAGGAATCAGAAAAGATTAATCGATTGGAGAATAAAATAATACTTCTTATTTCCAATCTGACATAGACTGGAATTATAAGGTATTTTTTTCGGTGCACAATTGAAGATAGTTTGAATACCAAAGTATCTGAATCGTGTCCCCCCCCCCATATATATATATATATATATATATATATATATATATATATATATATATATATATAGATATATATATATATAAATCGGTAGTATACTCTGCAACTTTAGACCCAAACCGGAGTCCTAAAATGGGGTCAGAAGATTATAGGCCCAAACGGGAAATTACCATTAGGCTTCCCTTTTCAAATGTATGTTTTGTAACAGTGTAGCATGAGGCGACGGTCTGCACTCAAACGGAAATATTGCATTACGTTATACGTTTCACATGAGGAGGCTATCTGCTGGTTCTAGTTAGGAGGAAAACTGTGAGTTTGTTTACCCTGTAAATGAAACTTTTTTATTTTTGTTTTTTTGCATGATAAATATAGTGACATTGTAATAAATTCTGCTTATTATAAAAGATAAATAGTGTGTGGCTCATGTTAAAATAATTCTCACAATTCTCAACATCAAAACTAACTTTCATTGCTTCATATGTCTTTATTAATGGTCAATAATATGGGGATAAAATTGAATAGATATATGAATATATATATATATATATATATATATATATATATATATATATATATATATATATATATATATATATATATATATATATATATGACTTGTAGGGTTGCTAAGCACAATAAAGAACCATATCACGTCATGTCTCTTTATATGATGACTATGCTGTGATTTTGAGTGGTTGTGATTGGCACTTACTTCGTACGGGTTTGTCTCCCGTTTTCAATGTTGGTCCAAATTGGTCTTTTGGTCATCGGTTTTGACCCCTTTTAAGTCCTTTTACCCTATTTAGTGTAGTATTTCCATTTTTGAGATACATGCTTAAGTTCCGTTGTGAATATGTGCACATAAAGTATCCAATTAAAATGTAATTTCACTAACAAATAGAATGTGTAGGTACGAATCGCAATCCGCCCGCCATCATACTTTTGAACGTTACTAAGGTGCTATTCAGTATCATTCGAGCCACTCGGGTGTTTCTCTCGTGAGCTTACGACAAAGTTGTTCCAGTCAATCTCTGCCTAAGACCAACGGGTGTCAAGGGTATAAATATCAGTATTGTACCGTGCTTTGGCAGATGCATTCTGACCGGCAGATTACACGCGAGCTAGAAGACACGTTATCACTCAATACGACCGTGGTATGTTTACTACGGAGAATCCAGTATAGTGCAATGATATAAATAAAGTATTCCATGATACTACATATTCGAGAATGATATAGAAAAACGTGCTAACAGTTGTTTGTGAATATAATATATTCCTTAGTGTTTGTAAACGATGTTCCTGTATTAGCATTGCTGTAATAGTGTATACATACGATGTTCCTGTATTAGCATTGCTATAATCGTGTAAACATACGATGTTCCTGTATTTGCATTGCTATAACTGTGTATACATACGATGTTCCTGTATTAGCATTGCTATAATAGTGCATACATACGATGTTCCTGTATTAGCATTGTTATAAGAGTGTATACATACGATGTTCCTGTATTAGCATTGCTATAACTGTGTATACATACGATGTTCCTGTATTAGCATTGCTATAATAGTGTATACATACGATGTTCCTGTATTAGCATTGCTATAATAGTGTATACATACGATGTTCCTGTATTAGCATTGCTATAATAGTGTATACATACGATGTTCCTGTATTAGCATTGCTATAATAGTGTATACATACGATGTTCCTGTATTAGCATTGCTATAATAGTGTATACATACGATGTTCCTGTATTAGCATTGCTATAATAGTGTATACATACGATGTTCCTGTATTAGCATTGCTATAATCGTGTATACATACGATGTTTCTGTATTAGCATTGCTATAATAGTGTATACATACGATGTTCCTGTATTAGCATTGCTATAACTGTGTATACATACGATGTTCCTGTATTAGCATTGTTATAAGAGTGTATACATACGATGTTCCTGTATTAGCATTGTTATAAGAGTGTATACATACGATGTTCCTGTATTAGCATTGTTATAACTGTGTATACATACGATAAAGCTTGTTCTGCTACAGTGTTATTTAACTGGTGTTATGCTTCTATATGAATTGAATGACAAACTATAACACATTATACATTATTGCATAATAAACTTCTACTACGGAAGTGTTTTGAAAATGCAGTAACATTACTACGGTAATTGATAAATGTGTATGGTAGGGAGTAGTCATTATATTATTTCTTACAGGGAGCATTCATTATGTGTATATTCCAACTGGAGTGACTTTTGTTCGCAATAAGGAAAAAAATACATATTTCTGAAATTTATATTTCAAGCATTCGTGCATTCTTGAACATAACAAAGTGCTATATGCAGTTTTATTTCTGTCACTGAAAATTCTGAGATTTTCTTCCTTTATTTTAAGCCTTCTGACCAATATACATTGGGAAACACGCCAGAGTGGCATCATATTTCCATGTGTTCTACAATTCAATTGGTGTCTGTTTGCATTCTTTCTTGGGAAATACAGTAATTATCTTTTCAGTTATTCTTTTTATATTTGTGTTATTAACTTTCAATATTGAGTCACACACGTGCCATTTGCATTTCGGTAGCAAAGAAGAGTTATATGTGTAATTTCATAAGTACGAGAACATACACATTATGTCATTTTATTTGGACACATTTCGCCTCAAAGGAATTAGGCTGGAATGTCAAAGACTGATAATTTTATTCACAAATCATTCTTGCACAGTGCACAGTTCATCGTTATTATTCCTAATCTTTATTAAATTGGTGAAACTTAAATAGTTCTCCTGTTTTGTGATAGAAATCCCAAGTTGACATCAAGTCGAAGCTGGCCTTATGCGAAGTAAAGCTCGGGACGTTACACTTGTTGGGGGAAAGGTTGGAATAGCTGAATCAGTGTTTTCAATGTCTTCATTAAGTGCATCATGAAACTTCGATTCAAGATGTCATCGAGGGAATCATCACCTTCTGATCGGGACCCTGCCGGTAGTATGTGTTTACCACCTTCCCGAGATATGATCCCAGGGTCACCAAGTGGGGAAGTCTTAATTCGTCATCAAAGCGACCCAAATCGGTAGGTGGTTAATGGAGCTGAATATGAAACTGGAAGCGAGGATGAGAATTTCTGAGCTGTAAGAGAGGGAAAAACGTGTTTACCTCAATAGGTGGAAAAGCTTCGCAGAAAAGAGCAGGAGCGACATCGTTGCACAATCTCTAGTCATAGTAAGGAAGATAATTCTAGATGTGATGGTTATAGACATGAACAATATTCTTCTCCGAGTGAAAATGTCAATGGTAACTTTGACGACAGTATGAAACAATCAGCAAAGCATGTACTCAGTCGTATGTCCAGACAAAGAGGAGTGGATGAGGCTCACAGACCTGTAGGCTTCTATTCACGTGGTCGACAGCCTGCTACTTATGGTGGTACTTGCAGCATGTGGACTTCGAGATGATTAGACATTTGAAATGGTGGGAGGATAAAATCAAAGTTTTCGAATTAGATGTCAGTCTGAGGATCATTGCTCAAATTATTTTGAGTGACCTTAGTCATGAACAGAGAAAGAATTACCATGATTTGGCTACAGCCCTTGCTGCATGCTTCGAATCCGATAACCAGTCAGAGCTCTACAGACTACAAATGAAACGCCGTCAACGTAAACGAGGGGAGTCACTGAGCGACCTTGCAAAAGATGTGAAACGCCTAGCGAGCAATGCATATCCAGTAGCACCGGTAGGAGTTAGGAGCAGTTGGCCGTGGACTGCTTTCTAGATGACCTTAGCGATCCAGAAATGGAGTTGGCAGTGCATAAGGAAAATCCAAAGTCCATGGATCACGCAGCTCATCTAGCTTTGGAGTTCGACTCCTTTCGATCCGGACGGAATGTGAAATTCGTGGTGAGGCCTCACACAATGAACCGGGAGAATCCAGTTTTGACACTAACTTAGTGCCCAGAGTTGGTGGGGTTTCGGAAGTTGAAAAGCTTCTGAAGGATATTTCTGGCAGGCTGGATGCCTTGGATATAGCAGGTGCACATGCCACTAGCCACAAAAATAACAACAGCAATAACTACGGACGTTCCTATATTTTTCATCTTAATTGTTTAAAGAGAATTTCCTATATTTATCATCTTAATTGTTTAAAGAGAATTTCCTATATTTTTCATCTTAATTGTTTAAAGAGAATTTCCTATATTTTTCATCTTAATTGTTTAAAGAGAATTTCCTATATTTATCATCTTAATTGTTTAAAGAGAATTTCCTATATTTTTCATCTTAATTGTTTAAAGAGAATTTCCTATATTTATCATCTTAATTGTTTAAAGAGAATTTCCTATATTTTTTATCTTAATTGTTTAAAGAGAATTTCCTACATTTTTCATCTCAAATATTTAAAGAGAATTTACTATATTTTTCATACGATCTCATTCTTTGTGTAAGTTACTTGTAAGAGTGTTAAACTATAATTATGAGTCATAATAAACAGGGATTCCATTTCCTATTGCAGGAAAGTTTTGAATCTGAATGATCCGTATTGTTTAAACAGCTAACTCGTTCAAAAGTACAGGTGGATTCCTTCACATAGTATTGACTGGAAAGAAAAACGATATCGGATTGCATTCCATCAAAGCTCTAATTAAAACATTTGCATGCGCATTAAAGAAGGATACAGTCAATTGTTAAAAACTTCTAGATTTAAAAATAAAGAACTGAAAAAATAAAATAAAAATGAAACATATTTTTGAGTCGCATACTTAAACATTCGTCTATTCAATTACTCTGACTAAAAGTTAAGAAATACAAACTTTAGTTACCTGATACTAATTTAAAAGTTTTTTTTAAGACAAAAATGAAAACAACATTAAAAATATTCTTTATACGTTTATGATCTCAAGAAGAAACTGTTGTCATGTTTAAGTGAGAACAATATATGTCCAAATATGCGATGAGATTAATATGAAAAAATGGTTACATTTATGTCGCTAATATTATATTTAAAAATAAATACATAAAGATTTAATTTTTATTTCATTCTATTTTTGTCAATACAGAAAAAATTCCATGCGAATTAACCCACTGACTTAATGCAAACCGTTTATGCACCCTCACATTTTTACACATTGGTTAGTCCACATGAATCACAGAGCGTAGGATAATTTGATAAAATAAATAATTTTCGCGGCTTATTGCGTGCACCTTCTAGAAGAAAAACCGACATTGTCATATGACCAAAACAAGCATTCTATTCGTCCAATACAGTCACGTGTCTTAAATTCTATTCGTCCAATACAGTCATGTGTCTTAAGGTGCATTAAGGCGTACAGACGATATAACGGAACCGAATATCAGGAAGAATTTATCTAACTGTAGGCGTTTACTTAGGCGTCATTGGGTTTTGTTATCATATAAACACAATTCATTGATAATTCCGTTGTTATTAATTATCTTTAAGCAGCTCAAAGGTTTATACTTAAGATGAAAAATTAATCGGATGTTGGATCAGTCAAGCTGATATCAAAGATTCGTCCACCCCTTTGAAAGATGAGAGGTTTATCCATGCCCTGACACATTGTGCACGCACGATACATTGCTTTCCATTTTACCATCAAGTGACTATCTTCAACGCTCTTCGATTGGATATAGCTTTAAATATGTATTAGTAAACTGAAAAGCGCTCACTTTTTAATAGCGAATAGAATATGAAATCATGCAGTAAGGCAACATTTCCCATATTACGGTATCAAAACTAATGACGTCATTTTATGAATTTATTTATGCACGAATTAAACTAAAATGAAATAATATCAGTACAAAACGTGTCCATAATACATATTTTGTATTTCATAAGTTTTAAAGAAATTCACCTTCATGTGCACGACATTTTTGCTGCATATCGCAGGCTGAAATTCAGATATCCTTTAGAATATATTTGTTTACTGCGTGTCTAAATTTACTGAGGCACATTTTATGCTCTGCTTTGTCAGGTTGATGAATGAGCTGCTAGAAATGAGACATATCATTGGAATCTATAAGAATTAACTTTTTGCTGTGAGGTTAAAATGCTTCGAATTATTTATACTCTAGAACGCAAAAGGATAAGTATATGGCTTATATTGTCACAGGTAAAATGCAATGTGTGGACGTTTGTACAACAAAGCATTTGTTATTTCGAGAAAAATCTCAACGTTTTGCAAACGGACAACATACAGAGTTGATAATGGACAAAAAATCATGCCGGATATAAAGAACGATTGTTATTGTTACTTCATGTGTTGATTAAAGCCTGTTTGGTATATTTTATTACAATCTAGCCGGCGGTCTTCCTTAATTCTTGGAAATTTTCCCAACTATTATTCATATACATTCATATGAAATATATTAAGCCATGTTTATATGATGCTTCTTGGGTCTCATTAAAATATTTCATTGTATTGTATTTATATATTATTACTGTTTATTACGCACTGACCGTAAATTTGCTGTATCCGTGTTTATAGTAATTGTGTTTTACTGTATAAACTAATATAAAATACATATATATTGAAACTCCTATGTCTTTGAAAAATGCATAAAAAAATATGCAACAAGACAAAGAAACGAAGGAATCTGGTGGAGGACAGATGACTGACTGTAATGTATTACTAATTTATATTTAGTAAAAATCTATTTTAGATATATTCAAATCAAGTTGTTTATTGCATTTATGTTAAGTAGTATACGTTGATATTTACTTAACTACTTGTGCGTGTCTATAAATAGTCGCCTGTACGAGGAATTAACGGATTTTATAGATATATGAGTCCTTGTTTGGGAAATACTTTTAGTTCTTACTTTTCCCACTACTGACAGCACCAACGCAAGCAATTGAACTGTTCTAACACTAGTAGCTGAGGCAGTAATAACTCTTACATAATATGGCGGGTTTTTCGAGCTTGATGGGTGCTTTTGTTTCTTTATTGTTTACGTCAGCCGCACTTAAAAGTTGAAATTACACGTGCTGGGGTATGTTGTGGTACTCTGACCAAAGGTGTGTGTTCCAATCTAGAACTAGTCAACCAGAAATATGGTCTTGTTCACGTGCAATAACGGGTATAGTAGGAACAAAGATGGTAAACTTCTGTCTTCCATCTTGCATTTGTTCAAAACTACGGTTAAATATAGTAGTCCCATGTGTCCTCCATCTTGCTCTTGTTAAACGAATTACAAATCTTGATTACACTTTGGTCGGACTAGTTATGTAACACTATCAGAAGCAAGGTCAACCAAATGGCTGACCAGAGATCAAAGTGAGATGTTTTCAAGGTTAGAGTACTGACAAAACACATCCCTGCTAGAGTACAGACGTTTTGTGTTTAAAATACTCCTTATGTGGGTACACATCCCTGCTAGAGTACAGACGTTTTGTGTTTAAAATACTCCTTATGTGGGTGCACATCCCTGCTAAAGTACTGGCTTTTGTGTTTAAAATACTCCTTATGTGGGTACACATCCTTGCTAAAGTACTGGCTTTATGTTTTTAAAATACTCCGTATGTGGGTACACATCCTTGCTAAAGTACTGGCTTTGTGTGTTTAAAATACTCCGTATGTGGGTACACATCCTTGCTAAAGTACTGGCTTTGTGTGTTTAAAATACTCCGTATGTGGGTACACATCCTTGCTAAAGTACTGGCTTTGTGTGTTTAAAATACTCCGTATGTGGGTACACATCCTTGCTAAAGTACTGGCTTTGTTTGTTTGAAATACTCCGTATGTGGGTACACATCCTTGTTAAAGTACTGGCTTTATGTTTTTAAAATACTCCGTATGTGGGTACACATCCTTGCTAAAGTACTGGCTTTATGTGTTTAAAATACTCCGTATGTGGGTACACATCCTTGCTAAAGTACTGGCTTTATATGTTTAAAATACTCCGTATGTGGGTACACATCCTTGCTAAAGTACTGGCTTTATGTGTTTAAAATACTCCGTATGTGGGTACACACCCTTGCTAAAGTACTGGCTTTGTGTGTTTAAAATACTCCGTATGTAATTACACTGCCTTGCTAGAGTACAGTCTTTTTGTGTTTACAATACTCCCTATGTGGGCATTGGTACATAATATATGTGCTTGGGAATTTAGAGTGTTAGAATAAAGAATACACGCGGGAGCAATCTCTTCCTTCACCGTTTGCGTACGACAAACAAAACCACATAATTTGACACGATGAATATATGGGATCTTAATTGTGCTTAAGAAATTAGGCACGATTTATCAACGAAGCTAGTGTATGTTTCAGTTAAATAACAGAATTTGCCTAAAAATCAAAAAACAAACAACAACAGTAAAAAAAAAAAAAAAAAAAAAAATAGGGATTAAACGTTTGTTTCAAAACTTCATTTAAACTCTACATACATATTGATTGGGCTCATTTTCAATAATAATAATAATAATAATAATAATAATAATAATAATAATAATAATAATAAATAAATAAATAAATAATAAAATAATAATAATAATAATTGTATACGCATTATAGCCGGTAGATTTTCATATAAAGATTTTACTATCAAAGAGTGTTATAATCATGATATTGCTGCTCTTTAATCCCGTTCTACTATTATCTTTCTAACGGACTGCTCCTGTGTATCATCCAGTAATTATCAATAGAATGAATACACTCTTGGAAACACAAGTGTAACCTTATTCAAACACGAAATAGTGTCTACCTTTGTACGTTTATCTCTCTTCAGTTAGATTAAATCAATTTTAAGCTTTGCTGTGTATGGAATGACATTTATTAAATATCAGTACACTGTGGTAGCAGCGAAATAACATTGTTGGTGTATTTTTTGCTATTTTTATGGCGTATCTCAGTTTGCCACATTCGCACTGGTATTAAAAACACTTTTACATGACCTTGGCTGTTACTTCGTAATATGCTTGGCAGGACTACCCAATCGTGCTGACGTCTTGGAATTTTCATTCTTAGTAGAAGTGTGGAATTATAGGAAATGAAAATGAAATAAACGTTGTCTTGTGCGCACCAGAATCTAAATACAAATTAAATTCTAAAATATCTTTAACTAGAGGTATTAACTATGTGTGCATCGCAAAAGGCCCCGCTTACTACAGTTTGCTCCGTAGGGCCTTAAACAGGAAAACCTTATGGAAACAAACGGGATGCATTTAGCAATATTGAACAACTGTACAACTGATGATTTAAATTACAGGCAATCGAACTCATGCAAGTATTCTACAATTTAAAGCTGCACGCCTGAAATTCGCATAAAATTCAATGTTTCCTGGCAACTGGTGTGAAACCAGCCCAAGCGCTTTCGCTTTTCAAGGGCACAAAGCCACAAAAGACGATTCCACAAACGAAATCGGCACAAAACACAAAACACAAAAACGTAATTACTACATTATGTTTGATGTAGATATTTACAATGAAATAATAAATAAAACGAGCAAGGTTAAACGAAATGGCTCAAACAAAGGACCCCAATTGATGACGTAAGTAAGTAGGTCAGCAAAGAAACCTTTGCGCCATCTAGAATTTTCCAATTAAATTTTGTATCCCTGGTCTAATATTTTGTTGAATGGCGGTTTCTTAAAACTTGCAGAAGTTATGTTCTAAAGTAGTATTACATAATTGAGTTGGCACTAATTAATAGCTTAAAAAAAACCTTTTAAATAAATTTATATATGCCTCTTTTATATTTGACATCTTTTTACAAAATAATCATAGTTAAGACCTTGTTTTTGAGAAAGCGAAGTAATGGCAGGAAAATGTGAATTTTGGTAACTTGTACCTAGCGGATTAAATCAAGAAGAATCCAAATCGGGGATTAGTTAGTGCATAGGTAACAATGAATGTACAGAGATCTAATATATATATATATATATATATATATATATATATATATATATATATAAAGCTACAGTCAAACGCTGATTTAAATCGACCAGTCCCAAGTCAAGTTATACTGTGAAAATCAAGATGTAGGAGGATGTCAAATCAAGGGCCATAACTCCTCTAAAGCATGGTGTATAATGCTGGAGATCGAACTTATCTGAGATCTTATTAAACAATGTTTGATAAGATTTTCCAGCAAAAACTGAAGATAAGCTGCACAAGCAATTAGGGTCCATAACTCCTCTAAATGATGCCACAGAAGACAAATTCGTTCAAGGTTACATCAATACAGAGATGCATGACAAATCTGATCGAATTTCAACAATCTTTGATAAGTTATGTCGGGAAACCAAAGTAACTAGAACGAGCAACCAGGGCCAAAGCTGTTCAAAATGTTGACTTTGAATGCTAGAAATCAATCTCTTTCAAGGTATTATCAATACAAAGGATGATGCTCAATTTAGTTGAAATCCAAGAATCCTTTGTAAAATTATGCTGAAAAAACAAAAGTTAGGCGGACGAGCAATCATGGGTCATCACTCATCTAAATGAAATAGAGGAAAGTTGTAAATTAAATTCAATCGGGGCTTCGTCAATATAAAGCTGCATGCCAAATTTAATTGAATCCAACAATCGTTGGTAAAGTCGTACTGCAGAAACCAAAGTAAGGGAGATGGGAAATCAAGTGCCATACCTCTTGTAAACGATGTCGTGGAATGCTGCAAAATCAACTCTTTCGTGATCTTAATCTAATCAATATAAGGATGCATGTTACATTTGGCTGAAGTAAATTTTTAAACAATCCTTGATTAAATTATGCTGCAGGACACAAAGGGGAGCGGGCAATCAGGGGCCATAATTCCTGTGAATTATGCCATGGAACTCTGAGAATCGAACCTATTCAAGATGTCATAGATATAAAGTGGTAGTTCAAATTTTATTAAAATCAGTTTAAGGTCTTTTTAGTATAAAGCTGCATGCCAAACTTGGTTGTTAACAGCAATCCTTGTTAAAATTCAGCTGCGAAATTGAACGTTATGGGAATGAGCAATCAGGGACCATAACTCCTCAAAATGACTACATTGGTAACTGATAATCTAACACATTTGAGGTCTCATTAATATAAAGCTGCATACCAACTTTGTTTAAAATCCAACTATTTCTAGTAAATTTATCTCACGGAAACCAAATTTTTCAAGGACGGACAATGTGATTAGTATAATGCTCCGCTGACTTCGTCGAGCGAGGCCCTAATGATGTATTCGTGCGTGCGAGCACATACTTCCTTTAGATGACTGGTCTCCAAACAACGGCAAATTGAGGAGCTGTAGAAATGCCAACAAAAAGAAACAAACCAAATCTTGAGACTCAGTCTGTGATCAATCTTTTAATACGGTTAAAGGGACAATCTGGGCAAAGGTATAATATGTACTCAATCGATAGAGCTTGAGTTATTTTTATTTATGCCATCTGCAAAATCAGAGCACAATCGGCCCACCAATTTAGGAGAAATCAGCCTTTAATTTCTAAATATTTCCGACACAAGAGGTTCGCCATTTTCGCGTAGAAGCGCTGTATTACTTACGAGTAACCGACACTTCCGGTTAATGTCGTGTTAGTGTTGTCTGGTCTTTTGAACTCTAACCCCCGCCCCCCCCCCCACACACACACATGATGTAAAGAATGGACAACTGTTATCTACAAATTTCATATAATTCATAATGCCTACACCTGTCATTTAGATTCATGAAACAATTTGACTCTAACATGACAATCTATTGTCTCCTGATCAAGTACATTCCACCTGTCATTTAGATCATCAGATACAAATAAAATGACAATCTATTGTTTCATGAAACAATTTGACTCTAAAATGACAATCTATTGTCTCCTGATCAAGTACATTCCACCTGTCATTTAGATTCATTAAACAATTTGACTCTAAAATGGCAATCTATTGTCTCCTGATCAAGTACATTCCACCTGTCATTTAGATTCATGAAACAATTTGACTCTAAAATGACAATCTATTGTTTCCTGATCAACTACATTCCACCTGTCATTTAGATTCATGAAACAATTTGATTATAAAATGGCAATCTATTGTTTCATGAAACAATTTGACTCTAAAATGACAATCTATTGTTTCATGAAACAATTTGACTCTAACATGACAATCTATATTTCCTGATCAAGTACATTCCACCTGTCATTTAGATTCATGAAACAATTTGACTCTAAAATGGCAATCTATTGTCTCCTGATCAAGTACATTCCACCTGTCATTTAGATTCATGAAACAATTTGACTCTAACATGACAATCTATTGTCTCCCGATTAAGTACATTCAACCTGTCATTTAGATTCCTGAAACAATTTGACTCTAAAATGACAATCTATTGTCTCCTGATCAAGTACATTCCACCTGTCATTTAGATTCATGAAACAATTTGACTCTAGCATGACAATCTATTGTCTCCCGATCAAGGATATTCCACCTGTAATTTAGATCATCAGATACAAATAAACACAATACTCACCTTTTCGTAGCACACCTCATTTGATTTATTCAGCGTCCGCCATTTTGTTGCTCAAACCAACCCGGAATTGCATGACCAACGTGAGTGCATCGGGGTTCTTACTGTATAGTGATATAGGAGAGAGGCGAGATGTAGATATGCATGCAACAACAACAAAAGAAAGAGAAAGAAGAAACAAAAAATGACAGACTTGCTTAACAGATAAACACGTCCCAGACAGTAACTGGCCTTTAGATCAATTTCACTGCCTTATGTTTCTGAGTTTGTCGATATTTTTAATAAAATTTGGCGTCGGATGTCTTATCGCCATCCGATATTTATTGGATAACTGGATAGGATACTCGAGGTTTTTTTTATAGAATTATACATTACGGATATAATGAATATTGACTATGCTTGCAATATTGCGTATGATACGGATATAATGAATATTGACTATGCTTGCAATACTGCGTATGATACGGATATAATGAATATTGACTATACTGCAATACTGCGTATGATACGGATATAATGAATATTGACTATGCTTGCAATACTGCGTATGATACGGATATAATGAATATTGACTATACTGCAATACTGCGTATGATACTGATATAATGAATATTGACTATGCTTGTAATACTGGTATGATTCAGGTTTCTCAGACTCAGATGTTTTGGTTGCGGTTGTTGTTAATATTGTTAATTGTTGTTGATGATGATGATCTTGAAACTCAGTTTTTCAATAAGGAATGAGTAACATCATATTACCGCCGTGTGTGTAGAAAACCCTTGGCCATTGGATTCAGACGTTTTCTAGACCATCATTTTCACCCCCTCAACCATAGTCAAATTCTCTTCACGAGACAAACATATTTTTTGTTTGTTTATTTTAAAAAATAAATAGAAGCCTTATGTATTTTGTTGTTGTTTTCTACACAAAATATTGAGATTGGCTGACAAGCAATGCCAATAAGAACCTTTTTCCAAGCACATGACACAGAAAATTTACAACATATCCTAATATATGGCATAATAACATTACAGACAATAGGGCATATAATTATACTATTTGCATACATAGAATTATACTATTTGCATACATAGAATTATACTATTTGCATTCATAGAATTATACTATTTGCATACATAGAATTATAGTATTTGCATACATAAAATTATAGTATTTGCATACATATAACTGTAATATGAACATGTGATAAACCATAACACAGCATTGCTATGATGACGGCTTCGTGTAAATGTTGCACTGGAAGAGAAGAATAGAAGAAGAAAAAGACTAATATGCAAAGAGCAAATGAAAATATACCGTCAAGCCCAATGGAATTTTAAAAGTATATATATATATATATATATATATATATATATATATATATATATATATATATATATATATATATATATATATATATATATTATTGACTTGTATACAGGGCCGGATTAAGACCTTTAGAGGCCCTAAGCACTGAAAAGATTATGGTCCTCCTCCACCCACCCACCCCCATGTAATAAAAAAAGAAAATAAAACATAATTTCTCATTTGCTTTGGTGCCCCTGCTTTGCTGGTGCCCTAAGCACATGCTTAGTGTGTCTGTTGGGTAATCCAGACTGCTTGTATAGGCCACAACATATGCCAACCTACGTCAAATGATCAACGCTCCTGACTGATAAAAGGGTCAGATTTTATGTTGTAACTACTGACTTGTTATTTTATTTTTCGTAAGGATGGCAGGGGATATTTCAGGGAAAAGGATGGCAGGGGATATTTCAGGGAAAAGGATGGCAGGGGATATTTCAGGGAAAGAAATCTTTCTCTAAATAGATCCAATACGCTATCCACTTCGCGTTTTGGCACAAGTTTAAAGTTCAACACAGAAAAGTTCTGGTTTTGAGAGGAAAACACAAAATGTATTAGGTAGGATCCAATATGTGCCTCTAATGAGACTAAATGTAGCTATTGATACATACAAATGTGGTTCGGCGGCAGTCGCAGAAAGTTGAGTTTTTAATTTCAAATAATATAAAGGTTATGTTAATATTATTTCAAATAAAAACAGGCTCTCTAAACACAGCCAAACCGCTGTTATTTTGTATGACACAATATAATACTTCGCATACAAATATGTCATTTTTGTATTTTGAATTTAGTCTAATTTGTTTCTGTTTGTGTCGGAAATACCTTCCATTTTACATGTCAGATGTAAATGTTTTTTACGGACCTGTCATGCTTAGAGAAATAAAAAATGAATGTAATTGTAAAACATAATTTATATTTTGCAAATTACAGACCTATAGAAAATCCAGATTTTTATTAAAGTCATAGTCAAGCTATTGTACGATCTACACTATTTTACATCATATACTCAGTTTCTCCTCTGAATCACTCAAACGGACCAGATGCAAACTGTCCCATCCATTTAATAAAAAACTATCCATATATTGCATGTAAGTATAATTAACCCGAAAACTACCTAGGCATTCTGCATTAATTCCATAGATTGCTCTATTACATGCATTGATTTGGTATAATATTGCAGATGGTGAATATAGCAGTTTTTGGACCAGTTCGTCATCACCATCCCCTCTATACCTATATTTTGGAAAGTAGCCAGTCAATAAACTTTCACAAGGCCCGAAGAACCATGCGATTTTGTATTTTTGTTAATTATATGTCGTTGCATTTTAGTCAGAAAGATTTTCTTGCCCGCCCCCCCCCCCTCCCCTGCACCTCCCAGAAAAGTTCTTTATGTTTCTTTGGCTCCTTTGTATACGATACTGTCGGATTGCGCTTTGGTCGAGCGCTACATTTTAAATACGATGTTTTTTTTTCATAGCAAGGAAGCTGTGATGCTTGTACAAGAGAAATTATATGTGCCACAAAAAATAAAAATTGACTAAGTTTTCTTGAACTTTTCACCTTTTACCCGTGGGTAAGCTATGAAATGAGTGCGAAACCAGGAAACAGTTTTGTTTTAGTATGTAAACTACATCATTTTCACTCTCATCGAGTTTGGTTCTTACGACGCTACCCAAATCATTTGAGTGACCCTTAAAGACGGCCCAGGACACGTAAGTCTATCCCTAATATAGACTGGACAAACTGTCGTTGCGGCGGAGGGGAGTTTAAAAGCATAGGGGGTTCAAAGGGTGGGAAGCACAGTAACGGGGAGAGGGACAACTGGCGGAGCCGGTGCGCGTCACTCTTAAAAATGAGAGCGAAACAATTGGAACTTTTTCTAGAGTAAGTGTTCTTTACAGTTAGATGGTTAAATGTATGCCCTGGAAACGCTTAAAATGCAGGACTTTCCGGAGTTTTGTCCCCTGGGCACCTATTGTGGGTTCCGTCTAACAGACCCCTCGCCTACTTGTTTACTCTCCCTATAAACGATATTTCAGGATCCGCCCCTGCGTTGTGAGTTTAAATATCATATAGTTTCAACACATTCATTTTCAGCCTTTCACGTTTAAGGTGTGTGTTCATGAAATAAATGCTACAAGTTGTATTCTCTGTATTTCGATTCATCTAACCCGTATTAAAAATACCAAATGCTAATGACACGATTCGATTCATCTAACCCGTATTAAAAATACCAAATGCTAATGATACGATTCGATTCATCTAACCCGTATTAAAAATACCAAATGCTAATGACGCGATTCGATTCATCTAACCCGTATTAAAAATACCAAATGCTAATGACACGATTCGATTCATCTAACCCGTATTAAAAATACCAAATGCTAATGATACGATTCGATTCATCTAACCCGTATTAAAAATACCAAATGCTAATGACGCGATTCGATTCATCTAACCCGTATTAAAAATACCAAATGCTAATGACACGATTCGATTCATCTAACCCGTATTAAAAATACCAAATGCTAATGACACGATTCGATTCATCTAACCCGTATTAAAATACCAAATTCTAATGATACGATTCGATTCATCTAACCCGTATTAAAAATACCAAATGCTAATGACACGATTCCGATTCATCTAACCCGTATTAAAAATACCAAATGCTAATGACACGATTCCGATTCATCTAACCCGTATTAAAAATTACCAAATTCTAATGATACGATTCGATTGTGTTTACCTTTTGAGACATTCGCGGGTTTTAAATTTTTGTGGCAGCTCGGAAAAAGATGGAAATTGAGAATTAATGCATCCTTGTTTTCTTGTAAATATAATCTAGGTACAAAATAGATTCCAGAACGTCTTGAATGAGTGATGCTGGGCTATGGTGACCTTTTTGAGTTGGCTGGCCCCAACGCAGATGAAACGATAGCTTTACAAATGTCATCAGTATAAAAAATAAACAAAAAAAAATATTAGGACAAACTCAGTTAAATAGCTCTTTCATTCAAATATAATTTCTGCCACGAATGATTGAAAATCCGTTGGATACATCTTATCTATGAACCAACTAATATCTCGTCCTGCCGCGTGGAGAACTTGCCGGAGTAAACAGATTGACCAAATCATCTGTGACAGATGAATTAATGATTTTGAAGGGGGCTGGGGTGGGGTGAGGGCTGCTTTTAATCCTGTCAGCCTTTGTTTTATCAGAATATCTTTACGATTTTTAAGACAATTATCAAAAATAGATGAAGACAAAATTATCAAAAATAGATGAAGACACAATTATCAAAAATAGATGAAGACACAATTATCAAAAATAGATGATGTGTTGATTAACTTCATAGCAATGTAACTAAAAAAACTGTAAAGTAATTTCATGTGTGTCTATATAGCCTACTTGTTCAATCATATTTCTGTCCACGGACTCAATCAAAGCTGGGGACCCCGTGTGGCCGAGTGGACTAAGGCGCTCGACTTTACAGATCACTTACATATCAACTCTGTCCGCGTGGGTTCTAGTCTCTACTCGGCCAACGTGGGTATGAGAAAGCTTGCCAGTAGCTTCCCGTGGATAGGTGGTTCTTTCCGGGGTCTTCCTGGGTTCTTCCTCCGCCAAATATACTGGCCGCCATGTATAGCCTATCATGTGCTGAATAATGGCCTTAAACCCACAAAACCAATCAAAGCTGAATGTTTACAATATATAGTAAATCTCGGAACTGACGAAGAGATATTATGATTCTGAATATAAGATTTTACAAAAACTTCTCGCCATGAACTAAAATGTGTATGGACGGAGTATTGTTCCCTCACAAATTCCAAGAATAAAATTCATAGTCTCTGAGCGCTTGTTCTTAATTCATCAGCATTGCATATTTGAAATTTTACAAGGAGTGGAGATTTTCTGATGACTTTAACGTTGCATCAATACAAGAATTCCCACCGACAAAGATTGTTTTTTTAGAAATCGGGGTGTTTGATGTTAGGCAGTGTTTATAAATTGTATTATTCTTGTCTTTCGAAAATATGGGCCCACTAAATTCAAAATTGTCAAGATAAGCTATATAAGCAAATAGCAACAAGTTAATCAGGGTAGATCTTATTTCCTTGCGCAATTTGGCTATGTGCGGATTACATTTTGACTCATTATATAGAAATCAATTTGAACCCTAGACGCATAAAACAAAACAGCACAACTTCCTAAATTTAATAGACTGCTTCACTGACCGAATGACATAATCCTAAACTTAACTCATATCTTTTATTGCGTTCTTTCGAACGAACTCATTTTGAGTCATTGCTCTAGAAATTTGTTTAATAGAAATGCTTAATTTCCATCAATCAAAAACTTTTCTTCTCTAAATATTTGCGGGAAATATTTATGTTTTCATCCCCTTTTGCTGAAAATGCAATATCCTCTCCTTTGAACTATTACTTAGCTAAGTCTAGATTCCGTTTGCTCAGTGAGCAAAATCTCTGCGAATCTTCTTTGCCGATGTTATGTGCGTGGGAAGAAACATTATTGATTTGTTTAAGAATGTAGCAGAAGAAAGAAGACATTTAAGACAACCAAGGAAGTGTTCTGACAGAGGAACAAAAGTGCTTATTCCATTTTTTATGACACTTATAAGAGCCAAGAACAAGATTCAATTATCCGTAAAGCAGAATTGCTTCATTTGGTGCAGATATAACCTCTAGTTTATCATGAAAGTAACTAAATTTGATTTATTTTATCATTATTATTATTATTATCGCTATTATACTTATATTACCTCATTGGAATAAGATTTGCCCTACTTATATCGCCTCATTGGAATAAGGTTTGCCCTACTTATATCGCCTCATTGGAATAAGATTTGCCCTACTTATATCGCCTCATTGGAATAAGATTTGCCCTACTTATATCGCCTCATTGGAATAAGATTTGCCCTACTTTTATCACCTCATTGGAATAAGATTTGCCCGACTTATATTACCTCGTTGGAATAAGATTTGCCCTACTTATATTACCTCATTGAAATAAGATTTGCCCTACTTATATCGCCTCATTGGAATAAGATTTGCCCTACTTATATCGCCTCATTGGAATAAGATTTGCCCTACTTATATCACCTCATTGGAATAAGATTTGCCCTACTTATATTACCTCATTGGAATAAGATTTGCCCTACTTATATCGCCTCATTGGAATAAGATTTGCCCTACTTATATCACCTCATTGGAATAAGATTTGCCCTACTTATATTACCTCATTGGAATAAGATTTGCCCTACTTATATTACCTCATTGGAATAAGATTTGCCCTACTTATTTAGACTCACTGGAATAAGATTTGCCCTAACTTATATTACCTCATTGGAATAAGATTTGCCCTACTTATATTACCTCATTGGAATAAGATTTGCCCTACTTATATCACCTCGTTGGAATAAGATTTGCCCTACTTATATCACCTCATTGGAATACGATTTGCCCTACTTATATTACCTCATTGGAATAAGATTTGCCCTACTTACATAACCTCATTGGAATAAGATGTGAAAAGTGCCCGATGTGATGAAGGAGTTCAAGACATTCCCATGGAGATCCCAAATTTCCATGAATTTCAAAGTGAAATGTTTTTCCTACACTTTTTGAACAATGGTTTGAAGAAAATGCAACGCCAGTCAATTAGTTATTTCAGTCATTTATGCATTTTTGCGATATATTCTTGATATTTAAACAGTTTAACAAAGTCACTTTGTATGTGTATTAACCACAAAATGCTTATTCAACGTTGCGTTATCCTTCAACATTTTAAAAGCTAATAATATGTATTTGAACATTATCGCTTTAACAAAAACGAATGAACATACATTTAGGATAACATCATAAGCCGTTTACAACAAAAAGATCCATTTTATAACATCTTAAGCGGTTTGCTACAAAAATCCATTTTATAACACCTTAAGCGGTTTGCTACAAAGATCCATTTTAGATTGGTTATCTCATCATATATCTTACCATTTAATTAAATGACACGAAATTATACTTATTGGTTTTGAATAATTTTGGCTAATTGCGAACGTATGTCATATCGAGCGTTCCTCTTGGTAACACTTGTCCTCGAAAAAGTGCGAATAATGGATACCCATTGCTATCTTGCATTATTTTAGAGTGAAGGATCCGATTTTATACTGGAATTCCAGTTTAATCTTAGTTGATGAATGAAAGGTTGCTTTAAAATACACAATTATCTCGAACGAAGGACTTTAGTACACACACAAAAAAAACAAAAAAAAAACAGCCTCATTTTTGTCATTTTCTTGACACAGTCTTTCTTAACTGGTAAGGGCACAAGGATCCAACTCTGCGCTTTTCATCCACTCTTTCTATCATATGCTAGTACATTTGTTTCCGTTTGAATGTGACAACACGAGAGTTTGGGAACTTAAAAAAAAATGCAATTTCTGCAGGATACAAATACCATTGATTGACCAACGACTTCAATAAGGCACCTGTAATGGATTTAGGCAGTGGTAACCTACTTCAGTAGCAAAGTGTCGTCAATCAGTTTCGTTCTACGTCGACCTTTGGAATATGTATCTAGCCGAAACATTACCTTCAGCTCCGTTATCGAATTGGATAGTAACTGGAAGAAACTATTTCAATCTGACTGCTCGTTCCATTTACCTGTATAGACGGGTGGATATATTCATCTCGGCCTTTGCTGACAAGGACACATTTCGCATGTCAGTTTCTCCAATTCATGCCCTTCACACGCAAGTTTATCTTCCGAGTTAGGGCATGTACGCATTATAGATGTCATGTTGAACACCCACCATGTGTAACGAACCCTGTAATTGGTCAGTTGATTTACCTTGCTACGGTAGTAACTCCTTCGTCCGCAAGAGGGCACTTGTTACAAACTGTTTCAGCTAGCTCCATATGTCAAAAGTCGATATTAGACGTTGTGGATCGATGACCCTTGGCTACCTAATATGGACAATGGTCTTCGTTGAGGATTAATTGACCATAAGGAGATTAAAGATGTACCGACTTTAGCGTTCTAAAAATGAGTACTGGTTTTGCTATAAAGGAAGTTCTACGGGATTTTCTTCTTGGTATAATACCATTATAAAAGGAAATATTTGCTCCTAATGTAGGATACGATTAAAAATTGAGTCCGAATTCATTCACAGGAAATTTATTTATTTAAAAAAAAGACTAAATATGATTTCCTACAATTTTAATTATTGGAGAGCTAATACTAAATGACCATAAAATTATGTTGATTATGAAACTCAATTAATAAACCTAAAAGGTTTTACCTTCTACAGCAAAACATGCCCAACAACTTTATATAGTTTATGAAATCTACCCTCAATCGATGATTTATAATTTAATAAAACAACAATTATTCACAAAATAGCAAAAGTCTGATATTTCTATAGCAAAGAATAAAACATCCATGTCCTCGAATTGACGTGGTTTAATCGAATTAAAAATAGTTGAATTATTCTATGGCGCAAGTAAAGTTTCTATCGCCAGATATATTATTTAATTTATAATGGCTTTCTTCAATCAATAACTCCTTTACTAATTTCTCAGAAAAAATCATCAATCGTCAACAGTTTCTAGAAATTTGACAATTTCCATCCGAATTGGGAGCCAAACTGCCTGATAAAAAAAGACGAATGAAAATCTAGAAAATTGAACCAAGAAAGAGACGCAGTATTTTCCCTCTATGCACAATAAATTTTCTTCGCTGTAAAATTGAACGTTTTCTTGAAAAGTAAAAAAAGTACTATTACGTTATTGAATTGTATGACAAATGTACATGCACTCTGCTATTACGTTATTGAATTGTATGACAAATGTACATGCACTCTGCTATTACGTTATTGAATTGTATGACAAATGTGCATGCACTCTGCTATTACGTTATTGAATTGTATGACAAATGTACATGCACTCTGCTATTACGTTATTGAATTGTATGACAAATGTACATGCACTCTGCTATTACGTTATTGAATTGTATGACAAATGTACATGCACTCTGCTATTACGTTATTGAATTGTATGACAAATGTGCATGCACTCTGCTATTACGTTATTGAATTGTATGACAAATGTACATGCACTCTGCTATTACGTTATTGAATTGTATGACAAATGTACATGCACTCTGCTATTACGTTATTGAATTGTATGACAAATGTACATGCACTCTGCTATTACGTTATTGAATTGTATGACAAATGTGCATGCACTCTGCTATTACGTTATTGAATTGTATGACAAATGTGCATGCACTCTGCTATCGACTTATGACTATAAAGCTAACACGACTTCATGGTTCGTTTTAAATAGCAAAATATCAATGCGAACCATATCTTTCTTCTTCTGACCAATACCGAAATGATTTCACAAATAACTGCACCATTAAATCAAAATACATTCAAATACCGGAAATCTGGAAATTTGTCATGTAGATCATTTTAAAGTTAATTTGCAGGTGTCTCTGAAAGAGAAAAAAAAGAAAAAAAAAAAAGAAGATAAAATCGCTAAGCTATGTCAAGTAAAAAAAATGACCACCACAAAGGTTTCGTCTATTTTCTAATACACTATACCAATATAACTGGTAGTACCATGCTGTCAGTAATTTTCTGTACATCTTGTTATATGAGTTTTATATTATTGGATACTTGCTAATCTGTTGTTTTCTTTCTGTAATTCGAACTTGTCAAAGAAAACATTGCAGCTGCACAGCAATCAACAAGCATGCAAGAGAAAAAAAACCATACCATAACAAACACATTTTAATCAGTCCCGACTTGAATATGCAAAAATCTGTGAGAAAAAGATAAATATACGCCAAGTTTGACAAATAAACGAAATTAATTTGGGAGAAAAAGAAATGGATTTTCAGTATACGCTGTATGTTTAGAATTGAGTTATAATATTTATATATTCTTAAAAGGAAACCAATCGAAGAGTTAATTATGAGTTAATTATTACAGAAAGCGTTGTTAATATTCTCCTACAGAAGTAGATTCCAAAATGCAGATAATGCCCCAACTCGAACAATTAAACTTTTACATACACATTTTTAACTGGGTGATAAAAGAGCAAATCAGTGTTGCAATTATATAATTTTCAAGACGTTATACTAAGTAAGTTATTTGTGGGTTACTCACCATATAAATATTTGTGAAAATTATCTCAAACATACCTTTCTAAGAAAGACATCACGTCTTTGTTACACACACACACACACACACACACACACACACACACACACACACACATGCAAAGGCAAACACCAAACAGAGACAAGACAAACAATAAACACAAAAAAGCGTTGAAATTATAAAAGTTTACATGTTTGTGCCTAATGGAATTAATGCATGAAGATGTTTGATGTTTCGCCTACTTGGCTTCATCTTTACTGATGATGTGGTAACTATTTGATATTGACCTACAAAGGGATGTGCTAAAGCGCCATCAGTTTTTTTTAATGTAAAGTGGTATAACCGTAAATGATATCCCGGATATTTCATTGTTTCTGTAATGCGAGTAATGATCATTGCAATAATAACATCAGGAAGAACTGCAAACAACAGTAGTAATTATAAGTGAATGAATGAGTAATGAGCAAAATGAATGAATTATTTAATTGAAAAAGTGATGGATGGAAACAGATGATGAATTTATTTGCGTGTGGTTGTCCTTCTTGAGTCTTCTTGTTTTAAGCCGCTTGGTTTTAATGTTCTAAGGCGGCGTATCGAGTAAGATTTCTTTTCTTTCCTGGTTTCGGAACTCAAGTTGGGGTTGTGAGCAATTGCAGTTAGTGTTACATCACTGACATTGTGGCCAAGGGAAGAGAAGTGTTCTGCAACTAGACTTCTGTCCAGCTTCTTTGTCATCCAATCAGATCTGTGTAGATTGATCCTTTTGTGAAGTTTTTCAGTTTCTCAGACGTACTGAAGCCTGCAGATCTTACATGTGATGCGACAAAATACATTCTCTGTTTTGCACTTTCTGTTTGGACCATGTATGTTAAATTTTTTGCTCGTCGCTGTGTTAGAGAATGTGCTGGTCTCTATTATATGTTGACAGGTTTTGCACCTTTTATCACCACAGGGACCAGATTTGCTAGTATGGTCTTGGTTTGTGATTGGCATTAGCTTCGCTCTGACTAGGATGTCTTTGGGGTTTTTCGGTCTGCAGAAGGCTACTACTGTTTTGTTCGGGAGGATTAAGTTTAATGTGTCACAAGATTCCACGATGGGCCAGTGTTTCTGGATGATTTTAGCTACTTTGGGGTTGTCCGGATGGTAGGTCGGGATAAATAGTATCCGATCAACCTTTACCTTTTCTTTATATTTTTGTAGATCATTTCGGTTTGTTTGTTCAGCCTTTTGTGTTCCCTTTGCTATCAGGTCTTTGTCGTAGCCTCGGTTCATCGAATGTTCCAAAGACTACTTAAGCCTAGAAAACCCTAGAGCAGGAAGATTTTATCTTCTATATAAAATCCACAAACAATGAAACCCGGGCAGACCTATAATCTCTGGTAACGGCATCCCACATAAAGAATATCAGAATATCTGGATCATTTCATGAGACCACATGCCCACATAGGATACCATCCTATCTTCAGGACACGACAGATTATCTCATAAAAAGCAAAGCAAGCGAACTGATCCCGCCTGATACAATGAATGTTTCCTTAGACGTCACATTCATGTATACTCATATACCGCACAGTGAAGGGATACAGGCGTGTAAGGAAGCATATGAAACAAGAATTGTAGACTGTCCGCCCACTCATTTCCTACTTACACTTCTGGAGTTAGTCGTGAAAGTCAGTAACTTTGTATTCAATGAAGAAAACTACCTCCAAATCAATGGAAACGCCATGGGTACAAAAATGGCCCCTTCGTATGCTAATGTTTGTATGCGAAGACTCGAGGGTCAACTTTTAGCATCGGTGGAACTTACACCATACAAGTGGGTACGCTTCATCGATGATACAGAAATGAAGTGGCAACATGAAAGAGAAAATCTGGATGACTCCATATCAAATGCAAACAACTTCCATCCTTCAGAAAATTCACCGCAGAAGTCTCCAACTCAAACCACGTTTTTCTGGACACAACAACCAGACTGGTAGAAAACAAACTCCACACAGATATCTACTCAAAACCAGCTGATACACACCAGTATATTCTCCCATCCAGCTGTCATCCAAATCATTGCATTTGGAACATCCCGTATAGCCAGGCACTCAGGATACGCACAATTTGCTCCGACGATGAACATTCCAAAAAAGGTATGAAGAGTTATTTGAGCATTTGATGAACCGAGGCTACGACACAGACTTGATAGCAAAGGCAACACAAAGGGCTACGACAAAGACTTGATAGCAAAGGCAACACAAAGGGCTACGACAAATACTTGATAGCAAAGGCAACACAAAGGGCTACGACACAGACTTGATAGCAAAGGCAACACAAAGGGCTACGACAAAGACATAATAGCAAAGGCAACACAAAGGGCTACAACAAAGACTTGATAGCAAAGGCAACACAAAGGGCTACGACAAAGACTTAATAGCAAAGGCAACACAAGGAGCTACACAAACAAACCGCAATTACCTACTAAAATATCGAAAAAAAAGGAAAATATTTTGATCGGATACTATTTATCCCGAACTACCATCCAGACAACCCCAAAGTAGCCAAAAGCATCCAGAATCACTGGCCCATCGTGGAATCTTATGACACACTAAACTTAATCCTCCCGAACAAACCAGTAGTAGCCATCACTTTTTCAATTAAATAATTCATTCATTTTGCTCATTACTCATTCATTCACCTATAATTACTATTGTTTGTATGTAGTTCTTACTGGTGTAATTATTGCAATGGTCATTACTCTCATTACAGAAACAATGAAATATACGGGATATGATTTACGGTTACACCACTTTACATTAAAAACATATAGCGCATTAGCACCTTCCTTTGTATTTCGATACCAATTAGTCTACCACATCATAGTAAAGATGAAGCCAACTAGGCGAAACATTAAACATTTTTTCATGCATTAATTCCATTAGAAATAGTCATGTAATCTTTTGTAATTTCAACGCTTTTTTGTGTTTATTGTTTGTCTTGTCTATGTTTTGTGCTTGCCTTTGACAAAGACTCAATGAGAGTCGGAAAAACTAGTGATATATATATATATATATATATATATATATATATATATATATATATATATATATATATATACCAAACAAAGAGGAAAGCATTTATTAATATATTGGATGCCTACTCTGTTTTGAATATTCGTTAGAAAAAAAAAGCTGTGTTTAGTCAGGTGGTTTAGTATACAAGAAATACAATTTTGAAGAAACATTTTACTATATATATATTGCAAATAATCGCCGGTTTTGAAAATTTTATTCGTATTTACCTCACAACTCATATATTTAAAAAAGAAAAAAAAAACCCATAAAAAAAACAATGATTCAGAAAGCATGATAAAATACTGCGTCACACCTCTATTTAGAAGTAATTTGTCAAGTCGTAATACATAGCTATCTTCGGTTATTATGTCTTGATAATAGATTTCATTGACGCTGTGAGTTTAAAAAATACTATAATTCGAATACTTTATGAAAATAAAAGAGCATACAAAATGTCATGGGATAACGATAGTGTCTCATGCTTTCCGCCGTACAGATGAGCCTGCCTCGAAAAGTAACTCGCTTGCGTGAACAAATTATACAAGCATCATGCAGTATAGCTACTAAACAATCAATCAAAGCGGCCACGGGCAATAGATTGACTACTGCCTTCACTGAGGCGCTTCAGTACCGATTCTTTTTTAAGCAAGAAAACACCGACAAATTTGTATCACAGTTGATTATAAAGGAACCTAACCTCTTCGTGTGTATCAGAGACTAAGAGGTGAAAGCAAATTAAGTAAAATCGTTTCTATTAATATTTAATCTTTTATATATGAATTTATGTTAGCTGAAACGGATAAATGTGCTGACGATCCTCTTCTAATCGGATTTAAGAGTTGTTTTTTGGAATGAAAATTAATTGTCTTGTAACTTGCTAAGAGGATTCATTATTAGATGGAATTGGAATGAATACATAGTTGAGTCGTTTCCCAGGGAAAATTATCCACACCTGAGATTTTAATGGCTAATATTGTTTTCTGATGTAATATATACAGTAATCGATATATAAGGATATAAAAGGAAAGATAAGCAGAAAAGGCGAATATATATGACAGGATATATACCTATAGGCGTCTGCATATTCACCATCATGACAGAAATGACTTCTTTCATACATTTTACAACGGAGAATCATTCCTCTATAGAATATACAGTGAATGAAAACTTATCGGAATCTAGCAATGCAACGAATGGAACGTCTGTGGAAAATGTTGAAGAATACTTACGTAAAATGATAGGACCCAAAAGCAAGGATTTATTTCAGATGGTACTGCTATCTGTAGTTTACGGGTTGATATTCCTTTCTGGAATTGTGGGTAATATTTGCACGTGCATTGTAATAGTCAGGAATCCTTACATGCAGACGACAACCAATTTCTACCTCTTCAGTCTGGCGATTTCAGACGTGCTAATCCTCGTTATAGGTAAGTGTACTCTACCGCAACAATAATGCAAATGACACACTTCATAATTTTTTTTTCTGGTAACTTTTCTGTGAAGGTCGCTCTCCTTAAGATTTGACTTTTTTGTCCCCATTCTTGTAGAAGAATTAACTACGATCCTATACTATTTTGTTTGGTATCTCGTTCATTTTCGGGGTCAGTTATCGTTTGGTCACAACAATAATTGATCCCCTTTAAACAAGCAACTTCAATGTGTTTCAGCAATCTCTGTATACCGTCTTTTACTCGCGTATAATCTGCATCCAAATGTCAACAACATAGACCCTGATCTGCCGTCGCATAATGCGCCGGCAGATCAGGATCTATGTTGTTTGTTCTACTGATTAGTCCTTACAAACTGCATATACCCAGATCTGCCGGCGCATTATGTGACGGCATATCTGGGTCTATGCAGTTTGCAGTTGGTATCGGTTTATACGCGAGTACAAGCGGTAGTTTCTATGACAATAGAGGCATTGCAGAGATGACGCTCTTCAATGCGTATAAGGATGTATAACTGTATAAATTGCTTGTACGTATATATGTATGTACGTATGTGTAAACTTTATTTAACGGCAATGACACAAACATGTACGTATGTAGGTGGTTAGATATGTAGGTAAAATTTAAACTTAACTGTATGTTGATTGCACACATATGCATTTCTCTCTGTCTGTATGGTTTCAACTTTATTTAACGGTAATTGCACAATACATGTATGCATGTATGTATGTATATATGTATGTATGTATGTATGTATGTATGTATGTATGTATGTATGTATGTATGTATGTATATAACCTCTGCTCTAGCTTCAATGTAAAAAAAAACACGTAAAAGAAGTGTGACTTTATCTTGTAACACTTTAAGAATATATTTGAAAAACAAATTCATATATTTACAAGTAACTACTGATCCCTTATATACCTAATTGTAAGTTAATTTCCCCTTCCCGGATGTATACATGCGATTTATGTCTCTATGTGGTGCTTTACAGTCAAGCCACTACATTTCCAGATTGTTCGTAATTACATACGGTATGATAATGGTAGCAATCATAAGTAAATATTCATCCTATTGACTTGCGAGAAAGGTTATGAAGAGCAATAAGAAACATAGAAGTGATAAAAGGAAAATATAAATGTGTTTATACCTGCATGGTAGTTTCATACAGAAAATAAAGATCCATCAAATATTAGCAATGTGTTTATACCTGCATGGTAGTTTCATACAGAAAATAAAGATCCATCAAATATTAGCAATGTGTTTATACCTGCATGGTAGTTTCATACAGAAAATAAAGATCCATCAAATATTAGCAACTGGTTGTGATATCTTAGACGTCTAAGGGAATGGCTGGTAAAATTGTCGCCCATTTGTTAGGAAGTGATTCAATTTGTGTGATAGGCAGTTTACATAATACTAGACGGATTGAAGAGTGCTCCAAAGTAGCAATGATACAAAGTAGCAATGAGACAAAGTAGCAATGATACAAAGTAGCAATGAGACAAAGTAGCAATGATACAAAGTAGCAATGAGACAAAGTAGCAATGATACAAAGTAGCAATGAGACAAAGTAGCAATGAGACAAAGTAGCAATGATACAAAGTAGCAATGAGACAAAGTAGCAATGAGACAAAGTAGCAATGATACAAAGTAGCAATGAGACAAAGTAGCTATGAGACAAAGTAGCAGTGATACAAAATAGCAATGATACAAAGTAGCAATGAGACAAAGTAGCAATGAGACAAAGTAGCTATAAGACAAAGTAGCAATGATACTGCAAAAACAGTTATGTTTAATATGTTTATTCATGTTTATTTATTTTATTATAAAATCTTTATTTTTCTTTTCATCCTCTATTATTGCTCGTCTATTTTTATAAGAAGGAAATGTTTTACAAAGTATTATAGATTTGTTCATTTGCGCAGCCTAACGTGGATGGTGGAGCATAGTGGGCAGGTTGGACGTTTTTTCCAACGCATCCTCAAGTTTATTACTTCAGAATGTAAGATGCCACAAACGTTTTGTTGTAAGATTATGCTTTAATAAAAGGACTTCTTATTCATAAACCTAGAGATGAAGCACTCAGGGAAAATATTAACGTTTCTGTTGTTATGGGGGATGACGTAGTCAGTATGAATATGATCTTATTTCTGAGAACGTTTGTACCGTCTCCTTTACGTGGAAAAAAGTCCTTCTTTCGTATCTTAATTATGTGTAGTTGTACCTGGGAAAATCGTAGGAAAGGGGACGCTGAAGTGCAGGTTCGAAATAAGGATGTATTTGTCTTAAGAGTATAATGCTAAAAAACCTTTGTGTTATTTTGTAACGTAACTTAAGATTATATATATTTTTGCCCTGGTCGTTGTGTAAATTGTAGCTTTGTCTGATTCATTATGTTGAAAGACTGTACAGGTGTTCGGTTTCACACCCTACACACTTTGAACACACCAGTTCCGTTCAATTAGTAAACACATGCATATCCTCTCAACATAAGTTTTTTAAAAAATCGTATTTTATAGCTTAACGCAAATTGTATGAAGTTCCAACCTCTTACTGATTTCAAATACACGGAATTACAGAAACAAGCATGCGGTACATTGTGACACAGTGGACTGTTACCTAGAACATAATGCTGCAAACATTGTCACTCAGTGGACTGTTACTCATCGGAATCTCCAGAGTGTTACTCATCGAACTCTCTAGATTGTTACTCATCGGACTCTCCAGAGTGTTACTCATCTGACTCTCCAGAGAGTTACTCATCAGACTCTCCAGAGTTTTACTCATCGGACTCTCCAGAGTGTTGCTCCTCGGACTCTCGAGAGTGTTGCTCATCGAACTCTCCAGAGTGTGAACCCATCTCCTTATATATACCTGATACGTACACTGTTCTGTTCCGATGCAGGAAGGGTTGTGTCTGCATTTAAATAGACTTCATTTAGCTTTGACTAAAATCGGTAACATGCAAGTTTCAAGAGAACTCATATTTTTTTCAAGATACCTTTTTCCCTGCATTGGGATCTGTTGCAAAAGCACTTTTGGTATGTAAGATTGTTTCAGCATATCAGAACGATTATTTATAATTAACAGAAAATGAAACGCGATTGAAGGCATGTCTTTCGCTAGCTGGATGTCCATCACTGGAGGCATGTCTTTCACTAGTTGGATGTCCATCATTGGAGGCATGTCCTTCACTAGTTGGATGTCTATCGTTGGTGAATTAGAAGATATCATGCAATATCCTAAGGCCCATTTCGTTTCTGGATTATTTTACTCTCGATAGAGTAATCTACCCAATAATTGGTCAGCGTGATTGAACAAAATAAGTCATTACGGTACATGAAACTTTTGCTTGAGTATGAATCAGTTCGACGGATGCTGAAATTGATAAGTCCACAACAGTAGACAGCTCCAACTTATCTCGTTCTAACACAAGGTAGCCGAAGGGGCGTAACGAATGGGCGCCGGAATAGAATAAATGACCTTTTTGACATATGAATCGACCTTACTTGACAATTCCTTATCTCATTACCTGCAAGTAATTGGAGGGCTATAAACTCAGACCTGGTGTGAGTAGTGTAAATTGAATATATATATATATATATATATATATATATATATATATATATATATATATATATATATATATATATAGATATATATATATATATATAGATATATATAAAGAGAGAGTGACAATTACAAATATGCACCAAACAGAGCGGAAAGTGCTACCCCTGGATCCTACATAAGAATGCTTGATAACATTAACATAATTTTTTAAATACGAATAAATAGTATTATCATACAGGTTGGAGAATTTTAATTCGTACTCTACAGAGATTCGATCCCGGGTCACCGGGTGACGGTACCTTGTCTTGTAAACACCATCATTTCATCATTTCTCCCACATTCTCTCTCTCTCTCTCTCTCTCTCTCTCTCTCTCTCTCTCTCTCTCTCTCTCTCTCTCTATATATATATATATATATATATATATATATATATATATATATATATATATATACTGCAGTTAATCATTTTATACTTTCTAAAGATACAAAAAGTACTAAATCTTGAATTTGTACATACTGAATTAGCGCAAAGCACAAGTTCATGTGTAAACAGCGATTATAAATAGTGTCTCCATATCGCGCATGACACAAGTCCAAAAGGAAACGGCGCTGATAAGTAGTGTTACCATATTGTACATAAAACAAGTCCAACTGAGAACAGCGCTTACGTGTAGCGTTACCATAATGTATACTTGCCCAACTCGGAACATTGTTGGTGACTAGTGTTATCATGTAGAATATAATACAAGTCCAGCTGAGGACATCGTTGGTAAGTACTGTTACCATACAAGTAGATAACACAAGTCCAACTGGGAACGACCGGGACTCGTTACAAACAAAATTAGGAGTATAGGTCAATGGATAGAGAACTTGGGGGGGGGGGGGTTTGAGGGTCCAACCTGTAACAATTTAACACAAGGGAAGACACGACTCCTCACCACTGGGTATTTCCAACCCTGCTAGCTTGTCCTATTTTCGTCTCCTAATGTAAAACTTACGCTAGCTGTAATAAAAAAAATGGATCAATTTTTTTAACATCTCAACAGACCTCGTTCAATTCATGACATATTGGAGAAAAGTCCACACTTGCTGGCTGATACGAAGACATGACAAGTACATGCCCAAAAGGTGTGGTTAGCATTCGAAAAGTCTTGGATTTCAGCATTGACGGAGAGGTAAGTTCCGAACAGAACGTTCCCGAATATAGGTATATTGATTTTTTTTAACATTTGGATAATTATCTTTATTTATGCTACTATGCTTATCTTACCAAGACGCAATAAAATTATCCATTTATTCCCTTTATATCGTCTACTTGTATTCAGAGCTGACTTTTATAATAGAGGTTGTTCGGAACTTACCGCTCCGTCAAGGCTGAAATCCAAGACTTGACCAGCACTCCAACATATGTACCAACACCCACGTTCACTAACTAATGCACAGTCTTACTGACCAATATCCACGCTTGCTAGCTAATATACAGTATTAGTGAACAGCACCCGCCTCTACTGACCAGCATCCACACCTACTAACCAACACGCCGTCTTACCTGACCAATACACAGTGTTACTGACCAATATTTAACCTACTGACCAACACCCTTATGGTAATTAAACACTGAGGGGCGCTATACCCTTCTATAGACATCGAACAAGATGGAGAAAAGAACAAACAAACAAAAGGTATTGGCTAACATTTACAATCCAAGAGTAAATTGAACGTCAGATCAAGTTTCATAGTCGACTCTACTCCAAGTCTGCATTGCTAAGGACATGTAAGGACAGCTTACACAAAAGAACTTAAGAATATCGCCGTATTGTAGATACGAAAAAATCGTCGAGCGAAAGAAAGATCTTCTATAAGCTCGTGTAAGAATGGTTTTTGTTTTAATTTGTTTTAAGTTTAAGTAAAACTTCAGAAATGTTACAACCAAAAATCTTACGCATTTTCAAGAAGAAAAAAAAGGAAAATTATTGATTTGAATATTAATCCTACTATACATCATCTGCAAGCTTCACTGCAAATGAATTATCTGTTATGGATAGTTTTAGTAATGTATTTGGTATTGTGTCGATACATCAGAAAAGAAACCTGCCTATAGCTTTGGTCGGACTCAGTCGTTCCATTCGAATAAACATAAAATAAAAAACAAGCTAATGCTTAACGCGGCCAATAAGGGAACTTCGGATTTAAAATCCTCGAATCTAACAGTATCAGTGTGCGCTGTCGTTCGAAATTTTTTCGCAGCTAGCTTGCTCGCAGGTAAGATGTGCAAATAATCCCAGGTTGCTACAGTGCAATTTTCACTAATAACTCTCTCTCTCTCTCTCTCTCTCTCTCTCTCTCTCTCTCTCTCTCTCTCTCTCTCTCTCTCTCTCTCTCTCTCTCTCTCTCTCTCTCGTGCTACTTTGATTAGTTTTTAAGACACTACATTTTTTCCGCAAATTCTATTCTTGACAAGTATAAATACTCCAGTACATTTGTAGCAAAGTGAAAAACCAAAATGTTTTGTCCCTCGATAAATCAGCCAAGTAGCAGAACAATGTATGTTGTTTGCCGTTTTAAAAAAAAAAATATAACATGAAATGTATCTAGCTTATAGTACATAAATAACTTATCTTACGCCAATTTCTGGCCTTGTTTGACAGCGTAACAATGACACAGTCAGTAGTAGAATAATGTATATTCTAAATATCTTAAAGTACACAAAAACCTTATTCTAAGTCAAACTCTGACCTTGTTTGACATTGTAGAAACGTCTCGCTGTCTTTTTCACCAACAGCGCATTGCAGACTTGGAATAGAGTAGCCTATAAAACTTGATCTGACATTGAATGTACCCTTGGGTTGTTAAAGGAAGCCGATGCCTGTCATTAAGTGTGTATTTGCTCCTCTCTCGATCCTGTTTACCATATGTAGAAGCCTATAGTGCCTCTCAGTGTTTAATTCCCATAGGTACGATGGTCAGGAGGTGTGATTGCTGGTCAGTAGGTGTGGGTTTTGGTCAGTAAAACGGTTTGTTGATCACTAGAACTGAGTGCTAGTTAGTAAGAGGGCGTGTTTGTGAGTAGGTGTGAGTGTTGGTCAGTAGAGATGAGTGCTTTTCAGTAATACAATGTATTGGTCAGTAAGACGGTGTGTTGGTCAGTAGAAGTGAGTGCTATCCAGTAAGACGGAGTGTTGGTCATTAGGTGTGGGTGTTTGTCAGTAAGACGGTTTGTTGGTCAGTAGAAAAGTGAGTGTTGGTCAGCAATACGGCGTGATGGTGAGTACGTATGGGTGTTGGTCAGTATAGGTGGATGCTGGTCAGTAATACTGTGTATTGGTTTGTAAGCGTGGGTACTGTTCAGTAACACTGGGTATTGCTTAGTAAGCGTGGATGCAGGTCAGTAGGTGTAAGTGCTCGTCAGTAACACTATGCATTGGTCAGTGGGTGTGAATGTTGGCCAGTAAGGCTATGCGTTGGTCAGTTAGGATGGGTATTTGTTAATCATGTCAACTGTTTTGCTCTTTTGATTAATCAGGCAAGTATAATAACAATGTATCTTGTTTGCTGCTTTTAAAAACAAACAGAAAATATAACTCTCTTAAAGTACACGAAGACCTTGTCTTACGCGCACTTCTGGCCTCATTTGACAGTGCAGCAATGTTTAGCTCTGTCGAAAAGTCAATCAAAAAGAATAACAATATATGTTGTTTGTTGTTTTGAAAAAAGCAAAAAAGAAAATGCAACTCTTTTAAAGTACAGGAAAACCTTATCTTACACCATATTCTGACCTTGTTTGACCGTGCAGCAATATCTCACCGTCATCTTTAGCAAGAGCACATTGCATAGTTGGCATCGAGTCGCCTATGAAACTTGATCTGACTTTACATTAATCCTTAGGTTGTAAAAGTAAGCCAAGGTCTGTCATTAAGTCTGTTTGTTTTTCATTCGATCCTGTTGAATGAATATAGAAGCTATAGTGCCCCTCGGTATTTAATTCCCATAGGGGTGAAGGTGAGTAGGTGTGGGTGTTGGTCAGTAGAGGTTGGTGCTAGGCAGAAATATTGTGCATATGTTAGTAAGTGTTGGTGCTGGTCAGTAACACTGTGTATTGGTTAGTAAGCCTGGGTGATTGTCAGTATATGTGAGTACTAGTCAGTGACACTGTGTATTGGTCAGTAAGACAGCGTGTTCGTCAGTAAAACTGAGTGCTGGTCAGTAAGACCACATGTTGGTCAGTAGGTGTGGGTGTTGATCAGTAGCGGAGGGTGCTGGTCAGTAATACTGTGTATTGCTTAGTAAGCGTGGGTGCTGGTCAGTAAGTGTAAGTGCTGGTCAGTAGGTGTGGGTGTTGAACAGTAAGACTAATTGTTGGTCAATTAGGATGGGTATTGGTTAATCATGTATAATGTTTTGCTCTGTTGATAAATCAGGCAAGTAGAAGAAGAATGTATGTTGTTTGCTGTTTTCAAAAAAGAAACAGAAAATGTCACTCTCTAAAAGTACACGGAGACCTTATCTTACGCCAACTTCTGACCTCGTTTGACAGTGCAGCAATGCCAAGCTCTCTTTTTGACCAACAGCGCATTACAATAGGTAGCAGGTCAGTGAGCATATCAAAAGCTAGGGCGACAAAACGAAAAGATTACATTTGTAACAAAGTGAACCAAACTGGCTCCATACAGCATTGACATTACATTCATCGTTACGAAGGTATGATCAAATGTAAAGTTCTTCTACCGACGAACATATACCATCACGTGTTGCCTCATCTTTGATAAAGAAACCTCATGTTTCCGTTATGTAGTGCGTGTGCTGCAACGTGTAATCAACACGAACCTTGTTGCCACGATAACCAAGAACGCAACGCACCTTGACATAAACGTGGATGAGTGTAGAATTGTTTCATGCTCTAGATCGTAGACATTGTTAAATGTTTACGAAATTTGGCATTTTCCTACCACAGAACAATACCAACAATACGACGACTCGAGTCAATGGATTTTTTCAGGCTACGTCAACAAGTTTCTCAAATTCAAACAGGAAGCGAGCGGCTATCCCTCCTTGTGTCACACACCAAGCGAAAGAGACTAATTCAATGGTACCTATCCCATGAAGGCGTCGATCTGTAACACGTAGAACAAAACAAAGGAAAACGATCGTTTGTTAAAGTCATGCAGAATTGTTTGTGGAGAAACCTCTCTTCACGTCTGATGTTGCACCAAGACCAAATGCTTGGTGGATCCAAGTCAATAGTCGACGATAAAGGTAGTCGACGATAAAGGTAAACTTATTAATCACGTCAAAATCATAAGTGAAGATTTTGATCTTGGTAAATTACGAACAGGTCATAGAGTTTGTTCCCCCGACGAGTTTGGCATTGTCAACATTGCTGTGCTGACCACGTGACAGTCAATGCCTGTTTAAAATAGTACTCGGTGTTGAAACCTTGAGGAGACCACGTCCTTTACTTTGACGCCGATAGTTGCATGTACATCGATCTATCTGGATGCTATCACCCTCACATCTAAGACGAACGTTTAGGAGCGTGGACTGACGAACATCCGGAAGAGCCTATTCTGAGTTATGGCCAAGACGGACCTAAAAATTACGGCTACCAGTACCTAGATAAGAAAAACAACTTCATATCAAACGCAGAGTGGAAGGACTGACACTCAACTATTGGTCTAGTCAAGTGGTAAAATTTGACGTATTGAAAGACGCCTTAAAGTCAGGTCAAGATCAAGAATTTCGTGTCAAAACGTACGACCCCCACAAGATTGTACGGTTGTCAGATCACCAGATTATCAGTCAACCCTTGTGAAAAGTGTGTCAGTTAGTCTACGAGAAAGGAGTTTGACTTCCTGATCACGACACGATCACGTAATCGTACGGGTAGCGCCCTCCAGCACAAAAAAGGAGAGAGTACCAAGGAAGAATATGAATTCGACACAGAAGCAATGTAATGCACCTACCAACCTAATGTTAAATGAAGACGAATGTGATGCTGTGCCTTGCGACGAAAGTGATGTTGTACCCAGCGAAAAGATCAATGCAGCAGGGCCTCACTCCACTATCGAAAGGGATGCCGTCGGTGTACCAATATATGATCGTCATCCACACACTCACAAGTCATTCTTGGCACCCATAAAAGACCAATACTCATTTCCATTGGCTTGGACTGATATTGTGATTTTGATAGTCGAATCCACACGTTTAAAGGGAGATGGTCCAAATATATAGCATGATCCACAGTCAAACTTTATCTAGAGCAAGATTTGTCTACTTGAGTCAAGGAAACCAAGTACAATGTTTCAGTTGTGGTGTAAAACTCCACGAATATGAGTATAACGAAGCAGCTTACGTTGAACATTCCATTCCACGGTCTCCGTGCTAATGCTACATTCCCTTGATCGGTCCAGAAAATGAGTCCATATGGATATTTTAGAAAAGCACATTTAGGATCTACCTTTGGAAATGAGAGAGCGCATTTACCACTACTTTGTACGGATTCAAGTGAAACCATACTAAAAAGACATTCTTGATTTGTAAACTATTTTCTATTTCAATTTTATAAGAGGACTGATTCTCGGGAAAAACTACGAGAAAAACAAAACTTGATGTGGGTATGAGGATAGCGATGCCATGACTTCTGCATATTTAAAAAGATATTTTTATTTACGTTTTTGTGTTTGTAATATTTATTTGTCTGTGTCATTCGCCTTGAAAAAGCAATCCGTAGATCTCGAAAGCGTTTTCGTCAGTTTTTCAGAACTGATCCACCCTGCTTTGTTATATCTGTTTCCTCTATACATAATTTTTCCTTGACAATAACGTTCTCCCAAAGATCCGGTGCTTTTGGAAAGAATGTTATTTGGCATATAATATATTGTATATACATAAAGTGTCTGTATATATATATATATATATATATATATATATATATATATATATATATATATATATATATATATATATTTGTGTGTGTATTTGCGTGTGTGTGTGTGCGATTTGACGCCCACTGTGGTCTTAATTAAGACTTCCTTTATTCTTTCAAATTAGTTCTTACGTTTGTCATTTGGAAAATGCAGGAGATTCCTCTTTAATGGAAGAGGCATTTATCTGTACAAAATGAACTAATGATACCGTAAAGAAGTTGCATTCATATATACTTTACTAACGACATCATTTGATCTGTATATGCAAGAACACTATCTGTCAAAGTCCTTCTTTCAGTTCCTCCTGACAACACATTAACCTACGCAAGGAAAAGGATGGGTATAAATATATGGAAAATTGTGTAAGTCATGAAACCTAGAATTATTACTAGGATTTAAAGCTTTTAGGGAAAATAACGAAAGATAAATCTGATAGCAAATATCATCAGTAATGATACTTTGTGGATAAAGCTTAAGTGGTATATGCTTTATATGACGTATTTTGTGAGAAAAAAACCCCACAAAAAACACAACAACAACAAAAATAGTCGTAAAAGAGAATTCTATATAATTAAAAAGACCTTTCTTAAATAAGATGGCGATGCAAAGAATGATGATATAGAAGGAGAACATTCAAAAAACTACTTTAGCTATTAGAGTAGCATAGACGCGAGTACATCGGATTCATTTTCACAATCATCCGTCTCCTCTCCTTTTTCCGATGTTTTATTCCTTTCATTTTCAGCCATATTCTTTCAGTGGATATCTTTCTACTCACAATGTAAAATCAATGTACAGCTCCGTGCTTAAATCATACTTTCTTCGTTGGAAAAACCTTGAATAAGGGCAGTATCAACTGTATTAAGATTATTTCCGATTCGTTAATTTACTTGAAACCTTAATGCCGCTGGCAAAAATACCTGCGCCTACTAATGTTTTGCAGTTGTAAGAAGTACTGGGTAGTAAGAGTGCACCCAGCGTAAGTGACTACACTAACAAATGTTACAATGAGGAAATCAGACGGTGACTACAGATAGGACACATATTAATATAACCGTTATCCGTAAATAACTCAGAGAGAGCCGTACTCCAGATTTGCGACACTCCATAATCATCAAAGTATTTGGACCGTAGAGGAATCAGACCACTAATTATTAATGGAGTAGGGTACCAGTCTTGGAGTGTAGGAAACATTATATACTGTATTTAATGTTTGGAGGAAAGATTATTGGCCGTTATATCAGAGTGGAATTTTTCTTTTTTAATTTTCCGACACTTTTATTAACTTTTACATAGATTCTGTTTGTGCATGTACGCGATTTCGACTATTTTTCCGGCAGGGTAAAACTATTTTGCGCCTAATCGGTGTGAAACTAATGATTCAGGTAGATTTCATCGGTAATTTTGATTGTTCAGAAAGTTTGCGATTACTTCAGTCAAGAAGTACATGTGTTGTGTATTGGGTCATCTAGTGGACAGAATAGTTTTATTTTCTCAAACCTTAACATCGATGTCTGCTAAAATAAATTAGTGGTCTGACCCGAAGATATTAGGCAATCTGTCTGCTAAATTGAAGTACCTATACTAAGTACTCGATGACTATGCAAACTAAAACGGTTACTAGAGAAAGACAGCTTTAGACACTGACTCAGCAACAATTGTTTTTATTTATTCGGTTACTTTGCTAGCTTTGAAATGTGGCGTGTTTTTGGAAATATACTGCTCTAGGCCCATGAAGAACGTTGTAAGTAATAGTGTGCATGTTCACTTATCTACATTTTACACTAGTCGGCTGTATCAGTGTGCCCCAGTGGTGGGAGATGGGAGGTAAGGATGAAAAGTGAATGAATTCCTATTGGTTACTGTTTCACTACAATAGAAGTAGTATCCATTTTTACACACTATAGAGGGGCCCCAGGTGGTCGGGTGGCCACTCACATCTCACCTCTGTCCACGTGGGTTCGAGTCTCGGCTCGGCCAACGCGGGTATGTGAGAATACTTGCCAGTATCTTCGCGTGGGTCAGTGGATTTTCCCTAGTTCTTATTCCACCAAATATACTGGCGGCCATGTATATCCTATCATGTGCTGAAAAATGGCGTTAAACCCACAAAACCACAAACAAACAATTACACAATATAGAGGATCCTTCCAAAGCTATATTAGCCAATCGAATGATGTCCATGTTGATTTTGAAGCTATATTAGCCAATCGAATGCTGTCCATGTTGATTATAAAGCTATATTAGCCAATCGAATGATGTCTATGTTGATTTTGAAGCTATATTAGCCAATCGAATGCTGTCCATGTTGATTATAAAGCTATATTAGCCAATCGAATGCTGTCCATGTTGATTATAAAGCTATATTAGCCAATCGAATGCTGTCCATGTTGATTATAAAGCTATATTAGCCAATCGAATGCTGTCCATGTTGATTATAAAGCTATATTAGCCAATCGAATGCTGTCCATGTTGATTATAAAGCTATATTAGCCAATCGAATGATGTCCATGTTGATAAGAAAAGGAGAAGTTCTTCGTAACTTTCTTTCTGCAACAGAACTTGATTATTATTCGTAACATTTAAGGGTCTGACGTCAGATTACGCTTTGGTAAAGTTGAAATTGAAAATGGAGCAAAAAATGCTGACGTATAAAATGTAGATACGTATGTAAGTAAGTCATTAGTTAGCGTGATTTTTTTGTATGTGCATGTATGTATACCTCGACGTTCTCATATTTTTAGAACTTAATTTGTAATCAGCACCATATGGACAATATTGTGTTAATGTGCCGTTAAACCTATATATACATATTACTCAACGTCTTTCTATCGTGTCTTAATTTGTTTTCAATTGCTTTTTAATTCTTTTCTCATCTGCATACAGACCCTTATTTCCTTTTATGTCTTTCCAATACGCGGTTCAATTTCGGCCTCCGCGTGAAAACGAAATGAGAATCTTTTTCGACATACATTTATGAACTAACAACAAAAAATAAAGAATTTTACAAATTAATCCTCAAGTATTCTTGTTTTAGATGGAGAAAACAGTTCAATGTTTCTTCAAAATTGCACAAGCTGGGAAATACAATTTCTTGTACATACTGATAGCGTTTATTAAAAGAGAATTACCGCTTTGCATGATAGTAACTGCTATGTGAGCGACCTGATACCAGCTCACGCACGATTCACATCATTTATTCGCTCAGTCGTGAGAATTTTTGGTTTTCTTTCACCGTTACTGGTAATCATCGTTTTCCTTCAGACTCCTGGCCGATAACACCGTTTAATAATCTATTAAATACTACTTCTGATTGGTAAATTCCCATTACTTTTATGATACTGTGCTGAAGTACTTAGAAATGACTGCAATTACAGCAATATTATAGAACACCTTAAATAATCACAGTCATAGCCAAAAGTCGAGTTAAAAGTTTAAATAGCGCTCATCAGGTAATAAAGGCATATTTCACTTCAAAACAATTAAAGATGATAATATTTTACGCATTAGTAAAACATGCACATAACAGTAATATAAAGAATCCAAACTAATTCGGCTTAAAAACAAAAATATGATAGATTTTGTTTTGACTGTAATATATAACGCTTATTATTTGACCGACTTTCAAAACTCTTCAACTTTGATCTAGGACACAGCTTAATTTGTTTTGAAACGTCATCATTCACAATATGCACCTTGTGACTCATCAGAAGGGACTTGCCAAATTCAGATGTAATTGGTCACACTTTTCACTTGATAATAGTCTTAATCAATTTTGTTAGTTAAAGTGAACTCTAATCAGAGTCATTTGTGAAATTGGACCCGTCAATTAAATGTCATACGGGTGGATTAAAGATTGAGTCTTATGCTTTCTGGGGTTCGAATCCCACCATTAGATCAACCCGAGAAGGCTACCCTGATGTGTTCTTGGGCACTGCACCTTACTCCAATTGCCTCGACACTAAATAGCCTACCTGTGTTGTTGTGCCGTAAAACACTAAAGCAAACCATGCTTTCCGCTGTGTAGATCGGTCATATCTCTTTGCGAAGCTTACGTATGCAAACAAGTAATACAGACTTACCGCAGTATCTTTACTCGTAAATCTACGCAATCACAGATAATAGCACAGCTATTGACTTCTGAGATGCTACCGTGCTGATTCTATTTTGAAGAAAAAAACAAACAAACAAAAAAAATATAAAAATAAAAAATACAAGGAAACTTTCGTATTGCACAAGTTGGGAAAGGAATCTGGTAATACTTGTGTAACATGAAACAAGAGACAAAAATTAACTAATAACAGTCGTCCTAATTAATGTAAGACGTTCATATTCGTCCAAGCCCTTGAAGGCGCAGGTGGTATTTCACAATTAAATATATAAGCATGGTAACACAAGTAGGCTATTTAGTGCCGAGGCAGTTAGAATAAAGTACCTTGTCCAAAGACACACCCTGGCTGATCCAATGGTAGGATTCGAACCCACATCCTTTCGGTCGCGAGTCAGGCACGCTAACCGCTGAGGCACTCCGGTTCCTTTTAACTTTATGAGGGAACTGAAGAAATTCATTAGATGAAAATGAAAAAAATACAAAGTTTAAAAAACTACAACGTTGGATTTTTCTTTTTGTTTCGGGGGGGGGGGGGTGTGTGTCAAAAATACTCATATATAAGATGGTTTACTAGAATTGTTTTCTTAAATAATATATACATAATTTAGGGAGGAAAAGAACAAAAGCTGAGAAATCTCATGACATTAACTGAGGGGCATATGTTTTGAAACAATCTTCACCATATTCGAGTAAATGATTTCTTTTTGTGTACTTGAAACCGGTGAATCTCTCAGCTGCAAACTATATCGTGCATGACAATTTATCACAATCTAGCGATAACAAATGGAACTCATGGAAAGTATTGAAGAATATTTTGTGTAAAATTTGTGGACCCAAAAGTAGGGATGTATATCTTCTGCTACTGCTGTCTTTAGTTTACGGGTAAATATTCCTTTCTTGAAATATAGGTAATATTTGCATATGCATTGTGATAGCCAAGCATCATTACATGCAGACAACAAACAATCTATACTTCTTCCGTCTCGCAATTACCGATATCATAATCCTGCGTATAAGGTAAGATAATTTTAATCCACAAAGTAGTGATGTATACAGAGTTTTAAACACTTAATCTTAAAAGCATGTCTTCTAGTCTTTATCCCTTTTTACCACTGCTCAGCATGGGTTTCGGGTAGATAACTCTTTCCGTGAAATATGCCTTTTTTGCACTCATTCTTAAGAAGAGATGGATGGATTATATTTTTCCTGTTTTAGGCTAGTTTGGACTGGGAATTATAAAACCGGGAGAGGGTAGTTAGAAACTTCAAGAAGGCACAAGTACGGTACTGTATGGCTGAAACATTAAAATGGGGAAAAAAATGTTAATGTATTGTTTTGAATCTATACATGGACAATACATAATACACAGTTGTAGGTTTTATATTAATTACACGCTTGTAAATGGCACCATAAGCACAGATCTATTTTTAAGAAGATATGAGAAATAGAAAGTACCTTTGTTTCGACTTGTGATAAGCTTAGTCTTTGACTGTTTTATGTTTTAAGCCTGTCATTCGATTAAGCTCTGGTATAGTGACCTGACCCTTAAACTTGTCAATACAATGTTCATTAGGGTCCTGTAAACACAACACAAATAAGTGTTAATGTGATATCGTACGTACCTAGTAAAGACAGTTACACTCGTTCATATCAAGCATTCACAATGCTTCCAAACCTTTCTTCCACATCGCCTATTAATATAATGAGACTTTTCAAAAGGAACATCAATGCGGAAAACCGTTTTCACAGCTGACTGTTTCCTCGTATTCTTATGTGTGTATGATCGAGTTTTCCAGAGTAGAACAGCGGTGGGGAATATCTCTATCTTTCAGCACGTGACTGCTGTTTTTCGCCACTTGATCTTCTGCTGCAATCATAGTTTACACAAATTGGAAAAATTAAAAAAATTTTAAAAAAATTAATTTCCAACGTCACGTGAACATTTTTTACAATAATCAAGATAAACATTAATTGAATAATTGGAGCACATTTACATCCTACAACGTGCATCGGTTGTAGCCAGTGTCTCTGAAATTGGATATTTTGCACTCTCATTGAACTCGCTACATGACTGGTACAGATTCTATTGTCCGGTTTTAGGTGGAAAATGCCGTTGTTGTAAAAGTTATTTTTCACAATTCATCTTCTCATGATTATTGATGAAAGGAAACTCAATTCTAGTTCAAAGTTCAATCGACGACTATATCATTTTTTTTTTTTTTTTTTTTTTTTTTTTGTCTGTCTCGTATAATCTTAGGAATAAGAGTGCGACTTTTTTGTTGATCTGTTGACATTTGTATTATTGTGCAAGTTATCTGCAGCACACGATTCGCACGTTGTGCATTGCTGTTACCTCGACGGTCTCAACCACCGTTATTTGAACGCTGATTTGAGTTTAAAAGTAATTTATAGCTTGCTCTGAATTTTTTAGATGTAAACCTGTCTTTTTACGCTCTGTCTTAAGGGGAGAAACTTTTCAATGGGTGTTTTGCTGTTTTAAAGTTGCATGACTGATGACAATACGCCATTGTGACTTCGACCCTAATGTTTTGTTACGAATGTGAGAACAATTAATCCTTCATTATGCATTAGTGTTGGATAGGAAACTTTCACCCTCAGGGTCAAAAATGTTTCTAATGTTCATCGATGAATATGAAGGGTGCTATTATTTTCACATTCCTTCCTATGTATAATACTGTTTTTTTTCGTATGTATAATAGTGTTTTATTTCCTATGTATAATACTGTTTTAATTCCTATGTATAATAGTGTTTTATTTCCTATGTATAATAGTGTTTTATTTATTTCCTATGTATAATAGTGTTTTATTTATTTCCTATGTATAATAGTGTTTTATTTATTTCCTATGTATAATAGTGTTTTATTTCCTATGTATAATAGTGTTTTATTTCCTATGTATAATAGTGTTTTCCTTCCTATGTATAATAGTGTTTTCTTTCCTATGTATAATAGTGTTTTACTTCCTATCTATAATAGAGTTTTACTTCCTATGTATAATAGTGTTTTACTTCCTATGTATAATAGTGTTTTACTTCCTATCTATAATAGTATTTACTTCCTATGTATAATAGTGTTTTCTTTCCTATGTATAATAGTGTTTTATTTCCTATGTATAATAGTGTTTTCTTTCCTATGTATAATAGTGTTTTCTTTCCTATGTATAATAGTGTTTTATTTCCTATGTATAATAGTGCTTTATTTCCTATGTATAATAGTGTTTTCTTTCCTATGTATAATAGGATTTTCTTTCCTATGTATAATAGTGTTTTATTTCCTATGTATAATAGTGTTTTCTTTCCTATGTATAATAGTGTTTTATTTCCTATGTATAATAGTGTTTTCTTTCCTATGTATAATAGTGTTTTCTTTCCTATGTATAATAGTGTTTTATTTCCTATGTATAATAGTGCTTTATTTCCTATGTATAATAGTGTTTTCTTTCCTATGTATAATAGTGTTTTCTTTCCTATGTATAATAGTGTTTTATTTCCTATGTATAATAGTGTTTTCTTTCCTATGTATAATAGTGTTTTATTTCCTATGTATAATAGTGTTTTCTTTCCTATGTATAATAGTGTTTTACTTTCCATGTATAATAGTGTTTTACTTCCTATGTATAATAGTGTTTTCTTTCCTATGTATAATAGTGTTTTACTTCCTATCTATAATAGAGTTTTACTTCCTATGTATAATAGTGTTTTACTTCCTATGTATAATAGTGTTTTACTTCCTATCTATAATAGTATTTACTTCCTATGTATAATAGTGTTTTCTTTCCTATGTATAATAGTGTTTTATTTCCTATGTATAATAGTGTTTTCTTTCCTATGTATAATAGTGTTTTCTTTCCTATGTATAATAGTGTTTTATTTCCTATGTATAATAGTGCTTTATTTCCTATGTATAATAGTGTTTTCTTTCCTATGTATAATAGGATTTTCTTTCCTATGTATAATAGTGTTTTATTTCCTATGTATAATAGTGTTTTCTTTCCTATGTATAATAGTGTTTTATTTCCTATGTATAATAGTGTTTTCTTTCCTATGTATAATAGTGTTTTCTTTCCTATGTATAATAGTGTTTTATTTCCTATGTATAATAGTGCTTTATTTCCTATGTATAATAGTGTTTTCTTTCCTATGTATAATAGTGTTTTCTTTCCTATGTATAATAGTGTTTTATTTCCTATGTATAATAGTGTTTTCTTTCCTATGTATAATAGTGTTTTATTTCCTATGTATAATAGTGTTTTCTTTCCTATGTATAATAGTGTTTTACTTTCCATGTATAATAGTGTTTTACTTCCTATGTATAATAGTGTTTTCTTTCCTATGTATAATAGTGCTTTATTTCCTATGTATAATAGCGTTTTCTTTCCTATGTATAATAGTGTTTTCTTTCCTATGTATAATAGGATTTTCTTTCCTATGTATAATAGTGTTTTCTTTCCTATGTATAATAGTGCTTTATTTCCTATGTATAATAGTGCTTTATTTCCTATGTATAATAGTGTTTTCTTTCCTATCTATAATAGTGTTTTCTTTCCTATCTATAATAGTGCTTTCTTTCCTATCTATAATAGTGCTTTATTTCCTATGTATGATAGTGCTTTATTTCCTATGTATAATAGTGTTTTCTTTCCTATGTGTAATAGTATTTTCTTTCCTATGTATAATAGTGTTTTCCTTCCTATGTATAATAGTGTTTTGCTTCCTATCTATAATAGTGTTTTACTTCCTATGTATAATAGTGTTTTGCTTCCTATCTATAATAGTGTTTCACTTCCTATTTATAATAGTGTTTTGCTTCCTATGTATAATAGTATTTTCCTTCCTATGTATAATAGTGTTTTGCTTCCTATGTACAATAGTATTTTCCTTCCTATGTATAATAGTGTCTTCTTTCCTATGTATAATAGTGTTTTCTTTCCTATGTATAATATTGTTTTACTTCCTATCTATAATAGTATTTTACTTCCTATGTCTAATAGTGTTTTACTTCCTATGTATAATAGTGTTTTATTTCCTATCTATAATAGTGCTTTACTTCCTATCTATAATAGTATTTTACTTCCTATGTATAATAGTGTTTTATTTCCTATCTATAATAGTATTTTACTTCCTATGTATAATAGTGTTTTACTTCCTATGTATAATAGTGTTTTATTTCCTATCTATAATAGTGTTTTATTTCCTATCTATAATAGTGTTTTACTTCCTATCTATAATAGTGTTTTACTTCCTATGTATAATAGTGTTTTATTTCCTATGTATAATAGTGTTTTGCTTCCTATGTATAATAGTGTTTTGCTTCCTATCTCTAATAGTGTTTTACTTCCTATCTATAATAGTGTTTTCCTTCCTATCTATAATAGTGTTTTCTTTCCTATGTATAATAGTGTTTTCTTTCCTATGTGTAATAGTGTTTTCTTTCCTATGTATAATAGTGTTTTCTTTCATATGTATAATAGTATTTTCTTTCCTATGTATAATAGTGTTTTGCTTCCTATGTATAATAGTATTTTCTTTCCTTTGTATAATAGTGTTTTGCTTCCTATGTATAATAGTATTTTCCTTCCTATGTATAATAGTGTTTTGCTTCCTATGTATAATAGTATTTTCCTTCCTATGTATAATAGTGTTTTATTTCCTATCTATAATAGTGTTTTACTTCCTATGAATAATAGTGTTTTGCTTCCTATGTATAATAGTATTTTCCTTCCTATGTATAATAGTGTTTTACTTCCTATCTATAATAGTATTTTACTTCCTATGTATGATAGTGTCTTCTTTCCTATGTATAATAGTGTTTTACTTCCTATCTATAATAGTATTTTACTTCCTATGTATAATAGTGTTTTCTTTCCTATGTATAATAGTGTTTTCTTTCCTATGTATAATAGTGTTTTATTTCCTATGTATAATAGTGTTTTCTTTCCTATGTATAATAGTGTTTTATTTCCTATGTATAATAGTGTTTTCTTTCCTATGTATAACAGTGTTTTCTTTCCTATGTATAATAGTGTTTTATTTCCTATGCATAATAGTGTTTTCTTTCCTATGTATAAGAGTGTTTTACTTCCCATGTATAATAGTGTTTTCTTTCCTATGTATAATAGTGTTTTCTTTCCTATGTATAATAGTGTTTTCTTTCCTATGTATGATAGTGTTTTATTTCCTATGTATAACAGTGTTTTATTTCCTATGTATAATAGTGTTTTCTTTCCTATGTATAACAGTGTTTTACTTTCCATGTATAATAGTGTTTTACTTCCTATGTATAATAGTATTTTCTTTCCTATGTATAATAGTATTTTCTTTCCTATGTATAATAGTGTCTTCTTTCCTATGTATAATAGTATTTTCTTTCCTATGTATAATAGTGTTTTCTTTCCTATGTATAATAGTAATTTCCTTCCTACGTATAATAGTATTTCCCAGCGTTGAACAATAACAGGGAACATCTCTTTCTTCTTTCATCACATGACTGCTGTCTTTCATCGCATGACTTTCCCTGGTGCGCTCAAACTGGCAAAAACTTCCCGACTTCAAGCATTATTTCACAATGATCAAAATAAACATTAATTGTCACATATTTACTTCCTAAAACGAGCAGCAGTTGAAACTGGTGTCCCGCAAAGAGGAAGTTTTGCACTGATCGACCTAGTTACGTGTACAGCTTCTGTAATCCGGTTTCGAGTGCAAAAAGTCGTTGTCGTAATTGATTTTTACAAAACTCCATATTCTTGTTATTAATTAATAAAGGAAAATTTATGATCAAAGATGAATAGAGGACTATGTCATTATTTATTGTCTGTCTCGTTTAATTTTATTGATTAGAGTGGACTTTAGTTTTTGAACTGTTCACATTTTTTGTATCATTGTGCAAGATATCTCAGTACACAATTCGGACACTATTCATTTGGATTATCTCGACTGTCTCAATTACTATTCATTGAATGCTGATATGTGCTTAAACATAAACCTCACTTATTACACTCTATCTCAATTTTCAATGGGTGTTTTGCTGTTTTAAAGTTGCATCAATATTCACAAAACGCCATTTTGATTCGGAACCTAATATTCTGTTATGAATGTGAGAAAACAAATCCATTATTGTGCATTAGTGCTGAATACAAAAATTAAACCCTCAGGATCAAAATTTTTCTATCTTTCTTGAATACATATAAAGGCTTCTATTATTTTCACATTCCTACGGGTGTATACAATAGTATTTTCCGGTGTAGACCAACAATACTGTTTATCTCTATCTTTCATCACGTGACTATTGCCTTTCATCGCATGAGTTTTTACTGCAAGCTTAGTATGAAAAACTGGCACAACTCCACGATTTCCATCATCACCTGAGCATTCTTTCACAATAAGCAAGATAAACGTTGATTGCAACACATTTACATCCTAAAACGAGATAGCGGTTGAAGTTATGTCCCGCAAAAATGACATTTTGCACAGATCAACCTGGCTTTATGTACAGCTTCTGTGGTCCGGTTCTGAGTGGGAATAGCCGTTGTTGCAATTCTTATTTTTTAATTTATTTTCTTGTTATTTTTTATGAAAGAAAATCAATTAATGATCAAAGTTGAATTGAGTACTATACCATTATTTTTGGCTGTTTTCTTTCATCAGAGGGATAAGAGTGGATTTTATTGTTTGGCCTGTTCATACTTGTATTATTGCCCAAACTATCTTCAGTACACAGTTCGGACACTGTGTATTGTCATTAGCTTGGCGATCTCAACCATTGTTCTTCGAACGCTGATATGTATTTAAACGTGATCGAAAGTTTACACTGAATTATTCAGTGTCAACCTAACTCTTTACGCCCTGTCTCAAGGTGAGGAAAGTTGTAAAGTATTCACAATCCCACATTTGGACTTAGACCCTCATATTTTGTTCACAATTGTGAGAAAAGTAATCCTTCATTATTTATCCAGCGTTGTATATGAAAATTACACGCTCGGAATCATAACTGTGCCAAAAATTCTGACCCTCGCGAGGAATTTTCCTTCCCGACACCGATGCAATACATATGACGAATTATAATAATCTTACATCACATGACGTGGTTTAGTTTCAGAACTTTATATATCTATGTTTAAACCATATTTCCGAGTTTACAGTAAATTCTTCGGCGTAAACCTAATGTAATACTTTCTCTCTAAAGATTCAAAATTTTAAATGGATCCTTTGTCTATTTCAATGCCTTAACCCTTTAACCGTTCCAATTGGACGCCATTTTGTTTAAATCCCACATTTTCGAGGAATAATAGTCAACCATGTGTGTTGATTTTGGATAGGAAATTTCCACTCTCGGTCTCACAATTTGTGCGCAGGAACCCAAGAAATATGCTTACGAAATATGACCCTCGGATGAGATTTCCCTATCCTATGTCAATACATATGATGGATCACGTTATTCTCGAGTGAACTAGACAGGCTCTTATAAACATTCTGCTAACATGTCTAATCTCCAGATTATTATGTTATCCTCCTGCTTTATTTATTGTTGACTGCTTGTTCAACATGTCCCACAATGACCAGTTGGAAGGTTGTACAGCCATGCAAACAACTCTTCCTCATTGGCCGCTAATATTTATTCTATCGCTTAAATCTAGTTAATTCAGAATAGGAATTAGACAAGACTAGTAGAAGCGAGCGCAGATTCAGTCATATGTGTACAAACTGAGATATTTACATCTCGCAGTCATATGTGTACAAACTGAGATATTTACATCTCGCAGTCATATGTGTACAAACTGAGATATTTACATCTCGCAGTCATATGTGTACAAACTGAGATATTTACATCTCGCAGTCATATGTGTACAAACTGAGATATTTACATCTCGCAGTCATATGTGTACAAACTGAGATATTTACATCTCGCAACTGGGTGATTCGCTTATACAATGGAGGACTATACTGGGACGACAAGAACAACTCAGAGTTTAAGTTTATATTTCTGCGTATACAGTGTCAATGATTCGGCAAATGACAGTTTATACTCCGATAAAGGCAGAAGAAATAATGTTAAACTCTAATAACTGCAATCCTGAATTCAATTAGCAAGTTGAATCAATAAAATGAAAGAACTATGTGTTTACATGGGGCAGGAAATGTATATTTTTTTAAACCAAGAATCCAGTTTTACCGGTTGGAAGCATTTAATAAATAAATCATACCCATCAGGTGTCGTCTGTCCCTGAAAAACACCGGTTTCGTGAGATGAAAGGGGGTATCTGAACCCAAGGGAGGCAAAGCTCCCGCGGGTTGTAGAAACCTTCATCTAACAAAATCGGTGTTAATTTGCAATTATTGACACCTGATGAGTAATATATATATATATATATATATATATATATATATATATATATATATATATATATATATATATATATATATATATAGTAACATACTTTATGACTATTTTGCATACTTAGCCAAACATAATTAAGCTGTGTGGATTATCTAGATTTATAATCGCACTCCCCACTCCACTTCACATCATTTTCCCCATATAATCCCCAGAGAATCTATTCGAAGTAGCCTATCAGAATTGTTTAAGTTAAGCGCGTACTTTGAAACATGTTAGTGTAATGTAATGAACAAATGCAATTCAACTTTGCTGTTAAATTAAATGAAATATAGGGTGGAGAAGTGTCTAGAAAGAATTTAAACAGAAAATGTGTCAGATAATTTCGAATGTTAGAAGAATTGTGACTCGAATTTTCCATGATCAACCTTAATGTTCAAAAGGAAACAGAATGTAGCCAACCCAGGCCTCGGTTTCACCCAACATATAAATTCTTCTTCCTCAACTTTATTTATTTATTTATTTATTTTATAAAAAAAATATTTTGTTATATCTTATACTGCTTGGTTTGGAACTGCGAGTATTTTTTTTACTGACTTTAAGCATAAAATGCATTTATAATATCCTGCATTCTCCTGAAAATTGTCATGTTTTATTTCTGAACCTACACGTGTTGCTGTGATTTAAAACTCCAAATGAAACCAAACCTTATTTCTGAGGAAAAATTTAGGATTTCCTCAAATTTGAAGAATTCTTGAACTTGTATTTCAATTATAAAAGGACTCCCAGATCTGTAATATTAAAACAAACTTTAACTTTAACCCTTGTTTGACCCACTGTTACAGTGGCGCAAGTCAGATTTAATAATGCAAAAGATGCACTGTCAATGTCATCAATACTGACAATACACTTTTGATTTGATTTACTGACTGGAATGTAGACTGCAAACTTAAAGTTTTCTTTATTGATTTAAATTATGTACAAAAAGACGAATGTACCTTTATGGATCACAAACCACGATGACAACCATTTTCTTTCTTTTCGTTTCGTTAAGCTGGTCACGAGAATCTATTTTTAATACTCAAGCACATTTCTTGAACAGTTAATTCAAAAATATTAACTAATAATTAGGTGGCCACATGCTTCAATTTTGACCGACGAGATTGCATGTCACATGCAATATTCATATTATCTGCAATGCTTATTGCTTGACGACATGGAAATGTTCTGATTAGGGATACATGTGCCTTCTTTGCCTGTGCAAAAGAACTATTTTACTTTGCGCGGAATATTAATTGATTCTATGAACGTCGAAAATATATTTTAACTTGTGAATTTCTATTTGGTTCAATAAGTATTTTTCTGCATTCTTTGCTCTTTTTGTTCCTAATCTTGCAATTTCTGCTGAAATACCCGTACGTAGTAAATCATTTGAGAAATCGGAAATAGAAAACCAGAAACGAAGGTTTTTCAACTGGACCACTATCCAGATGATAAGTGATACCATAAAAGCTCTGTTCGTGAGCAGGATCTTCTCGCTGTCAATCGTTTACAGTGTATTTACATGTTACTAATTGCGATGTATACAGAAACACGCAATGGTAGTCTTTAAGTTACAAACTAAAGCAACAGCAATCATTTGAATTGTTGCACAGTGTTTCTATCAAAAGTGTTAAGATCAGCAATCATTTGAATTGTTGCACAGTGTTTCTATCAAAAGTGTTAAGATCAGCAATCATTTGAATTGTTGCACAGTGTTTCCATCAAAAGTGTTAAGAGTCATATATAAAACCCAACCCAATGTCGCAGGGAAATGAATTATAAGAAGACGTAAAATAATAATGGTTAATATATAAGAGCAATTGGAATTAGGTTCGTTCTGAGAATGGTCCCTTAGAGAAACGGAAGGATAGGTTAATTTTGATATTTTCGCATGACATATGATGAAATGATTTGATTTATGTCGATAAATGGCCTGGAAAATAAACGACGGACTGATGTGAGTGAAAGAGTAGCAATGCTAATGAAAATCAATGTTGTGTGTTATATTTGTTCTATATTTAGTCTTAGGAAGTCGTAAATCAACCTTAGAGTAAAGAAGATTACTGTGGGTATTACGGATTATTACATGTTTACACAGTATGCCACATAGATAACGGTAGAATTTATATTGGTAAAATGCCATCGATGTATATGTGTGTATTCAGTCTCCTGGTTAATTAGCAGTGCAGAAGCAAATTATACGTATGAAAACAAAATGCGTCGTTTTATACTATAATACAAAAGTTGGTCTTATCTAAAACGTAGTGACATAATGTACTTCTGATCTTCATTATAAACATCAGTCTCTTCTTCTCCTATAAAATCATCATCATCATCATCAAAAACAACATAAATAACTTAAAAAGTAAACGCAGAAACTACTCTTTGCCATCTTTGTAAGTTTCTCCACTGTGTACGGGATTAAACATAAGACCGACTGACTCCATAATAACATTATAATTTTTACCACAAGCTGAGGAGAGCAGTTGAGTTTCGTCTCAGTATCTTAGACAGGCATGTTCAATCAATACATGTAAAAGGAAGAAAACGTATTTAGTGTCAGTATGTAATACTGAAAACTATAAGTCGTTTTTCCAAAAGAGACTACTGGCATGCAAATGGCTCATGGTGTCCATTTCAATAACGACCTTTGGATGTTGTACGAGTGATGTACACAATACCTCTGAGTATATGGATCAACAGTGGAGGTGCTACCATATCTGTCAACTTTAATGGTCCAACCAGAATAAACGCACTTGCGATCATTATTAACCGGATGTAAACAATGCAAAGTGATTATGTTGATACACGGTGCGATCTCGACTGCAAGTGTCTTGATTCGGTGAAATTAGTGATATTGGTAGTAAATGCAAGCGAAATTCTGAAATTAAATTCCACGGGTGATACCATGTCTAGAAATCTCATCATGTTCATTACACATTGATCGGGAATCACGTAGTAAATCTTTCTCAATTTGGGTAGAAGTACGTCAATAATGACATGTCAGTCAATACAAGTAGAAACAATGATTATATATACATATATATATATATATATACATATATATATATATATATATATATATATATATATATATATATATATATATATCTGTGTGTGTGTGTGTGTAGATGTGCGTGTTAAAGTGATTTGGTCTATTATTTCACACTGACAATAACCCTATATGTGTGTGGGTATGGGTGTCCATTCTTTTCTTCCTAATTATAATATTGTTTTTGTTATATATTTTTCTTTCGTGGCATTGAGCAATCATGAAATCCCCAAAATGTATACACCATTAATATATAAGTGGATCCTCAATGCTTCACCTATCACTAACTTCACATAAGCAGGGATCGGAATAAAATATATTAAATTTGTCGATTCCTGATATTTCAATTCAATGGAATTGTCTAGAAGAAATTTATAAGGGCAACTGAAATATTATGATTTCGGTATGAATTATTTGAGCGCCTATCGGACAAGAGTGCGTATTGTCAAGTGATCTGGCCTATTATGTCACACTGAAAATACAATGACCTTTTCCTTTTTTTTTTTTTTTTTGTTTTAACTTTCCATATAAATGGTCATTTGGTATTATTAACTGACTTTCGACCGAGACAAGAAAGTGAATAATGCACTTCGGCCGAGAGCAGTGTCGATGGAATTCTGGACCAGAGGAAAAGTAACTAACAAGTGCATTTTTCCTCTTTGGACCACACTCAAATATAGACTTGCAAAAGATGAGAGTGCTGAACCAATGTAAACAAGCTTAAAGATATATAAGAAAAAGAAATAGAAAGAACCACGTAGACAATGATTTGTTGGATATCAGTCTGTCATGCAAAAAAGAATTATGTATTACTTAATCATATTAATTGTAGTATTTAGTAATAGATTTTAGAGTACAACCTTTTCAGCTGAAAGCTTTTCCTTAAAAGAAAAATCACACACTGAAATCTTGTTAAATAAAAAAAATAAGAAAACTATCGAATAATAATTAAAACAAACAATCCTATCCAAATCTCTTCTCATCCATTCGATCACTAGTCGATGTATCAGTCAATTTATATCTCTTTTTATTGTTTCCCCTGTATATTGCCATCCCTTGAAATGTTTCTTCGAAAAGAAATACCCATTTTTCTGTGCGATGTGCACATGATATTTGGTTTTCCAAACATATCCGGCATCTTATTTAACACACACACAGTATATGTTTCACGTCATGACGTGAACTGACTTAAATAAATGATCTGGGTTGCTTTCGTGTTTTAAGGGCCCAGCAACACAAATAGCTTATCTCGTGCCTAGGTCATTCGAGTAAAGTTCCTTACCTAAGTACGCACTACGGTAGTCCGATCAGGTCTGATCTAATGCTAGGAATTTTTTGAAAGCGCACCCTTTCGGCCACAAGTCGGCACGCCAACCACTGAACCATGGTTAATCCTGCCTCCATTAGTAGCCTTTTACAACACATGGAAGGGCGCATCGGGCTAACTATATATCCAAAAGTAAATGTCGGGCTAATTATATATCCAAAAGTAAATGTCGGGCTAATTATATATCCAAAAGTAAATGTCGGGCTAATTATATATCCAAAAGTAAATGTCGGCCCAATTATATATCCAAAAGTAAATGAAATGTCTAGCTGCGTTCAAGTTTAGCTCGGAAAAATGTATGTTGACAATTTTTAAAAGATATAAACAACTGTTCCTATTCAGCTAAGTAAACTTATTTAGTTCTTTACATTAATTCTCTGACTAGTTTTCAATAAGTTCTTATTAATATTGTTAAAATCTAATTTGGCGGTTAAGCGAATCCATAACAAAATATCTCATTTTCGTAAGTAGCCATTGCAAGTTGAATCTCTTATCTGGTCAAATTTATAACCTACCACATTCTAATATGTAATTTGCTTTATTTATGGCGGAATAATGTTAAGTTTCACTTCTTTGTACTTTCTTTCTCTGAGACAATACACAGAGCAGCCAACGTATATACTGGAATTCAATATGTGTACTGTATTGGCCTCTTAGGAAAAGTACCCAATCTAGTTAACATTTTAAGGATATCATTCTGAATGGCAAAAGGCATTCGAATCACTCTAGATCGATTAGGAAGAATCACCAAAAGAGAAGAAATTATGGGTTATTTTGAATGAGAAATGCAGGCAGAATACGGTCTTCTGAGCTAATGGGCTTCAAAACAATGTCAGATAGGGCCAAGGCGAGGATTTCTTGAAATTCAATCTATAAATCTGATTTCATTCCACGAAGATCTTACGACGGCAAATTGAATATTATTATGAGTCTCTGTATGTCCACGCGATGAATACACAATTCTAGCTGAATAGAAATATTTCAGTAAGTTAAATAATTTAAATAAAGATCCCCTAAAGATTTACCCAGACTGGTTTATGAATGTCTTATTTGCATTCAACGCAATTGTTTTGATTGGACTAGCAAGACAGTAAATAGTCTTAACGCATCATGTCTTTGTCATGAGCTGGCGGATAAAATATATTTACAATGACACCAGTTGATTCCATTCATTTGAATCAAACAAAGGGACAGACTGATATCTTTGCAAGTTGGTTTTAGAAGTCATGACAAGAGTTTTGTTTTAACCATACGGAATGATCTCCAGAAACGTCAAAAGGTACAAACATACATTTTCAGGGTGTATTAGTAAAATACAAGTAATGCAGGATTTAAATGTGCAGGAATAAAAACCAATTTTTCTGTGCGGCAGGACAGTTTCGTTCAGACACGTGCTTCTTAAAAAAAACTGAATTGGATTGTGATAGTTTCCAAAACTAATTTATCAGATTAACTCTCTCCTCAATTTATATTCTAAAAGTCATTACACTGCACGCCGTATGAATAGCATTCCTTTTTTAGTCCAAGGTAGTTATAATTATAATATTGGCCTCTCAGAGTAGACAGTTTTGGAGTCATGCATGTTTTTAAGTTCATTCAGTAAGCAATGATACCTAAAAATGAACTCGCATTGAAAAGAAAAACCAAATATGACATCGTGTACAATTGAAACGTTCTAAGTAATAACTAATCCTGACCCACGATTCGACTTTCCAGTATCTTGAAATTTCTAAATGGAACAGAAGGACAATACAGTTTTTCTTCGGCTGAAAATAATAGTTGACCTGTAATTGTAAAGTCTCCTTTACAAAGATTCAAAGGAATTCGTTTCTTTATGATTGATATTAAACTAATGTTTCTGATCCAGTGTTACTAACATAAGAAAACAAATATTGTACATTGTATTGCTTATGTACACAATATGAGAAGTGCCTCTGGCTAGTAATCTATCAATAATACGTAACGTTTAATAATAATAATAATAATAATAATAATAATATTATTATTATTATTATTATATCATAAGATACACCAGTATATATCTTCCATAAAGTCTCTCATGCGCTTGCGCCATTATTAAATACATGTATGATGAAATGATATAAGCACTTTATAACAAACCATTGCATTCTTTGTTTTATCTGAGATTTGTTTGGCTAATAATACAAAGAAAAAGTGATAAACTGAAACTTATTCTCCTAACCAGTCATAAAAGGGCAATATATGATATATACAAAGATTCTCACATCATGCAGCGAAAGCTGCACTGACTCACCCGTTTCAGAATGGAAGATTCCGTATTCGGACCTCAAATATTGTATAAATCAACATGTTCTTCATACTTGGCAAAATATATGGATTGAAAATTCTAGAAACAAGCTACATCAGACTCATCATTTTGAGGGTGGCATCCCTCATAGAGAACAAGTCGCAGAGATGAGGTGGTACTATGCCGTTGGCGTATCGGAAATACATACCTGACTCACACAAACCTCCAGAAGGGTGAACCTGAGAGTGCATACCATGGAACACATTCATGTCGATGTGTCGAATTCCATCCTGCGAGGCAAAAGTATGTTAATGTGAACTCGATGAGGAAACTGTATGATGATACCACACGAAAAAATCTTGGACTTTTTTTCGGGAATGCGGTTTATATAAAAATTTTGACCAATTGTTTTTCAGAATTTTACATGTTACCTTTATCTTTTATTTTGTATACCTTTTACAGAATTTTAACATCTTTTTACCTTTTACATTTTAATTTGCTGTACTTCATATTTACATTTAATTGGAAGGGTTTATCTTAATAAAAGGGGTCACTTTTATATTTTTATTACTTTAGTTTTGGTAAGCACCATATAGCCATTTTTGTTATGAGGTGCCATAAAAAGCTAATACATACATACATACATACATATATACATACATACATACATACATACATACATACATACATACATACATACATACATACATACATACATACATACATACATACATACATACATACATACATACATACATTAATTATTTAGATGCTCTCGGCTTGCGATTGAGTGTAAATGGGAAACAATTTAAAGGAGTCAATTGTTCTCGAGATTTCAATTTTGGAATCATTCAGCCATACAATCATTCACGGTAACAGAGCAAACAATGTAAAAACTATGGTGCCCAATTTATGGGATAAGTTTGATATCGCGAACGATAACCTGGTCGGAAAAGAGAATAGAGAAGAAATGAAGAAAAAGATTTTTTAAGTGTCATTTGTGCCTTCTGATTTAAAATTCACTGAGATCAAAATTGATTTGTTGTGTGTATTATGCATGAATCAGTTATCTGTGTATTATTTTATTATATTTTGTCATTTTGCTCACAAGATTCTTGTCACTGCGACAATTCCTGAATGTAAAACAGTATCTGAGCAACCTTGAACCAGAAAGATCGCCACAGGTTTTTTTTAAAAACCAAATCGATTTTCTTTTTCAATGCGATTTTTAATGCAGTGCGGTCATTATTTAAACTGTAGAATATCATTGTTATCATGGAAGCAATCGGACAGTTTTATTCTTACAAAGTAATACTATATTTTGTAATGGTTTTGTGTGAAGATCTGACTATTTCAGGGTTGTCGAACCCTATATTTTTCAAGCATGTGTATCAGAGTCCCTAATTTGGCGTAATTGTACAGTGAACCCCTAAATTCACCATCAGCGTTGTTTCAAATAGTTAGAAGTTGTTAATGTGTGACATAGCACGAATCAAAAGAATTAGAATTTATACATTTGTTTATCAAGAATTAAACATGACCTAATGTGTCTGAATATGGTATAACTGGTAAAGCACTGTAGATTGACAAGAGAATGTTGTTCTTTGTAAAAGCAGACACCATAGAACTATAGATGATGACAAAATAGTAAGCTGTGGTGATTGTCTGTTAAAATCCTAAAAAGCAGACGCGGTATAATACATCTGCCAGGCCTCAGTAGCGCAAACAGATATCACTGTCACCAACGCCATTGGCAGAATGACAATCTGCAAAATAGTATGATTTTGTTACATTTTAAAGTGGCTGACCTTTTATTGATAAGACATGCATGAAATATGACCTTTAATAATTGTACGGAATAATAAGGCGCATTCTATTCCTGCTCACCAAAGTAGCACAGAGAGTCGTCGATAATGAAAGCATCATCTTGTAATGCGGGGAGTATTCTTTAGTGTATCGTTGTTTTTTATTGGCTTTAGTTTTACGATTAAAGTTTGTATTACGTCAAATGTTGTTCATGATCAGTTAAAGAACGACTCATGGTTTGTTTTCATGTTACAATAAACAGGCCGTACTCCTTGTGTCTGCTCCTCAATTGATTGCTGCTTCGAACAATAAACTGCACACTATTATTACCACATCGAATCGGGTTTTCGAAAATGCAATTTTATGACATATGGCAATTAGGTTTTTATATATGCGGAAAATGTTTGACATTCTTTGCATCTTAATACTGGAGGAAAACAGTAATTTACAAAAAGTACGTTTAATACTTGATACAGAATTAGCACTGTGTGAAGTTCTTTATGTGGAATGGCATGGTATTTATTTTAATGTAAGTGTTCGTATGCAAGTTTTCTCGACATGCGGCAGATACGGTAACATACGAAAACTTTGAACAAATACAAAAATTTATGTTTGAACTGAAGTGCAATACTTTTATTCTTAAACACTCTTCTTCTTATTTCTAACTTGTTTGTATACAATTATGGGCTTTTGTTGTGTTCAACACATTATTTTGAGACAATTCAGAGAGAAATTTATTTTCAGGAACTTGTTTGTTCTTGTTCATAGGGTGGAAACAAATCCGTTATATAATCTGAGAATGGTTTGGTAATGATTTTACAAACAAAAAATTACAAAGGTTTATTTTTATGCTTCCTCTCTCTGCAAGGGTAGGCCAGACTATTTCAAAACAGAGTGCTGCTTCTCTACTTGCATATTTCAGTAGAGCAGAAACTAATCCAACAGCTTCGAGTTGTAGTTTTTCAAGTTTTCAATATCGGCTACGGTGCATGATGACCAAAGCTTAGATCCGTATTCTTGACTTGGGCGAATTTAAGCCAAATATATTTTCCTTAGATTATCTTTAGATAGGCGTGCGTAACATCTTAAAGTACCCAGTGCCCATTGAAGGAGACTGAAGAATGCAATCAATATAATTAGACAAATAACCAGTTGATGCTACGGTAACTTCAAGATGGCAATGAGATGTAACAAATCGTTTTTCTTCTTTTAAACCGGAAAATTCAAGATACGGTAAATATTATATTTTCCCGGTTAGTAAACAGACACCCTGTTTTTGAGAGACTGCAAATTAATAGTCATAAATTGGCCTCCAAGTGAAGACAATTTGTGACATAATTGCCAGAATAATTAAGTTCATTAAACGCGTCCAGACAAAGCTCTTACATGTAAACAAGTATAAAAGAAAATCTACCATTTAACCTAATTTTATGGTAAACGATATATTTATTAAGTAAAAGATGCACTCATCCTCTGCAGCACCTCCGATCACGTTTACTTCGTACCAAATTATTGATTTGTGAAGTTTCAGCCCTTACTGCGGCGATTTCAAGAAGGTTCACCACTGAAAATAATGTATAGGGTCGAACTTACATGATTGCAATTGGGTTTTGCCCCACGCCATATATAAAAATCGAAAAAAATAAATGAAGAAGATAAAGAACAATAAGACGAAGAAGAAGGGAATTATAAGTGGAGAGTGCTACAAGAGCTTTCTTGTTTGTTTTTATGGACAAACACGTTTGCCCCATTCATTAGCGCCATGCAATGGAAATTGTTTAACTTTTATGAAGAATTTGCATGTTATTTGGCAGCAAGCGGACATATATTGTGTATCGCGAAACAAAGATCGATAGCGCAGTGTATCATTATAAAGGAAATCAATTTCGTGTGGAAACGTAATATTCTCTGGAATGCTGGTAATCGCAGGTGAATTGTGTTTTACGGCATTAGGTAATTGTTTTACGGCATTAGGTAATTGCTTTACGGCATTGGGTAATTGCTTTACGGCATTAGTAATGAAAATAAAGTATGTTGATACAATTGCCTCAAAAACAGTGAATTAAGGAAATAATGCAATAGGTCAGACAGTATGGTAAACATTATCTTTAAGGTCATGCCGTCAAATGAAAATAATGTCAATTCAGCCTCCAGATAAAAAATAATTTTCAACGGTATTATCAAAGAAAACAGAAAAAAGTAACGCCATTCGCAGAGTACAAATTATGACATAATCTATAAGAAATATTTTTTGCACACAAAGATTATATCTTTAAAAAAATTTGAATTACAGAAAGCATCTTTTCCTCTCGAAACTTGATTTGAAAAAGCACTAAGGAATAATACTCATCCAGCGTTTGGATCATGCAATACTTGATGATATAATGACAAATCTTGTATCTAGGCAATACATAAATCCGGACTGTTATGTATTAGTTTTAATATATGAACGTTAAATAGCACACTGGTTTGTGACAAAAGTCGGCAAAAAACATTTTAACAGATAGCGAAACCATACGTCAATACTTTAATGATTTCACTTTTATAAAAGCAACAGAGAAATTAAAACGATTGTTGGATAAAAATACTACCAGTATCATCGCTTCAGGACACAATTTCCTGTAGTCATGACAAGCCAAAGATTTTATTTGAGAAATATAAACCCGTTGGCAACGGTCACTTCATGCAATATTTCTTAATCTAAACAGATATATGACCGAAGTCATTTTCTTCTCAGAATCACTGATATCAAATTCTGTCCTATATTACTTCAGACTTCAGGAGGGAAATTAAGTTGTCCCCAGTGGGCGTTGCAAGTGTCCGTGCTCAACAAACAACTGGGTGTATTAAGGTGGATGACAGGTAGCGTTACAAGATGGGTTGGTTGCGTTGCAAAGTACATTCTGATACAAACAACTGAAGTAGTGACCTTTTCAATATGTAGCAATATATATCAAATCCGATCTCCTTTTAAAGGTTAAAATGATACATTGTTTTCGATGTATTCTCTTTCTATGTGAAAACAAAGAAATTAGGGGATAATGTTCAGCAAGAACAAAATGATCTAGCTGATTTTAGGTTAATTTTTAATTCTGGTAGAAGAAGAATCACAGTAAAACGTAACTTTATGGAAAATGTTAGTCAGAGGAGGCTCTGATGGTGTTTATGAGTGAATATTAGTCATGATTTCTTTCATAAAAATTATTCTTAATTCTGATTGGCTTAACAGGTCATGCGCTCAACAGTAATACAACGTATTGGTTTCTTCACAATGGTTTCAGCTCCGCAAAAGAACGTATTGTGATCGCATGGTAACATTGTTAGATTATGATATGAGAGTAATAAAATAATTACAGGCATTTATTTTGCTCAATACATAGTTTTACTGAGCTGTGAAATATATATATTGGTCTCCGCTTGGCCAATATCATATTTATCATATTTAACAAATTATATAGCGAAAAACAATCTTTCCAAATTCACATGATCATCAGGAGATCTTTTTGTCAGGAAAAATTATACAGGAAGCAAACATGACAAAGTACGGTGGAGCAAGTTATAAATAAAGTAATAAAAAACTGGCCATGCGCTTTTCGAGATTTAAGGCAGACGAAACTAAAGAAGTACAATGACAAACACAGAACACAAATAAAACATATGCATTTACATGTCTGTCTGTTACGGTGAAACAAAATTCGTACAATCAAATAATTTGTACCTGCAGACACATTATATGTGTGTATGTATATGTATTTGTGTCTGTGTGTGTGTCATAAGGCAAGAAAGACTGAAGTGTTGGTGTCGAAAGCAAAATAGAAAACGGTATATATATTGAACTGCACAATGCACTGAACGTTTCTGTTGGAAAACAGTAACGTTTATTCCTAAATTTTTATTTTCATTGACGTAAATCGAAAAAAAACGACAACTTATTGACTCTGTATCATTATATTCGCTTTCCGATTGTCTCGTCACTCGTTGATTGCTGGGACATAAGAAAAAAATGAGAATGGCTTTACAGTGCCTTTGCTTTAGGCAGATTTCATTTACGAAAACGCTGTGCTATTTGGGACCAAGTACAATACAATACACTTTCAGTTCAATTTCATTTCGCGGTCAGGAATAACATAATGATTAATAATAATTTGTACATATCTTCCCGGGTAAGTTGAATATGACGTATACAATATTATCCTTTGGCATAAATAGTAAGGTCATGACATAATTGTGTCCAGTCAAGCTATGTAGTAAATATCGCCTGTAAGTGTGAAGTCCAGACCTGCCTTTTTCAAGTTTGCGTGCGTGACGGAATGAAATGAAATCTACCATAAAAGTGTAGCAAACTGATTACATATGTTTGTATGTATATATGTATGTATGTATGTTTGTATGTATGTATGGATGTACGATTGGATGGATTGATGGTAAAGCATGTCTTTTTAAAGCAAATTTATGGAAATAATTGTAGTCTTCTGGTAATGAACAATATATTTCTTTCCTTTCTTGTTTATAACTTATCTTACTAGTTGAATGACTCGATCATTATTCATCGGTTTGATTGAGAAAAACTGGAACTATAAAGGTTGCTACCCGTCACCTCATAAAAAAGCATGCAGAAAAAAACAGGCATTTATTTAGCACAATCGACACCATTTTTAGGTCTCGTGTCAATTTATTTAGCACAATCGACACCATTTGTAGGTCTCGTGTGTCACCAACAAGAATGCTCAGTATGATATAATATTCACAGGTAGGTCATCACAGGTCAACACAGTGCAAATAATTTAACACAGCTAGGTCAACACAGAGCAAATAATTTAACATTTTTTGTTCACTTGCGTCCTCTGAGATTATGAAAATTTGTATTTTTTACAAAACGTATTCATCTGTTCAAAGAGCTGTCTTTCTTTTCAGTCATTATTTTTCAAAATCTTAAATGTCCTAAAAGGTACATAATATTAAATGTACATTAAATTACATATTATTAAATGTACATTCAGTTGCATAATATTAAACGTACATTCAATTGTATAATATTAAATGTATATTAAATTGCATAATATTAAATGTACATTAAATTGCATAATATTAAATGTACATTCAATTGCATAATATTAATGTACATTAAATTGCATAATATTAAATGTACATTCAATTGCATTAAATTAAATGTACATTAAATTGTATAATATTAAATGTACATTAAATTGCATAATATTAAATGTACATTAAATTGCATAATATTGAGACGATTTCTCCAGGTTTCCAGACCGGGGTTAGGTTCTATCCTTGATAACAGCAGAAGGATACTTAATCAATGCATTCATACAACACTCAAAAACCATACTGCTGGTCAAGAAAATACAAAGCTGACCGATATAAATATGTTTAAAGGTGCATCAAATCATATAAACAAAATAAAGTGATGTTTGCAGTTGGAATTACATTGTGCTGATCACACAATATAATTCTAAAATATATTAAATAACTAAGTCCATTTCGTCCATATTTCCGTATATACAAGGGCACCATTAATGTCATTTTCAGCCAAAGGCAACCGCAAAGGAACAAACGAATGTCCAATCCATATTTAGTAATTGAGATTGACATTAAATTATGCCCTGAAGATGGTAAAAAAACAGATTGCCACGGCTGATCATCTCATCTGCACGTTCAGATTTTATTTCACGTCGGTAAAAAGCTCATTAGAGCTTATGTTGAAAGGTTGTTTTAAATCATGCCGACTTTAAATAAATCTTATCTTATCTTATCTTATCTTATCAGTGAATGCTAGTACATATAAGCCACAACCGGTTTGTTGCATGTATACTTGAAAATGGATATGAATATAAACTTAACTGATTGCACTGTGAACATTAACAAACACTGTGAAATAGTATTGATTATAAACATTCAAGAAACACAGTACAAAAGATAAGAAATAACAAAAACACCGAATTGGGAAGTTTCTCTTGGGATACAAATCATTCTATTTGGTTTCACATCTCAAAAATATAACATGTAATTATTCATAAAGGTAAGTTAATTAAATAACAAACATACTAATACTTTTTTAAAATCTCAATCTGTTAACAAGTCTGGCAGTGTTCTCAGCACATAGAGAATACTTACATATGACTCAAAATAGCATTGAGGAACGTTCATCATAGCTGTCCAAGCTGCGATTCGGGTGACCGATTCATCCTTCTTTTTATACATAGTATCTTTGATTTTCCCATACTTTACTTTCACAACTCTTGCTTGATTGGTGATCTTAGCTCTCCTTTGTGTTAAGTAATTTTTTGAAATTGTTTTCTCATTTAGATCGTAATTTCATTATTTCCAGAAATGTATGGTAATTCACAAACTTTACCAAGATTGGTATAGTTTTCTAATCGGATGACTCATCTCGGCGACTCCTGTCAATGTCATCAATTGACAGGTTTACATCCAGATTATTTGCAAGTTTAAGTAAAAATAAGTCGTTTTTTTCGGTTTGTTTTGCTCTTTTCTGCTTGCTCTCATTTGCTTTCTTGTCTTTAGTATCTTCGGTGTTCTCATTTACCTCATGTTCTAGGTCAGTGTTAAGATTTGGCTCTGTTATCATGAGTATTGATGTAGATCATTTAACTGATTCTCGAGCAACTCAATTTTTTCATCCTTCTTTTCAAGTTCTGCACGGAAACTAGACACCGAGGTTCTCAAACTTTGAATTCCACTGGAGAATTCTTCGTGTATATTATCAACAACAATCCGACCCACAACCTTGGCAATAGATGTAGTAGTTTGGAGTGTTTAAAGGGTTGTTAAGAATTTATCAACACAACTATCAACAGACAGTTCGCTTGACGCGATGCTAGATGCAATTTCAGGAGCAATACAGTCAGTGTCAAATTCCAATAAACAGGAGTGGGATCCTTATTTAGTGGGATGTTCATTTTGTATGGGCACGATTTTACTTGCCTTTTGTGCTTGGCTTTGCATGAGGTCATCACAATAGATAAAGTAGTTTGGAGTGTTTTAAGGGTTGTTAAGAATTCTCAACAAAACTATCAACAGACAGTTCGCTTGACGCGATGTTAGATGCAATTTCAGGAGCAATACAGTCAGTGGCCAATTCCAATAAACAGGAGTGGGATCCTTATTTAGTGGAATGTACAGTTTGTATAGGCACGATTTTACTTGTCTTTTGTGCTTGGCTTTGCATGAGGTCATCAAAACTACGCTTCCTTTTAGTGTCATTTTTCATTTTAGTCATGAATGTATGAATATATAAACTCTCGTCCGTATACATCCACACGCAACAAGACAAAAAGCACGTACTCGCGGTGCACTTTAATCTCTTTCAATCCTCTAAACATGAAAATTGTTTCACAAAAATAATACTACCAAAATGATCAACAATCATTCATAGAAATGTTATCATCACCATTTTAAACGCATCCAACTTGATTATCCAGGAAAAATGGATATTGATATCAGAGTTCTCACCCAACCACCAGCCATTTTACACTTATTTAACGTTTGAAAACCTGACCACAAACTCAAGTTACGACTTTTACAAGTTAATCCTTGAAAGTTCCTATTCCTGGCCTTCATACAGAACAAATTGCAAAGACAGTTTTTACCTTTAAATAATTCCACTCGAAGCTGTAAAACTGCAATTTATTAATTTCAAAATCAGTGAACCTGAACCTTTCTTGTTTTAAAAAATAGTGTAAACAACCTTCGTGCTTTTCAAAACCATTATGCAAGAGTGGCGAATACCTGAATCGATAGTTCTCCCGCATTTACGACCAATGTTACTCCATAGCCACTGAAGAGCTTCATAAATCAGAGGTCGTTCGGTGTTAAACTATTTACATTTAGAAACGATTTCGGGAATTTCACGCTGAAATAAAGCATAGTTTTAAGTATTTTGTGTAAAAATTTATGTTTGCTATGTAATAAGACAGAATTCTTGCCTTGCATATTGTGTGTGTATGTGATTTCTCTGACGCATTTCAATTATAGTATATACTCGCGAATAGTCTAAGTCGAAATGCAAACAACATAAACCCTGATCTGCCAGGGTATATGCCAGGGTATATGTTGTTTGTTCTACTGATTAGTAGTCCTTACAAACTGCATAGACCCAGATCTGCCGGCGCATTATGCGCCGGCAGATCTGGGTCTATGCAGTCTGCAGTTGGTATTAGATTATACGCGAGTATATATGGCAATTACAATACATTTTCATTCCGCATTACATATAATATTACGAATGGACGTAACTCGTATGTTTCCCCGGATAAAATGTAGATTGGTCTATTTTTAAGCTTTACATTCGAGTTAAAATTATTGAAGGTTATTGTAGCGGCTAAAAGTTGCCATTTAAAACAGATGACTTGTTTCAAGAATTATTTGTGAGGGTTAGCCCGTTTCCCCTGCATTTTGATTACGCAATGAAATGCAATGATAATAGGACTGTTCTGTTTTGTATGTAAACACTTGCTTACAATTAATCTGTTGAAATGCACAACACAGTTTAGAATCTTTAAAGTATTGTATAAAAACTGACATATTCTCATAATATTTCATAGAAAATAAAAAATGTGGATATCCTATGTAGAAAAGACCTGAATTCGCTTTTTAGCGCTCTTTGTATTTAAATTTATTGGTGAGGTTAAGATTTTAGATGCCATTCCATCGTTCGAACGTTGTAATTTTATACCGGATTCTATCATGCACTCATTTATGAAGACATTATTGATGCAAGAATAATTAGCAAACGGGTTAATCGTTGATATTGTGACAATCGTTGACACAAGTGAAATCAAAATCGACATAAAAGTTGAAAACTGAGGCCGTAAGATGGTTACATCTATCATAATGGAATTAAATTTTGACAGCTTTATTGCATTCAGCAGAAAACTTTTTTTTTTATTCTTTGGTTAGAAACCTTTTGTTTAGAGCAGTATTCATCGCATTATGGACTTAGGGGTATAGTTCACTAAGAATGCTGATTAATATATAGGGGTATAGTTCACTAAGAATGCTGATTAATATATAGGGGTATAGTTCACTCAGAATGCTTATTAATATATCGGGGTATAGTTCACTAAGAATGCTGATTAATATAGAGGAATATAGTTCACTAAGAATGCTGATTAATATATAGGGATATAGTTCACTAAGAATGCTGATTAATATATAGGGATATAGTTCACTAAGAATGCTGATTAATATATAGGGATATAGTTCACCAAGGATGCTGATTAATATATAGGGGTATAGTTCACTAAGAATGCTGATTAATATATAGGGATTTGGTTCACTCAGAATGCTTATTAATATATCCGGGTATAGTTCACTAAGAATGCTGATTAATATAGAGGGATATAGTTCACTAAGAATGCTGATTAATAGATAGGGATATAGTTCACTAAGAATGCTGATTAATATATAGGGGTATAGTTCACTCAGAATGCTGATTAATATATAGGGGTATACTTCACTCAGAATGCTGATTAATATATAGGGGTATAGTTCACTAAGAATGCTGATTAATATATAGGGATATAGTTCACTAAGAATGCTGATTAATATATAGGGATATAGTTCACTAAGAATGCTGATTAATATATAGGGGTATACTTCACTCAGAATGCTGATTAATATATAGGGGTATAGTTCACTCAGAATGCTGATTAATATATAGGGGTATAGTTCACTTAAAATTCTGATTAATATATAGGGGTATAGTTCACTTAAAATTCTGATTAATATATCGGGGTATAGTTCACTTAAAATTCTGATTAATATATAGGGATATAGTTCACTAAGAATGCTGATTAATATATAGGGGTATAGTTTACTCAGAATGCTGATTAATATATAGGGATATAGTTCACTAAGAATGCTGATTAATATATAGGGATATAGTTCACTAAGAATGCTGATTAATATATAGGGATATAGTTCACTAAGAATGCTGATTAATATATAAGGGTATAGTTCACTTAAAATTCTGATTAATATATCGGGGTATAGTTCACTTAAAATTCTGATTAATATATAGGGGTATAGTTTACTCAGAATGCTGATTAATATATAGGCATATAGTTCACTAAGAATGCTGATTAATATATAGGGATATAGTTCACTTAAAATTCTGATTAATATATCGGGGTATAGTTCACTAAGAATGCTGATTAATATATAAGGTATAGTTCACTAAGAATGCTGATTAATATATAGGGATATAGTTCACTCAGAATGCTGATTAATATATAGGGGTATAGTTCACTTAAAATTCTGATTAATATATCGGGGTATAGTTCACTTAAAATTCTGATTAATATATAGGGATATAGTTCACTAAGAATGCTGATTAATATATAGGGGTATAGTTTACTCAGAATGCTGATTAATATATAGGGATATAGTTCACTAAGAATGCTGATTAATATATAGGGATATAGTTCACTAAGAATGCTGATTAATATATAGAGATATAGTTCACTAAGAATGCTGATTAATATATAGAGATATAGTTCACTAAGAATGCTGATTAATATATAGGGATATAGTTCACTAAGAATGCTGATTAATATATAAGGTATAGTTCACTAAGAATGCTGATTAATATATAGGCATATAGTTCACTAAGAATGCTGATTAATATATAGGGATATAGTTCACTTAAAATTCTGATTAATATATAGGGGTATAGTTCACTTAAAATGCTGATTAATATATAGGGATATAGTTCACTAAGAATGCTGATTAATATATAGGGGTATAGTTCACTCAGAATGCTGATTAATATATAGGGATATAGTTCACCAAGAATGCTGATTAATATATAGGGATATAGTTCACTAAGAATGCTGATTAATATATAGGGATATAGTTCACTAAGAATGCTGATTAATATATAAGGTATAGTTCACTAAGAATGCTGATTAATATATAGGCATATAGTTCACTAAGAATGCTGATTAATATATAGGGGTATAGTTCACTAAGAATGCTGATTAATATATAGGGATATAGTTCACTTAAAATGCTGATTAATATATAGGGATATAGTTCACTAAGAATGCTGATTAATATATAGGGATATAGTTCACTAAGAATGCTGATTAATATATAGGGATATAGTTCACTAAGAATGCTGATTAATATATAAGGTATAGTTCACTAAGAATGCTGATTAATATATAAGGTATAGTTCACTCAGAATGCTGATTAATATATAGGGGTATAGTTCACTTAAAATTCTGATTAATATATAGGGATATAGTTCACTTAAAATTCTGATTAATATATAGGGATATAGTTCACCAAGAATGCTGATTAATATATAAGGTATAGTTCACTAAGAATGCTGATTAATATATAGGGATATAGTTCACTAAGAATGCTGATTAATATATAAGGTATAGTTCACTAAGAATGCTGATTAATATATAGGGGTATAGTTCACTTAAAATTCTGATTAATATATAGGGATATAGTTCACTAAGAATGCTGATTAATATATAGGGGTATAGTTCACTTAAAATTCTGATTAATATATAGGGATATAGTTCACTTAAAATTCTGATTAATATATAGGGATATAGTTCACTAAGAATGCTGATTAATATATAGGGATATAGTTCACTCAGAATGCTGATTAATATATAGGGATATAGTTCACTAAGAATGCTGATTAATATATAGGAATATAGTTCACTAAGAATGCTGATTAATATATAGGGATTTGGTTCACTCAGAATGCTGATTAATATATAGGGATATAGTTCACCAAGGATGCTGATTAATATATAGGGGTATAGTTCACTCAGAATGCTGATTAATATATAGGGGTATAGTTCACTCAGAATGCTGATTAATATATCGGGGTATAGTTCACTTAAAATTCTGATTAATATATAGGGATATAGTTCACTAAGAATGCTGATTAATATATAGGGGTATAGTTTACTAAGAAATCTCATTAATATATAGTGTTGAATACATGAACTACAATTGAACTACTCGATTAAACGAAGCATTTTGCAGTCAAAAGTCTCAAATTAATTATTAGACTGTTTGAAACATGTACGCAGGAAGGCATAAATCGATTTAAAAATTGAAACAATTAATAACTTAGAATAATGTGTACCGCTTGCCACCTCTTACATTGATAAAGCTAAGACTTTATTCTCACCTGCATTGGCAACAGTGCAATAAACTATAAGGGGCTAAAAATATCCAGTAAGTTGAAGGTAAAAAGAAATTTATTTATGGTTGTAATATGCTTCAATAAGACTTTCGATAAGAAAGGATAATTGAAAATGCGTATCTTTGCAGTTTTGCAACATATGTATGCATCAAGATTTCTTAAACTCTGTTTCCAAGTTCGTGTTCAAGAAAATGTTGCATGGTAAGATGTTAAATATTTAGGTTTGCCAAAATTTTGTTTTATTTCGATGAGTAAATGTTATAAAATAGTAGTCAATGATATTTACAAGGTATAAAATAGTAGTCAATGATTTTTTTCATTTCTCCCGTAACCTGGCTGGTCGTAGGGGCTGCACTGACGACTTTCTGACAATCTCTCTCCATTTTGCCCTGTTCTCCACTGCTGTTTGGGACGTTGCAAAGTTCATGCCTGTCCACTCTTTGATATTATCTTCTTCTGTCTGCCTCGTTTTCTCTTTCCTCTCGCTGTGCCCTGCAAGATTGTCTTTGACAGGCAAGATGAGCGTGAGACGTGACCATACCATCTTAGTTTGCGATTCTTTACGGTGATGAGCAGATCTTCATATGGTCCAATTGCACCTTGGATTCTAATACGCACCTCCTCATTAGAGACGTGGTCTAAGTATGAGATTTTCAGGATCCTTCGATAACATATCATCTCTAAGGCATGGATTCTTCTCTCTAGTTCTGCAGTCAGGGTCCATGTTTCACATGCATACATGAATATGGACCTGACAAGGGAGCGCATAAGCTTGATCTTGGACCCAATTGTGATGTTACTGTCCTTCCAAATAGGCTTCAGCCTATCCAGTGCAGTTGTTGTCAGCGCAATCCTGGAAAGAACCTCAGGTTTAGAACCTTCATCAGAGGCGATAGCGCCTAGGTACTTGAAGCTTGTGACTCTGCCCAGCTTCTGTCCATTTACTCTTATTTCCTTTTTTAATACCACTCGGGTTGTTTGTCATTAGTTTGGTCTTTTCAGCGCTGATCTCCATCCCATACCTTAGTGATGCTTGCTTGAGACGGTTCACTAAGGTTTCCAGTTCTTGTTCATCTCCTGCTAAGCCATCGATATCATCAGCGAAGCGCAGGTTGGTGATTGTTCTGCCTCCAACACGGACACTGCCCTCATGTCCGATGCCTTGGAAGTCCATGAGGGCAGTGTCAGTGTTGGAGGCAGAACAATCACCAACCTGCGCTTCGCTGATGAGTCAATGATATTTACATGTTAATCGGCCAACAACACATTTTGGGTAGCATTAATAACTCATCCGATTTTAAGAACAGTTTCCTTTTAATTATCTACCGCTTGACAGGAAAACAAAAGAAAGTAAACTGACAAAAGCAAGTTATCAAGAGTATCTTACCGGGAAAAGGGACAGATGTAGAACTGCGAAACTTTAGATGTAGAACTACCAAACTTTCGAGGTGATCATAAAGATCGTGTGGACAAACAGCGAATTGAGACATGAGTATATACTGTTTTGTTTCTTTGTTGGGTTTTTTTTTTTTGGGGGGGGGAGTTTTTTGGTTTGGGCTTTTTGTTGTACAATAATCATAAAGTTTACAAGATGAAAGTTAAATTTGAAAAAAAGGAACTAAATGAGGTATTGTCTGGAGCATGCTGTGCTAATATAATGGTTAGGGATGCAAAGTATAAACCTAAATTTATATCCCTCACATTGACATACATTCGCTCTCAAATATTGCTCATATTCAAGTCTCAGAGAGGCAAAAAAGCATTCTCCACTGCTTTACCAGAAACTCAGAATGAGAATGCCCCCAAATATAACTTGAAGGGACGCAGAGTCAGCTGCCGTCGGAATTTGAACTCAGATCCGTGGGAGTCAGGTTCACATACTAAGAGACTAAAAGTTCAGGAATAGAAAAGCTGATCACTAAGTGGCTTCATCAAGCTCGACTGAAAAACTATTTTAAGACAATAGTTTCACCGACGAGAAAAAGCCCATATTAAAATACCATATAATTATCAGAGATTAATGCAGATACAAAGTTTTTTAAAAATATCTGAAGTTATATATATATATATATATATATATATATATATATATATATATATATATATATATATATATATATATAATCAACAGTATATTATAATGAGAAACTCTCATTGATATTTTATTATTATGTCCATTAGAAACTTATCAAAGAAGCAAACGAATCTTTAAAAATAATTCTTTAAAAATTGTTGAGATTGAGCGACTTCTTAAAATTTAAAAATAAATGCCTACTTTCTTTACCAACAACAACTGTAATTCTTGTAAGGGTTTTTTTTTTTGTTTTTTTTTTTGCTGTAAAAATCTTACAAATTTGGCAACAATGTTAACAAAAAAAGATTTATTATGGCAAAAAGAATTATTATGCAAAAGGATCTCTTTCAATGCTTTGAATGTCAAAAAAGTCTTTTCCAATATTCAAATAACAAGACATATATCCCCAAAGGGATTCAGATGTACCAATCCTTCTCAACTTTCTTCGAGCCTGAAATAAATAAAAGACGGCAGGAATAGTCTTATTTATTCCTGTGTTGAAGAACGTAATTGTCCATTTCTGTTGAGTGGAATTATTTCTTTTCCTTAACATTCTATGAATTGTGTAGTTTGTTCTAAACCCTTAGGAGCAATCCAGAGTAATAGCTGATGTCGATTTTAGGGCTAAATCCTTAGGAGCACTCTAGAGTAATACTTGGTGTTGATTTTAGGGCTAAACCATTAGGAGCACTCCAGAGTAATACCTGGTGTTGATTTTAGGGCTAAACCCTTAGGAGTACTCCAGAATAATACCTGGTGTTGATTTTAGGGCTAAACCCTTAGGAGTACTCCAGAGTAATAATTGGTATCGATTATAGGGCTAAACCCTTAGGAGCACTCCAGAGTAATACCTGTTGTCGATTATAGGGCTAAACCCTTATGAGCACTCCAGAATAAAATCTGGTGTTGATTTTAGGGCTAAACCCTTAGGATCACTCCAGAATAATACCTGGTATCGATTTTAGGGCTAAACATTTAGGAGCACTCCAGAGTAATACCTGATGTCGACTTAATACATTTGTAAATCAATACTAACAGGAATCGTATCTAGCCCTATGATATTCATCTTGCCGAATTTATAACACGATTGTATTAAATCCTAGATAATACATTTTATAACATGATTATATTAAACCCTAGATAATACATTTTATAACACTATTGTATTAAACTGTAGATAATACAAATAGACAAAATATTCCAAAACAATACTAGATTGTACAGCAAAACTTGCCAGTTGTAAATTGTATCTATTTAATTTACCTTTTTTAAGATTTTATTGTCTTATCTCATGTTTGTTTCCATATTGTACATAAGTCAGATATAAGCTCTATTTGTCAGAGTTTGTTGCCCTTCATTGTTTCCATTGCTAAGCAGATGTGGCACTTGTACTGGGATTAGTTTATCGTGACTCTAATTCCCAAAAGGGGTAACTATCAAATCTTTACGTCATAATTTTATGATTGCATCATTTCAAGCCGCTCAGTACAAAGTTGAATTTACAGAGGCGGACGTATGTAACTTTAGTTCGCTCTTTTGTTGAGCTTTAGACTCATTTAAAATTCATTTTTAAAAGTTCAAGCAATTAAGGTTCTTATATTGCTTTTTCATGTCTTTCTTCCTGAGTATTTCTGTCCTTGTTCATCTTGTTGGTCTCCCGTGTATCTCTGTCATTGTCCGTCTTGTATGTCTCCCGTGTATTCTGTCCTTGTTTGTATTGTATGTCTCCCGTGTATTCCTGTCCTTGTTTGCATTGTATGTCTCCCGTGTATTTCTGTCCTTGTTTGTATTGTATGTCTCCCGTGTATTTCTGTCCTTGTTCGTCTTGTATGTCTCCCGTGTATTTCTGTCTTTGTTCGTCTTGTATGTCTCCCATGTATTTCTGTCTTTGTTTGTATTCTATGTCTCCCGTGTATTTCTCTCCTTATTCGTCTTGTATGTCTCCCGTGTATTTCTCCCTTGTTCATCTTGTATATCTCCCACGTATTTCTTCCTTTTTCATCTTTTATGTCTAACGTGTATTTCTGTCCTTGTTTGTCTTGTATGTCTCTCATATATTTCTGTCCTTGTTCATCTCGTATGTCTCCCGTATATTTCTTTCCTTGTTCGTCTTAAATGTGTCCCGTATATTTCTCTCCTTGTTCATCATTTATGTCTCACGTGTATTTCTGTCCTTGTTTGTCTTGTATGTCTCTCATATATTTCTGTCCTTGTTCATCTCGTATGTCTCCCGTATATTTCTCTCCTTGTTCGTCTTGTATGTCTCCCGTATATTTCTCTCCTTGTTCGTCTTGTATGTCTCCCGTGTATTTCTGTCCTTGATCGTCTTGTATGTCTGTGGATGGTCCTTTTGCGATCTCACTATAATCGATTTTGGTAAATTAAGTGTCATATATTTTCATTTAGACAGCTGCTGAAAACGATTTCTTCTACTCTCTTTGTAACATTTTGTAACATACTAACGAAAGACATCGGCTAGACTAGTACAAGATGTCTCATTTACGCAATTACCCGCTGGTACAATAAATACTATGTCTTTCTCTTTTTCAAAATGTACATGTATTTATTCGTGTGCTGTTTTATTTTTTGAAGGATAATTCTGGAAATTGATTATAACGTATTTATTTTGACATATCAATTTTCTAAAGCTTAAGCTCTTCAGCTACTAAGCCCTAAAGTCGAATGCAACTTGTTGATGTTAGTTTTCACGATCAAATATCACCCATTAGCAAAACACCATCCAATATTATTAAATAGATGATCATACTGTATTAGGGTAATAGTTCTATAACTACTTTGACATTGTAACCATTAGAGACTAGGTTATGCCGTGCGATAAAATGTCTTCCATATTGGATTATCCAGTCTTAAAAACAAGAAGTTATCGATTAAGTAAAATATTATTGATATATATGATTGATCTACATCACTGATCTGAACCCTCTGCCTTTTAAGGATATTTCCCATTAAACTGTTCTAAGTTGCTCTTTTTTCAGCCCCCTTTACTGGTTAGCGCACAAGTATATTCTAAATTGCATTGGAGGGAGAGCCTTGTCACAAATTTAAACGTAAGAAAAGAAATAACTCTTGCTTCGGCAAAGATTAAAACTACTTGTTTATTTTTAAACAAGCAAAGAACATCTTGTTTTGTCTCGTTTTCATTTAACTAATGTTTTCGTATCATTGAAACAACATCTTTTACTATTGTCTGTTTTAATACGTCATTCATTTATGCTATATGAGAGTTAAGGGGCGATATAAACATTCAGTTAAATATTCATAAGCGCCTAGTCAACACGAAAAATAAGTATAGCTGTGAGTACATCTTATATAACCGTATGCACACGCTCATATCAAGCATTACCTTTACCTGCAAACGGGTTTACCTTTTTTAACTGCAAACGGGTGTACCTTTTTTACCTGCAAACGGGTGTACCTTTTTTTTAACCTGCAAACGGGTTTACCTTTTTCAAAGTGGATTTGACAGGACATAATAAACATTCTACTAACATGTCAAATCGCCACGTCACTCTGTCATCACCCTCCTTTATCTATTGCTGACTTCTCCTTCACATGCCCCATATTGACCAATTGGAAAATTTAAAATCCGCACAATGTAATCTGTTTCATCTTCACATCTGATTTCGTTCTATGGTTCAGATTTCGTAACTAATGATCACCTATTTACTGTGCATTTACAGATTACAGATACTGAGTATAGTGAAAAATGCAATGGCACTGTTCAGAAACTAAAAGAACAATATTAATTTTTAAGTTTACACAGTGCTTCTGTCAAAGGCATCAAGAGTCCTGTATAATACTCAATGGCTGGAATACAGCAGTGTCTCAGAAAAGTTGCTAATATAAGGACTGAGAAAGGGTCATTATAGAAATGGAAGGATGGGGTAATTTCGAAATTTTTGCCTTATATGGGATGAAATGATTTGATTTAGGTCAATAAATGGTTTAGAAAATAACTGACGGAGTCCATGAATAGCAATGCTAATGTCAAATCAATGATTTATGGTATACGTATTCTAAATTTAGTCTTATGACGTCTTAAATCAGCCTTAGAGTAAAGAAGATTACTGGATGTATTACGCATTATTGCATGTGTACACATTTTATATGATGTTATATAGGTAACGGTAGAATTTATATTGGTAACATACCATCGACGTATATGTTTGTATTCCATCGCGGTCATTCAGCTTCATGGGTAATAAGCAGTCATGAAATAAATTATCCGTTAATTCCAAAGCGCAAGTTAGTCTTATCTAAAACGTGGTAAGATAATGCATTTTTTTCATAATTATCAACATCAACCACTTCTTCCTCCCATACATCATCATCATCATCATAAAAATAGCATTATTTACATAAAAAGCGAACGCAGTAGTGAAGAATGGCTATGCAGACACAGATTTATAAGTTACTGTACTGCGAACAGGATTAAACATATGTCGGTGTCGATATGAAATAACATTATGTTAATAATAATTAAGTATGCATGCAAAAGTACAAAAGTAATGGAATTTTAGCTTCGCTTTTAATTAAAATAGACCAGCATTCGGGGAGTGGGAAGATCAGGACAGTTCAATGGAGATCTGTAAAAGAAGGAAACAGCATTTGATGATTTGTCGATACATTATACTGGAAAGTTTCACTTTTTCAATCGAGACTGTTCACATGCAAACGCTAACTGTTTCAATTCCATAGCAACCTGTGGATGTTGCATGACGAACACAATTACTCTGAGTATATGGATTAACAATGTAGCAGCGACGACATCTGTGAACTTTAATGATGCGAGAAACTGCACTTCCAATCAATATTATCCGGAGGTAAACAATGCCTGATGATTCTGCTGTTAAGCAGTGCTATCGAGACTGCAGGGTCTTGATTTGGTGGTGCCAAACATATTGGTTGTCACTTTAAGCAGTGCTATCGAGACTGCAGGGTCATGATTGGGTGGTGCCAAACATATTGCATAGCTTTTATGCATTGTGTCTTTGTGTCTTTATCAGAGCTGGTAGGAGAGATATTCGCAACGATACAAAAATTGTTCCTTTCACTTGATCCAGACAAAGAAACAAAGTTGGTTTTTAGAAGCAATGACAAGAGTTTTATTTACACCACGAGGAAACGTCTACAGGTAAAGGCAAAAGTTTTTGAGTGTGAGTTAGTAAAATACTGGTAATGCAGGATGGGAAACTGCGAAAGAAATCTAAGAAAAACATATTTTTTGTGGAACTTATCAGTTTTTGTTTATTGAAGTCTGCCACGTGTCTCGTTATAGATTGAATCTGATTGTGAATATTTCCAAAACTAAGTTATCATTTTACTTGCCTGATAGATTTTTACTCTTAAAGCTATTATACTGCACAAGTTACGAATTATAGTCCTTTTAGTCCTTTTAGTCCAATGTGGATCTAATTATAAAATTTAGATCGCCTCTCAGAGTAGGGAATTTTGTGATCAGGCATGTTGCCAAGTTTATCCAGTAAGAAATAATAACTAAAACTGAACTCTCGTGCAGACGGTAGACACAATGTGGCACCGTGTACCGTGTACAACTTAAAAGTCCTACGTAAAAAGTAATTCTAACTTCAAAGGGAAAATTAAAAGTACGTATGTCAGCTAGTTTGCCTTCTCAACACATTGATATATATATTTTTAACAGCAACGCAGAACATATTTTCGACCTAATAAATTATGTCTCATATTGAAAATACTGTATATTTTATTCCATCTCTACACAGTTAGAATAGCCTTTGGCTCAAATGTATAAATGAAATACATTATTATTATTATTATTATTATTATTATTATTATTATTATTATTATATAAAAAGAATAATATATGTATTTTATATTTTTTGTTCCTTTATGCGTCTGCACCATTTTTTAGTGAAAGTTAAATGCACAAATCATCAATCTAAATTTATGATTGAACTGTCCAAAGATGTCATGAGAAAAAGTTCTTGAATGAGATATGAAAACATGGTTCTTAATCCATCCATACACTGATAATCACAAGAACATATTCTGTATTTATCTATATTCACAACTGTATGCCCCATTATTATATAACTTTAGCAATACGACCGAATTGAAGAGGTTATAAACAAGGCTTGAAAAGCGGAACTCAGTATAGCAAAACAATAATTATTGTAATAAAAGATTATATCAGCACAAATGTGTAAGGATGTTTCGGATTCAGTTTTCCCCGTATAATTCATAAATCTGAATATCAAGTGTTCTGCATAATGCGCTTTGCGTAAGATCCTTCAAACTAAAATAGAGAATAGATTGTTTACACCAAGCAAGACTATTGTTTCAAGATTATAAATAATTGAATAAATAAAAACACAATACAATCAAAATTGAAAAAGGCTTCAATTTTCTTCATATAAAGCAAATGGATTATCGTATGAAGTGGGCGGACTGAAAACTGAAGCAATTTTTTAAACATACTTAAAACATACGAGTACTTTATGTCCCGAGCTATTTGCTTTCATACTTAAAACATACGAGTACTTTATGTCCCGAGCTATTTGCTTTCTTTGTTTTCTATGAGGGTTGTATGCCTAGTAATACTAGCAAGCCAAAACAAAATGTAAAATTGAAACTTACTTCTCCAATAAGGCATAAAAGACCTCAGAGAAGCCCCAGATGCGATCTGTTTGCAGTTGAGAGTAAATGGGAAACTATCCTAAGCAGTGAATAAGATATCTCTTTCGGAATCAGTTAGCCACATAATTTTTTAACGTTACACAAGCACACACTAAAAGAAAATATGTTTAGTCCATGATATAAGTGTGATTTTGTGAATGATAACCTACTCGAAATGGAGAATAAATAAGAAATAAAAAGACAGTCTTCTGATTTAAAATGTTTGGTGATGGAAATTGATTTTTTAAATGTCCCACGCATTAATCAATTATATATTTTTAGTTGAACTCTACTCCCATTTGAGCTTTTCGAACCCTGTTTAATGATATGATCATCTAAGCTGTGAACCCTAAATATTGTCCTTAACCTTACAAGATTCTGGTCTGTATGCTTGCAAGATACGGGTCTTTATGCTTGCAATATTCTGGTCTTTAACCTAACAAGATTCTGGTCTGTATGCTTACAATATTCTGGTCTTTATGCTTGCAATATTCTGGTCTTTAACCTAACAAGATTCTGGTCTGTATGCTTACAATATTCTGGTTTTTATACTTACAATATTCTTGTCTTTATACTTACAATATTCTTGTCCTTATACTTACAATATATTCTTGTCTTTATACTTACAATATTCTGGTCTCTATGCTTACAATATTCTGGTCTTTATACTTACAATATTCTGGTCTCTATGTTTACAAGATATTGGTCTTTATGCTTACAAGATTCTGGTTGTTATGCTTACAATATTCTGGTCTTTATACTTACAAGATTCTGGTCTTTATGCTTACAATATTCTGGTCTTTATGCTTACAAAGATTCTGTTCTGTATGCTAACGAAATTCTGGTCTCTTTACTTACAAGATTCTGGTCTTTATGCTTACAAGATTCTGGTCTCTATGCTTACAAGATTCTAGTCTTTAACCTTACAAGATTCTGGTCTTTATGCTTACAAGATTCTGGTCTCTATGCTTACAAGATTCTAGTCTTTAACCTTACAAGATTCTGGTCTTTATGCTTACAAGATTCTGGTCTCTATGCTTACAAGATTCAAGTCTTTAACCTTACAAGATTCTGGTCTTTATGCTTACAAGATTCTGGTCTCTATGCTTACAAGATTCAAGTCTTTAACCTTACAAGATTCTGGCCTTTATGCTTACAAGATTCTGGTCTCTATGCTTACAAGATTCTAGTCTTTAACCTTACAAGATTCTGGTCTTTATGCTTACAAGATTCTGGTCTTTAACCTTACAAGATTCTGGTCTTTATGTTTACAATATACTGGTCTGTATGCTTACAATATACTGGTCTGTATGCTTACAATATACTGGTCTTTATGCTTACAATATACTGGTCTTTATGCTTACAATATACTGGTCTGTATGCTTACAATATACTGATCTTTATGCTTACAATATACTGGTCTTTATGCTTACAATATACTGGTCTGTATGCTTACAATATACTGGTCTGTATGCTTACAATATACTGGTCTTTATGCTTACAATATACTGGTCTTTATGCTTACAATATACTGGTCTGTATGCTTACAATATACTGGTCTGTATGCTTACAATATACTGGTCTTTATGCTTACAATATACTGGTCTTTATGCTTACAAGATTCTGGTCTTTAACCTTACAAGATTCTGGTCTTTATGCTTACAATATACTGGTCTGTATGCTTACAAGATACTGGTCTGTATGCTTAGAAGATACGGGTCTGTATGCTCACAAGGTACTTGTCTGTATGCTTACAAGGTACTGATCTGTATGCTTACAAGATACTTGTCTGTATGCTTACAAGATACGGGTCTGTATGCTTACAAGATACGGGTCTGTATGCTTACAAGGTACATGTCTGTATGCTTACAAGGTACTGATCTGTATGCTTACAACATACTGGTCTGTATGCTTACAAGGATCTGGTCTGTATGCTTATAAGGTACTAGTCGGTATGCTAACAAGATTCTGGTTTTTATACTTCAAGATACTGGTTTTTATACTTACAAGATACTGGTCTGTATGCTTACAAGATTCTGGTCTTTATGCTTACAAGATTCTGGTCTTTGAGAAAATTAATTATTGTCAAAATATAACTAAGCAACCGTGATCTAAAAAGATCGTCCCGAGTAATGTTTTAAAGGAAACAGATAACCTTCATTTTTTAACAACAATGTGTGGTCAATATTTCAGCTGTAGAATATAAACTGTGCCTATATTCTGCATCAAACTATCCAAGCTTTGTTTTGTATGGAAGCGAGCTGATGTTTTCTTCTTGCAAAGTCATACTATATTTTATAAAGATTTTGTATTTGGGTCAGACCATCTCAAGCAGTTGATCGGTGTAACTGCCAAACGTCCCAAATTGTATTGATTTGCACAATGATCCCCTCGGTTCACCACAAGCGTTTTTACAAATAGTAGTTGGAAGCCGTTCATATGCCCAAATATATATATTATAATCAACCAAAAGCAATCTAGATAGGAGTATATAATGTCAGACAAGTGTATATATATATATATATATATATATATATATATATATATATATATATATATATATATATATTCAGTCCTTTTTTTCCAGCCTGCAATTAGGTCAAAACACTTTGGTCCTCTGCATGATACGCACGTTAAACACTTCGCTGGAATTTTTTTACACAACTTTGTTGGACTGATGGCAGCAATAACATAGATATGTAGTTTCCCCGTTTCGGACCAATTTTTAATTTTGTCTTTTTTCTTTCTTCTATTGTTTATCCTTTGTTTGTTTATTTCCCCGTCATTGTAACATGTAAGAGTCAAGAATTCTTCTTAGATTTTATGTTTAGACTTTGTTTTGTGGATGTAAATTGTTTCTTCCCTCGCCGAAGAACTTGTTTAGCTCGAAACGTTGGGAAACTGTTTTGTATTTGCGCCGTTATAAATTTTTACGTCATTTTATATATATATATATATATATATATATATATATATATATATATATATATATATATATATATATATATATATATATATATATATATATATAAAACACCTATAATGACAACTCATGACGTCACAAATGGTGTCATAACGTCATGCAAAGGAAAGGCATAACGAGCGAAACCGAGGCATTGGAAGGTATTTCAAAGTCATTTCACTACATTTTTTTATGGATTGGTCAAATAAAAGGAGTATTTTTGCATCATGCGATAAACAGAATCCTACATATGTGTTCAGTAAAAATGAAATTTATGAATCTTATCAAATAATTTCAAACATTGCTCGCCAAAACTAAAAAAGATAAAAAAGAATTAATCAACTCGTTACAGAAATTTCATTTGAAATGAGTACTCATGTAAGATCCTCGATGTATGCATCATTTCCTCATGACGTTTTTCTGTTCTTTTTCTTTGGAAAAATGGTTTTGATTTTAAGACTGAATGGATGTTATAATCACTTAGCAGCATGACCTGAGAGATAATGTTTCCCATGCAGTTGGATTTGCAAGTACTATTACTTTAGTTTCTGGTTTTGTAAGACCAAAACATCGACATGCCTTATCTCCTCACAAAACCTAGCAATTATCTAATGTGTGAAAAATAGCCTGCACCTGCGACTGCCCGTATTCAAGAAATGATTAATTCTCCAAAGGAAATTGATTTTCGTTATATAGTCGCATCGCGGTATTGATTTTTTCGTGATACTACATTAAAAAATCCGCTTCCTTCCAAAGAATATCCGAATTTGCAATAGATGCTAAACGATTTACAATGTGTGGCACCAGTACATGCATACACACGAGTTTCTGCATAAACCGCTGGAGATAGTTTTAAAATCTTCACTTTTATTACTGAATCAGCCAGATGCTAATTTTACAGCGTATGCGGTTTTCTTGAAGGAACATGTGTTGAAAGTATTTTATATTGCACATTTCCGGTAGATGAATCTTCACTAATGAAAAAATGCATAAAATAAGTAGAATATTCGTGTATGGATCATCATGCACTTGGAGAAAGAATGCTCCTGTATGGACCATCATGTACTTGGAAGAAGAATGTTTCTGAGAAAAAAGATTGTACCCCGAAAAATCGCGTCTCATATGGCAATCGTCTCGAGGTTTTGTTATCTCTCAAAAATTATGTGATTGAATTTGTTTCGAAAATTCTTGAAAAGCAATGTACAGCATAGAAAAGATGGTTTATGGTGTTGTATCTTACTCTTCTCCAGCTAGCTGTCTCTGTGTATCGTTTAGGTATGTTTCAGAAATGAATTTATAGTCTCGAACAATATTCTTAACGTTGCCGCGAAAGCATGTTTGTAGCTTGAGTTGTTAGAAGTAAATAACATAGCTGGAGTCCATCCAGGATTCCTCTGAATCCCAAAAAAAAACCATGATGTTATCCTGGAATAATATCCAGAAGCAAATTAAACGATGAAAGATAGGGACATCTTTTACTTACAGCGAAACCTTGACAAACTTTACACAGCTACACATTTTATAATAGAAACACTGATGCCTCGTTCACGAGAATGATAAGTCTACAAATGATAAAATGCCCGGCTTGTTTTTACAAATAGCACATGATAAGAAAAGATGAAAGAGGTCCTCGGAACATCATATATTGCCTGTGAACATGCATCACTAAGATGTACGCTATATAATTTCCATACAAAAATCACAAAATCGTCACATTGTTGACGACATAGTCACCAGAAACAGAATACCTGTGTTTTGTTTCCACTAACGCAGGCAAGACAAAATACAAAAATGGAACTTGAATGCTCCATTACAAGGAAGACTTTTAACCGAGCAAAAACTCACATGGATTTAACTACTGTCAGGAGCTGTGTGACCAGTCGTTACAACTGCACATCGCAAATAGTTGGCTCACTTTGACATCGGCGCTAGGTCTCTGAACTATCGCAAGTTGGGACACCTACGAACTCAACCTTAAGACTTTGTTGAAGTGGGCTCAGTGTGTGAAAGTAGTTTCTCGCGATTTACTTTGTAGCAAATATTCTAGCTGTCATTTGCTCTTAAGAAACCTGTTGTTAATGTACAATGGGGGAAAAAGTCAGCAACTGTTTTTCAAATGTTGAGCTAGTAAGCAATTTCCTTTGGTCATAACAAAACTAGAACTTCTTGAATTCTTCTTAAACCTTACTGGAACAAAGCTGTGGCGTTCTGCATAATGCATAACATAAAGTCTTCTTTCATATAACAAGAAAAAGATCCATGGTATCACAACTAATTATACCATAATACACCTAAAACCCATTTCTGATTTCATCATCCAAATTCCTGTCATACATGTCTACGAAACGTCGGTGTTTGGTATTTCTGCTTTCATTCACCGTTCCTAACTCAGATACGATAGAAAACAACGAGAACATCTGTATCACTGCTTATGACAGTAAATTTATCGTAACCGACATACTTCGCTTCAAGGCATGCAACAACACATACTGGTATGCTCTTCCAGAAGGCGAGGCTGCAGTCGCTTCATATCCGCCCAAAAATATTCTTTGCTGTTGCTTGTGATTGTTTACTTTGAGACAGCTCGCATAGGCAGGCATGTTTTATTTTCAATTATGTTAAAACAAATTGTGTTTTTCTGTGTTTGTAATTTCATATCCCTTCTGTTGACATTTCCTTAATCTCTGTACAATTTCCTGATTATCATTTTCTGTTTCCCTCTTTAATCGAATATACTTATATAGCAATCGAAATGAACATTCACCAAATGTATTGCAGATGTAAGAACATATCGGCTAGATATTTAAATAGCCGAGCGCTAGCTAGTTTTCACTAATTTGAACTACAACATTACATCAAAAAGTATGTAAGCTGGTACCGGTATATGATATTGTGGTACACGTGACTATGGAATATTATTTTCTTCTTTTCTCTGGGGGAATATAATTTTACGTGCAGCAGCAATAAGATAGCTCTTCTTATTGGAGTTAAATATTTCCCCGTAATATATGTCTCAACTACATTATGCAATCTTTGCTGGTTAACATCATGGAAACAGGAAACAATTTTCTAAGAAGCGATTATATTAAGGGCTTATATTTATTGTTCTGAAAAATTTGAAAAATAGACAATTTTAAAATTTGTGTAAATTCAGTGGAGCAATTGATAACGTATTGAAAAAAACAAAAACAACTAAACTCAATTGCCTACCAATCAGTTATAGCATGACACTAATATATATATCATTATAACTATTTGAACATCCAGGGTATATAAATCCCACCACAGAGTATCCAGAAGAGGATAAAATGTATGGTGAATACAATTGCCAAAGGGTTATCTTCTTGTTATTCTTCTTCTCGAGAATAATGGTATTTTTTTATAAGGAGTGGGAAAAATCACATTTCATTCTCTGAATTATATCTGCTAGTTACATTTTAGGGGTGAACGGGCTAGACATATTAGCTATGGTGCTAACACTTTTGAAAATAAAATGTTAAATACTTAACTGTAGGTGCTGCACTGAATGGCTGAATTATATACTTCAAAAATATAATGTTTATCATTAGGTGGGGTCTAGAATTTTTACTTGGTTACATCTTTTTATGTTGATCGACAAGTTAGTGGTCTAAAATAGGTTCGCAATTATGTCCCAAATTATTTTTTCCGCAACATATTAATTTATTTTACATATAGATCGCGTTTCATCAGATATAACACAATAAATTGCGGCTTTCTGCAAAATGAATACACGCACTCGTCATAAAGTTAAATGCTTTTATGTATCATTACACTAATTGAACCAATCAGCAGTTATTGCATCATATTGTAACCCCTATAAAAATCATTCATATATTTTTTTGATTTTTCCTGGAGATTTGTTACTTACATTCAACAGAAAGCATAATTAAAAAAATAAACAGAAAATAAAAATGTTTATTAAGTTCATCCTCTTGGCTTTTGATTAGGATAGCAACAAAACGTATGATTAGGCCAGTTCCGGAAAGGTCTTGTGCAATAAAAATTCCAGTCACTTCATTGAAATGCGACTGTTCCAGAAATTACAACATAATCTATGCTCATTTTAATATATTTTGTCCAAGTCATTGCCTAACATAAGTAAGGTAGTCTTGGTGCGTCAGAACTTATAACTAATGCACTGGAGTTCATTAAAAATGTAGAAAAATGATGGAAATATACAAGGTACTTAATTAGTATGGTGATACTTCATAATACTGTTACTGTAGTATTAAATGAAACATACCAGAATATTTAACAATTAGAACAAATATTTGAGACGCCCATGTCAGCTCTTTAATTGAATTGCCCATCCAGTCAGTAAAACACGTCTTTTTTCATTTCATGCAAAACATGTTCAGAAAGACATGTGTGTGTGTGTGTGTGTGGGGGGGGGGGGGGTAATGGAATGGCATATATATCTATAGTATGGAGTTTCGGTAAGGACATTTGTAGCCAATAGTATGCAAAATATGTTACAAACAATTCCAATGAAAACAATATTTCTTTTTTTTTTTGCGGGTGGTGGTGGTGGTGGGGGGGGGATTAAGTGGTACAGTTTGAAAAATATGCTTAGTAATATTCAACTAACCGTAGAAAAGGTAATTTAAAGGTAAATGGATATTTCCTTACTGAAAGGTTCTTATCAAAAACGTTGAGTAAATAGTAAATAAATCTCTCGAAGATAATGAGTATTGTTCGTAACCTTCAGTTTTGCAACTTAAGCCAAATGTAAACATTGGTGCACATTTATTTGCTCCTGAAAAAACTATGTCTGAAGTGTAGATGCGGAAAAACAGGACGTATCCGCCTTTATTCGCATGATGCTCTGAATGTTTCTGTTATCTTTTCCACATGTCTGGAGCTTGTTAATGCTAATAATAACCTGCATGCCTTACTTTGAACTTCCAAACTTTCGATAGAAACAGCAGGGAACTTCTTTTCTTTGTAGTGTAATACTCACTTTACACTTGATGATTCACAGTGCATAAGACAACAGGAAATGCCTTTGCATTTGCAGTGCATTTTATGTATGAAGATTTCAGATAAGAAAACTGTGCTATTAATTTTTACAATATAATTTTAAACACTTTTGAGTTGATTTTATTTCACAATCAATGAGAACTTACTGATTTATCTGACTGATCATTACACTGTAGAAGATTTATAAATGATATAGCTATTAGCGATGGGTGCATTGCAAAGGGCTCCACTTACTAGTTTAAAGGGATCCACATACTAGTCTAAATGGCTATACATACTAGCGATGGGTGCATTGCAAAGGGCTCCACTTAATAGTGATGGGTGCATTGCAAAGGACTCCACTTACTAGCGATGGATGCATTGCAAAGGACACCACTTACTAGCGATGGATGCATTTCAAAGGGCTCCACTTAATAGCGATGGGTGCATTGCAAAGGGCTCCACTTACTAGCGATTAATGCATTGCAAAGGGCTCCACTTACTAGCGATGGATGCATTGCAAAGGACACCACTTACGAGCGATGGATGCATTGCAAAGGGCTCCACTTGAAAGCGATGAGTGCATTGCAAAGGGCTCCACTTACTAGCGATTAATGCATTGCAAAGGGCTCCACTTACTAGCGATTAATGCATTGCAAAGGACACCACTTACTAGCGATGGATGCATTGCAAAGGGGTCCACTTACTAGCGATGGATGCATTGCAAAGGGGTCCACTTACTAGCCATGGATGCATTGCAAAGGGGTCCACTTACTAGCGATGGATGCATTGCAAAGGGGTCCACTTACTAGCGATGGATGCATTGCAAAGGGCTCCACTTACTAGCGATGGATGCATTGCAAAGGGCTCCACTTAATAACGGTGGGTGCATTGCAAAGGGCTCCACTTACTAGCGATGGATACATTGCAAAGGGCTCCACTTAATAACGGTGGGTGCATTGCAAAGGGCTGCACTTACTAGCGATGGATGCATTGCAAAGGGTCCACTTACGAGCGATGTATGCATTGCAAAGGGCTCCACTTGATAGCGATGAGTGCATTGCAAAGGGCTCCACTTACTAGCGATCAATGCATTGCAAAGGGCTCCACTTACTAGCGATGGATGCATTGCAAAGGACACTACTTACTAGCGATGGATGCATTGCAATAGGGCTCCACTTACTAGCGATGGATGCATTGCAAAGGGGTCCACTTACTAGCCATGGATGCATTGCAAAGGGGTCCACTTACTAGCCATGGATGCATTGCAAAGGGCTCCACTTACTAGCGATGGATGCATTGCAAAGGGCTCCACTTAATAACGGTGGGTGCATTGCAAAGGGCTCCACTTACTAGCGATGGATACATTGCAAAGGGCTCCACTTAATAACGGTGGGTGCATTGCAAAGGGCTGCACATACTAGCGATGGATGCATTGCAAAGGGTCCACTTACTAGCAATGGATGCATTGGAAAAGACACCCATTAACGAGCGATGGATGCATTGCAAAGGGCTCCACTTGATAGCGATGAGTGCATTGCAAAGGGCTCCACTTACTAGCGATTAATGCATTGCAAAGGGCTCCACTTACTGGCGATGCATTGCAAAGGACACCACTTAATAGCGATGGGTGCATTGCAAAGGATACCACTTAATAGCGATGGTGCATTGCAAAGGGCTCCACTTACTAGTCTACTATTTCCTCAGTAGGGCCTTCAACGGACGAATTTGTGCTTGGAAACCAAAGCTATCAGAACGGGCAATCGTTAAACATAACTCCTCTAAATGATCAGGTAGAATGCTGTAAATTCAACTTATTCAAGATCTAATCAATATAAAAATGCATGATATATTTGGTTGAAATCCAACATTCCTTAATAAAGTTATGCTGCAGAAACCAAACTAAAATGAATAGTCAGGGGCTATAACTCCTCTAAACAATAGTATGGAATGCTGGAAATTAGACTTAGTCAAGTTCTCATCAGTATAAAGCAGCATGCAAAATTTTGTTGAAATCCAACAACCCTTGGTAAAGTAATTCTGCAGCAACCCCAGTCAGGCGGAGGAGCAATCAGGAACATAGCTCCTATAAATAATGTTGTGGAATGCTGGAAATCAAACTCATTCCGAGTGTCATCAATATAAAGCCATAAGCATAAGTATTGGTACAGTTATACTGCTGAAACCAAAAAAGAGTTGGCGATTTTTTTTTTATTAAACTGTATTGGCCATTTTGATGAAGATATTTAATACAGTGCATCTCAAATAATAATCAATATATAAATAGAGTTACTGGCATAAGACTAAATTATAATTAAACCCATCTACATATAGTCTAGCCCCTGTTGTGAATATAAATGTGACTATTGCTGTCGGCCTAGCCCCTCCCCCTTGTTTACATCAGTAACGTCATCATGTAGTAGGGCTATCGTGCGAAATATATGCTGGTGATAGTGCCGAACCATTACATCCGGGCTACAGGAAAGGGTGATAGTGCGGAAACAATACTTGTGGGCTACAGGAAAGTGTTACTCTCTTCATTGTAGCCATTTCCTACTACCTGATCCTAGTCATACGAAAAGTAAACCGTATTTTAATCGTTATTTAATGTAATTTCTAAGGCAAAGATTTAAAATCTATGTAATCACCTAAACCACTTTTATACGTATTTGACATATTGTACCAATTATTACGTCAGTTGTAATATGTCTTTTTTAATGTAAAGTTCTAATTGTGGAAAGTAGTTAATGATACATTGCATGTACTGTCCTAAACGTTCATTTATTTGCTTATTTTAATTAATGTTTGATAATGTTTTGCCCAACCTACATATTTTTTCACATTGTAAGGATTATACCAATTATACCATAGCTATGGAATATAATAATACTTACTTGAATGTGTTTCACTCTTTACATTTTGTTTGCTAAAATTTGTCTATGTGAAAATACGTGTCTACTGGTAAATAGATATTCAGTGTTTACGCAGTTTCCATTCTTTGTATCGTATGGCATGTACTTGCTGATTCGGCAAAAACTATACAGAAAACTATAAAGCAATCGTCAAGTCCAGATGAGAATACAAGATAATGTCGACCGATTTAGTGGTAGGATTGTGCCGTAGGAGACATTGGAATCTAGATATGAGGCAAATTAACATGCAGTTAGGCTCATTTGTAAATAAACTTTCCAGTGAAAACGTGCATATTTGATACAGAAAAAAATGTGAAAGGATTTTCATATCTCTAAAACCTCCAGAATTAGATAAATACCTTTTTGAAACATGCATGCCACTACTGTTGCAGTCCTGAGATTCTGATTCGTTATGAACAAATCTTTATGTTGGCCAATTGGTTGTTGCCCATATTTTAACACCTTTTTTTTCTTCATCTTTAATATTAATAATAATATAGTGAGATATACATAAATATGCAGCATATATTCATCAGCTAAAGAAAATGTTTCATGTATGAAAAGCAGTCAAGCGACAGTAGTAGTGCTGAAATAAAACATTCAAATTGATATCTGATATCTCTATGTTCATTCAATCATTGGTATACATAATTGGACAGTTTCCGGCCTCTGGAAAGGACGTGTTTTTGTGTTCGCTACGCTGACTGAGATTACATATAATATTAAATAGTTATTTTATATTTCGCCGCAAGTTGCAATACAGCAATCACGATTATATTAGGCACAATACCCGAAGGTTACACATAATTCGTGCAAATTGATCATTAAATGTTCAGGTTGAGTGAGGCAAACGTCATTCAATTACCGTTTAAATGCCATTTATGTAAATTCCAAAGCTGTCGGCATCTAATGCCACTTATGTCTATCAAGCTTCACAACATTTATTAGGTCGGAACATACTAGCATCTTTAATTGTCTTCCGTTTGAGCAGACGATTTTTGAAAGAACGTCTATCGACATATGGTGTATGTTGAATGACATGTATATAAGTATAGACATATATTCATGCTCCTGTAAGTTACCTCAGTTAATGACTCATTGGAAACAGTACAGCATGATGATGTGTATTTAGAATTTATTAAAAAGAAAGAAAAAAAAATACTCTGAACTATTCGCTGCAGTTCCAACAAAGCTACCTTAGATATAATAATGTCTGTAAGTCTCTGGTGTCTAATTTATAATTAATATAAGACATAAATTATACTGTATTTTTCAAATTAGACTTGAAACAATCTTACAGAAAACTCATTTGGTAATGAATTATTTTGCTTGAATCTCAAATTTTAAATTCATCGTTCAGTTATCCACATTTGTGCATAGAGCTACTGTAAGATGTCCGTTCTAAAGAAACTAATCAAATATCGACGTTTCTCCTTTTCTCCAACTCATTTAGCGATCATGAAAATAACACCAATCACGTCTTGTAGCAAAATGTTTGTATCTGATGGTAAAGTAAGTTTTTAAAAATGATTCGGCAGAATTGTTATATTGAAAAATGCACATATACCTATAAACAGCATAGCGACAGTACATAATTGGGACCATGCCATGAGATTTTCAACAGTACATAATTGGGACCATGCCATGAGATTTTCAACAGTACATAATTGGGACCATGCCATGAGATTTTCAAACATAGAGTGCTAAAGTCAAATAATGGTAACTGATGCTGAAGAAAAACGTCTTCTCTACATTATTCTATAGTACATGACTTATTATTTGTCCTATATGTACATTTTTACAATTACATTTCATGTTTTTTATGACAATTTAGTGAACATAAACAATTAAAATATTAGTTTAAACACATTTTATAGCCTAAAATTATAATATGCAAAGCAAAAGGATTGGAAACAACTTATACAACTTACTAGTTATTGTCCCGTAGAAATTACATATCCAGCATGCAAGAAAGAGATATGTCCTATATTTATGATTTAATATCAAACAAATATACATGCTATGACGCGAATTCCTTCTAAAATTGGTCCTCTACATGAAGAGAAAAGTGCATCCTATTTTTGTTTTAAATTATACCTTTTCTTTGTAGTTGTTTTATTTGAAATCTGGCTTTTTCTGGTTTGGCTTTGTCGATAATTGCAACACAAATGAAACGCACAGATGATGCTGTAGAAAATGAAACACACATATGATGCTAAAGAAAATGAAACACACAGATGATGCTGTAGAAAATGAAACACACAGATAATGCTGTAGAAAATTAAACACACAGATGATGCTGTAAAAAAATTAACACACAGATGACGCTGTAGAAAATTAAACGCACAGATGATGCTGTAGAAAATTTAAAACGCAGATGATGCTGTAGAAAATTAAACACACAGATGATGCTGTAAAAAAATTAAACACACAGATGACGCTGTAGAACATTAAATGCACAGATGATGCTGTAGAAAATTTAAAACGCAGATGATACTGTAGAAAATTAAACACAGAGATGATGCTGTAGAAAATTAAACACACAGATGACGCTGTAGAAAATTAAACGCACAAATGATGTTGTCGAAAATTCGTTCATTCTCATTCTTAGGATGGTGATTTACTTGAAATAAGTCAGTGATAAAATGAACGTTAGGCTTTTGAAGTCACGATATTTGATTTATATCGGTCAGTATAATGTCTTTTTTACATCGATATCCTAATGTAGTTTGTCCAGAAAAGCACGGCCCGATTGCCATCTGGTATGTACCAATAAGACGGCATCATATGTAGTATTATGTCGCGTGGCGTTATATTAATTTAACAGAAATACAACAAGCAGACAATTGAAAATCTATTAATCAATAATAATCGTATATTCTCCATAATTTAATCTCTAAGGAACCTCCAAAATAGGAGCGTTCTTCTTTTACCTGTTTTGTACTCTGCTTCTGCGATGTTATTTCTTGTTAAAAATGTGTAGCAATTGAAGGTGAGATGGGTATTTCAGATAAACAACTTCTAAATTAAATATATTGCACAAATAAAGCACATAAACAAGTTAAGAACTTGCGTAAAAATTTGCAATTATAGACAGGAAGATGAAACGATGCATTGGTCTCTAAGATTTCCAAACAATAGCACCCACCGTGATTACAATTATTATTACTATTAAAATCATGTTTGATACAAATACTTATAGTTTATATAAAGTACTAGTATATCATCATCATATAGGTGTATTACGCGAAGGAAAGAACCTGCGTTCCTTTCTTTACGCATATTAATCATCATTTTTGTACACAAATGCGTCAAAAAGGAATTAAAGTGATTAACATTTTTACAATTTATGAAGAATGAAGATTGGATAAGAGTGCGTCCTGGATTCATTTTGAATAGATTTATGAAGAATGAAGATTGGATGAGAGTACGTCCTGGATTCATTTTGAATAGATTTGTGAAGAATGAAGATTGGATGAGAGTACGTCCTGGATTCATTTTGAATAGATTTGTGAAGAATGAAGATTGGATGAGAGTACGTCCTGGATTCATTTTGAATAGATTTGTGAAGAATGAAGATTGGATGAGAGTACGTCCTGGATTCATTTTGAATAGATTTGTGAAGAATGAAGATTGGATGAGAGTATGTCCTGGATTCATTTTGAATAGATTTATGAAGAATGAAGATTGGATGAGAGTACGTCCTGGATTCATTTTGAATAGATTTATGAAGAATGAAGATTGGATGAGAGTATGTCCTGGATTCATTTTGAATAGATTTATGAAGAAAATCATACAACCTTTTAAATGATCTTTCTTTAATTAGATTTGTATATTCTGGTAACGTCCTCCGATTAGCATCATGTTCATTGTGTATGATTATATCGTCACCGTTGTACCCGTGTTGCTTCTTTTATTGCAATCTCCACGTAGGCTCTTTCCTTTTTCCTTTTAAATTACTCACTCATCAGTATTGCTAGAAGAAATCTAGAGGCAATCGTATAATGTCTATTGTAGCGATATTAGTTTTCTCTATCTGAGCCTGTATCTTTAATATCAGTCAAATATTAGGCTATTGTAACTCACACATCAGTATCCATCACTAAATACGTAGGTTATAATTTTCTCCAGCTCACTTCAGCAGCATGAACAGAGAGGAAATCTTTCTTCTGCAAATGGGTATTTTTTTTATGTATGTGAGGCCAACATATCGAAAATCCTCATTTTCTTGCACAAAATAGCAATTACACAGTGTCTTAAAATTGAAATCCATTTAATATCGTCGACATTTCAAGAATTTATTATATCTCAGCATGAATTGATTGCAGTATTGATCTTTATTCGTGACACCATGGCCAACATCCGCATCCTGCTAAAGAATATGCAAATTTAAAATTAACTTAAAATGATTTTTAGTGCGTGGTGCTAGAAAATAGTACTTACGATTTTGTTCAGAAAAAAAGTTCCGGACGCTTATAAAATCTCCGCTTTTATTATAATCAGCCATGCGTTAATTTTTCAGTGTAATTATAATCAGCCATGCGTTAATTTTTCAGTGTAATTATAATCAGCCATGCGTTAATTTTTCAGTGTAAAAGGTTCTCAGCATGAGCTATTATTGTGGTTAAAGATTTCTTTTCAGGTAGATTTCCGGTAGCGGTATCTTTGTTAATTAAAGAAAATAATACATAAGATGAATATTGTGCTCTATTATAAATTATTTCCTGTTAAAGAAATAAAGTTTCGAAGAAAGGGATTCTACCCTCGAAATAGCAGTGCTGTGTTTTCCAAAGTCAATACATTTTTTTTAAATTCTGGAAGAAAGCAAATTTGATATTATAAAACAAATGTTACTCATGCTAACAAAACAAGTACCGGTAATTTAGTTTTCTTATGACTTTGGTAAAATGTAAACATTAATGTACAGCTATTTTCTGTTGTAAGAATATTACCAAGCAGTAGACTTGCGTGCAGTTGATGAAGAAATGTCATATATTTGCTTGTTACTGTATTATCTGATAACTATTTTTTTTTTTTGGGGGGGGGGGGGGGTATTGGTTTTAATTTCAGCGTGTACAACGATCGTAGCCAATATAGTTGTCGTCAAATATTCACTGAAGTTAGTTTACGTTTTGAACAAATCCACACGTGCAAGTGTCTATATAAACAGATATGCTGTTTTAAGTTACTGATGAGAACCAAATAAGTAATTTACTTTTCTTACGACTTAGGTATAATATTAATATTAGTGTAATTTGTGTGTGTCTGTACATATTCTTTTTTGCCTCGTGAGGAAGATCTTGCTCATATATACTTATAAGTAATATGAATTCATGACAATTACGTCAAAGTTGATTGACGTCAAGCACTATAGCACTGTAGTGCTTCTATCTTGTTTGTATTCACATTTTTTGGTCTTATGCATATATACAGGGCCGGATTGAGGTTATTAGGGGCTTAAGGCTAATAGGAGGGGAGGGCCTAAGTATGTATCATATATTGGAATGGAGGGCCTAAAAGAGGGCCTAAGTATGTATTATATATTGGAATGGAGGGCCTAAAAGAGGGCCTAAGTATGTATTATATATTGGAATGGAGGGCCTAAAAGAGGGCCTAAGTATGTATTATATATTGGAATGGAGGGCCTAAAAGAGGGCCTAAGTATGTATCATATATTGGAATGGAGGGCCTAAAAGAGGGCCTAAGTATGTATCATATATTGGAATGGAGGGCCTAAAAGAGGGCCTAAGTATGTATTATATATTGGAATGGAGGGCCTAAAAGAGGGCCTAAGTATGTATTATATATTGGAATGGAGGGCCTAAAAGAGGGCCTAAGTATGTATTACATATTGGAATGGAGGGCCTAAAAGAGGGCCTACAAAATATGAGGGTGAAAGGCTATAGCCGTATTTGCCTGTGGGTTAATCCAGGCCTGCATATATGCTATATCTATTTCTAGACATGTAGATATTACTTCTGCTATTGTCTTCTTTTTCATTAGTTTACACCTTTTAATTGTTCTCTGCGTGTCACTCTTTGTGTATATGACGCTATATATAGTGTTTATTGTCACCTGAGGAAGTCCTTGCTTTAGGTCCAAAAGTTGTAAAACTTTGTTCTTCTTTCCGCGGTGTCTTCCACCTTTTCTGTCATTTCATACACACACACACACACACACACACATATATATAACCTTTTGAATTTCTTTTGTTCATACCTGTATGAACCGACAAAAATATGATAATTTTTCCCCGCCCGCTGGCACTACTTTTTTCCGACATTTGCATAGAATTATGTGTAAAATGTGCAAGCTACACTGAAATGATGTTGGTTTTCATCAAAAAAGAGAGCAATGTGATTATATCATGTTTGTTGTGTATAATAAATAATGCTGTGAATCAAAAAAACAAACATAAAAACAACAAATCTGACTTTATAATATACAGAAAATATAAACCTGCAACTTGGATCCGATAAATATTGTAGATAAGCCATGAAGAGAGAGATATATATATATATATATATATATATATATATATATATATATATATATATATATATATATATATATATATATATATAGAGATATATATATATATATATAGTAGCGGGCCCTGACATTCCCAATGCTCTTCCAGGTAACATTCTGACCTGTACATTCTAACAATGTTACAGCTAGTAAGGCCAAGATGCGTCGATTAATCCAGCAGGACTGAATGGTTGATTTCGTCTCGCGATTAGACAAGCTTTTGCTTTTAGGCCTATAGGCGTATTTCCATATTTTGAAGAAAAAACTAAAAAATCAGCTGAAACTAAAGCTAGTGTTGGAATGTAAAGAGATGATAAGCGTATATTTCGACGGAATTTAATATGGACAGATCCTGATAATGCAGAAAAATTAAACATAAACTGGATGAATCGAACTAGTGAGTTCTAGACCAGATGTTTCAAAAAAGTAAGTCACGTCGTACTATTTTCGTGTGTGCAGCCTTGCAGTCTCCCCCCCCCCCCCCATACACACACTTGAGGTTACATACACACAAACTCACATTTCCGTGTATACAGTCGATGAAAGATACATTGTTTTTATTTGACATTTGTCGAGGAGGCTCGTGTGTAAATTTTTTGTCAAGAACATAAATAACAACTGCTATTTTTAAAGTAAAGATTCTTCATTGATTGTAATCAAAAGTAGCACTCCTCCCCCTCCCACCACCACCACCACTTTAGCGTCAAAAAGATATTTATTATCAGCTTTTATCAACTGGAACTGATTTGATTTTGAGTGTTTTTTATCACTTTGTGTGTTCATGATATCCACGAACAATGATGTTGTACACTCGCAAGGTCAAGTAGGCGCTACTCCCAAATTTCGACATCGGGTAATAAAGGTAAAAGTAATTAATCAAATTAAAATGAATGTTGCAGTTTAATCATATGCAAATATATCCACCATGGATTTCACTTTGAGTACTTGAACTATATAGTTCTATGGAGGCTGCTCATATAATGATTTAATGACTTAAGGTAACTTTGTACCATATTGTCAGGCAACAGCGTACCCTGATTGGCTGCATGCAAATTGCGGATATTGATCTGCTACTTTGCATGTATTCATGCACCGTTAGACCAGGTTAGAATGGTATATTTAACACACGTTTTAACAGCTTTTTCCTAATTAGTATTTTTTAGATTTATCATTTTATTATAAGGATTGACAAGTTTATTTTTTACGTTCAATGAAAAAAAAAAAAAAAAACCCAAAAAACGCTGTGCAAACTTAAGTATGATCCGCTTCGCGGATTCATACAGTTTGCACAGCGTTTTTTGTCCGTTCATACTTCAATGAACGTAAAAAAATAAATGGTCAGTCCTTAAATATATGAAAAAGTGAATATGTCCATGTGCCATTTCATGTATAGAAATACATTTGTAAATTCAGCAGGCTATCACTTATGTCCATGTGCCATTTCATGTATAGAAATACATTTGTAAATTCAGCAGGGTATCACTTATGTCCATGTGCCATTTCATGTATAGAAATACATTTGTAAATTCAGCAGGCTATCACTTATGTCCATGTGCCATTTCATGTATAGAAATACATTTGTAAATTCAGCAGGCTATCACTTATGTCCATGTGCCATTTCATGTATAGAAATACATTTGTAAATTCAGCAGGCTATCACTTATGTCCATGTGCCATTTCATGTATAGAAATACATTTGTAAATTCCGCAGGGTATCACTTATGTCCATGTGCCATTTCATGTATAGAAATACATTTGTAAATTCCGCAGGGTATCACTTATGTCCATTCTTTCTTCCTTCAAGCGCTTTCGCATCATGATGATGGATGCTCTTCAGATAGACATATTATACTTTCAAAGTATTTTTGTAAATAAACTATTTAAAGTCATTGTTATGTCAATTACATCATTGTTTATAAGGCGAGATATAAACAACTTCGTAACATCTGTATACAACACTTGTATGTAAAAACAGATTTGTACGACTGAGAAATCATTAAACACCTCTCATAGTCCTTGGATAAGTAAAATAATTTTTTTTTTTTTTTTTACAGAAACACACTTAATATACTTTACAGTACAGTGTATAGTATAGTTTGATGTACAGTAGGTTATGAAAGTGCATCGTACCCCACCTCCTGTCTTCTAAGGTAGTTACCTGGCACAGTTACAATCTAGCTGAGAATTATTTAATCCTTACGAATTTCAAATTAGACCTGGTTCTATCAGCGCAGACTTTTGTAATTTGGAAAAATAAAGTCGTCAGCGGCGAGTGCAGTGTTAAAGAGATCCTATTTTTAGCAGAAGGAGCAGTCAAATGTACATGATTACTATGCGGATGCTCGCGCAGGTGAAAATAAAAGTCGTACATCTATATTGTATACAATGTGCAAGATACCAACCGCTATAACCAGTAAAATTAAAATAAGGGGAATGAAACTGCACTGAAAAAATTCTCTGATTAATAAAAATGTACACTAGTAATAAAAATGTACACTTGTAATAAAAATGTACACTCGTAATACAAATGTACACTCGTAATAAAAATCTACACTCGTAATACAAATGTACACTCGTAATAAAAATGTACACTCGTAATAAAAATCTACACTCGTAATACAAATGTACACTCGTAATACAAATGTACACTCGTAATACAAATGTACACTCGTAATAAACATTCAACGGTTAAAAATCGTTTGCAAGAGTTGTGCTGAAAAATGCACACATTGCTATAAATAGCATAAGGAAGGTGCAAAATGAGCACCCCTGTCGATAGATTTTATTCCGACAGAGTTTTAGCCACAGTACGAAACAATACGCTTCGTGAAGAGGAACGACGGGTAAACGAGTATTGACGATCGTATTGGTGTATAACCTATAACCTATAACCTAAGCTATAACCTACAATTGACATGGGGCAAACACATTGATTGTTTGGTAAATAAAGTTAAGAATCTACTGTTTTCATACGGAATGAGAGAAGTTTGGGTTAATCAAGGGGTGGATGATGAGAACCTCTTTTTCATTATATTTAAACAACGTTGTAAAAATATTTTTCCACAGGAACTAATTGGAGAGTTAAATTTATTGGATAAATTACAATTCTATAATAAGATCAGTAACGATTTAAGTTGTCAATACTATATAAAGTGTTCAAACTCTTCACACAATGTTCGCTTACTATGTATGTACAGAAATGGAACCTTTCCTATATTGGTAAATATTGGTAGGTATAATAATATAATCTATGTCCTTTTGTACAGATATTAAAGTTAGAAAGTCAGTGTGTTAATCCTAGCATCCGGCTCGATATGGTACAGTGGGGTTTTGCAATGGCAGCCGAACATGGTCTCTATCTTTCGAATTGTGTCTATACAGGGACGTATGACCTCGATAGGACGCTCTGATTTGATATAATTTAGTCTGAAGAAACAAGAGAGTTGGTTGAGGACTTCTTGAATTTGCAAATATCTTTTCCATTTTTGCGGAGGTGGGGGTGGGGGTGGTTAAATAACTAAGATGGGGATTTTTGAATATTGAATTTTGCAGTATTGGTAAGATTGATTTTTGTCGTTTCAAGACGAGGACGAATTCGTATGCCAAAAGATGGAATGAAACTCGGTTTCTGAGCGTTAAAGGTTTGGTATTTGTGCCTAAAGACTACATCATATGCGGGATTAGATAGGTTATGGGATAGTTTGGTAGTATATCAAAGAATTACTGTCGTTCACTACATATAAAGTCTTGCTTCGTTTGCCGTAACACAGACTTTTTTAAGAGGAAGTCCTAAATGATCCGGGATAAAGTCTAAGTCCATGACTGTGATTCGTATCAAGCATCTGCAGTTAAGACTTCAGATGTGATCTGTACACAATCGAACCAGAGTCAAGTTTAGATCTAACTAATGCACTGCATGACCGGAGTAAGACCTTCCTGTCTGCTCTCCAATATGTGTTTGCCACAACTCGTATTAAATCCAGGTGTTTTTGAGGTATTTAATATGTGGAAGGAAAGTTAGTTAAGGGCAGGAATAAGTCCTTAAAAAAAGCATTTTCTCTTCCAGAACAGGGATAAGAGAACCATCAAAACAGAGTTTGGGGTCATCATGAATTTTATGTAATTTGCAGAAGTTCATACAAACAATTTTCGATTTCAAAAATGTGAGCCCATTTTCTTCTGATCATTTCTGAACTCTATATAAGCATACATGTTATTGGCATTGAATAGTATTAATACTCTGTTATCTATAGCATACGAAAAGTATCGACGGGTAATGAGCATTCGGTTGATGGATTAAGGCATTTGACTATATTGTATATTTTGGTGTTGTAAAGAGTGATAGGCGGTATCCTGTTCTGAGGTACACCTGTATGTTGACAACAGCTTTCAGAAAGAGTGGAACCTGCCTTAACTCTTTAATGACTATCTTTTAAAAACTTCCATATAAAGATACCGTATGTACTCGCGTAATCAGGTTCCAAATGCAAACAACATAGACCCTGATCTGCCGTCGCATAATGCGCCGGCAGATCAGCGTCTATGCTGTTGGTCAAACTGATTAGTCCTTACAAACTGCATAGACCCAGATCTGCCGGCGCATTATGCGACGGCAGATCTGGGTCTATGTAGTTTGCAGTTGGTATTTCCTTATACGCGAGTATATACGGTATGTAGGCGCCCCCTTAGACCTATGTTGAATAGATTATTGATTGTTGATTATACCGTAGTACTTCCATCGTACGTTTTCTCCTAGTAAGAAAAAGATGACTATTACATGTTCTTTCTTTGGGAAATCGTCTCAAATCGTAATCTTCAGCATTAGCAGATTTTAAATTTAAAGGAACCTTTTCTTTACTGTTATACTGTTTACAACTATTCAAAATGATATGAGGGAATGTGATCTGCATTCATTAATCTTTTTGCTGAATCGGTACGCACCTGTTTTCATTCGAAATATCTACGCAGTGGATGATGGTTCCTTGCCAAGAGCTTTTGTATCAGAAACAAGTCATATTTTTAAAGGAGTACAAATATAAGATTTTTTTAAAAACTTTTAATTGTCTTGAAATCAGCTCATACATGAAGTACCGTATATACTCGCGTATAATTCAGGTCCAAATACAAACAACATAAACCCTGATCTGCTGTCGCATAATGCGCCGGTAGATCAGGGTATATGTTGTTTGCTCTATTGATTAGTCCTTACAAACTGCATAAACCCAGATCTGCCGGTGCATTATGTGACAGCATTTCAGGGTCTATGTTATTTTCTAAGTCTATGCAGTTTGCAGTTGGTATCGGGTTATACGCGAGTATACACGGTACTTCAGGGATGAGCTGACATATTGAATGGTTCCATATTATTACTTTGAGGAAGTTTCATATCTGATGTAAGATGTACTTGCGTGATTGCTAGTCTCTTTGCCTACTGAATCTTTAAAGGGTGTATATAGACCAATACAATTATGGAAGATCTTTAAGTATTCCTAAAATCGAAGAAAAATAAAAGAATAACAATTCCGTGGATGTTCTATTTCGCGAAGGACTGAAGTTATCTTGCTCTTTGTTGCACTTCTGATTTAGAATGATTGGTAAATGGTTATTTAAAGTAATTTAATTGTTTTAACGTTTCAGTTTTATGTCCCGATTCAATAATGTATTCATTTCTATGGACATGATGGGAACAAATCACAAATTGCAGTATAATTAATGTCTCATATTATGACATTCAAGGACATACATAACATCAAAATTGATATTAAACTCACAAGCCTAGGTCGTAAAATATTTACATCTCTGACAATGAAGCCAAATTTCAGTTCTTTTAATGCATTAATTGCATAGATTGCTCATTGAAAGAGAGTGTGCAAAATATCAGCTTCAATCTAATTGCTCGATAAAAGGAAGCAGTGTGCAGTTAAAGATGCCAACTTAAGCCTTGCTAGAAATAGATATCTAGGAAGGAATAACGTGATTTTATCACTGAAAACAATGAAAGAATGCGATCAATTTGTGTATTTTTATAATTTCTTCTATTTTCCAGGCTAATTCTAAAATGTCCCTCATCCAAATTGACAGCACAGACACAAAATAAATAAATAAATAAAATAGATGAAGTATGACGTTGACAAGAGTCTGAAGACGTCAATGAAATGAAATGGGAAATAATAACCGATACGTCGAAGATGATAAGAATATTTTGGTGGTTAGAATATCGACAAAAATGGGCCCATGGATAACATAGATCTCTTAAAATGTTCATATATAGTGGTTGTCAACAAATATTGACATTTTGACTTTTAACTACAATTTGAATCAGAGCGTACGCAAGAAAATGTTCCATAGCAATGTGCTGAATAGTTTTTTTTCCTCCAAATTTCCTTAAATTTAGAACATGAAAACTAAGAAACTATTTGTCCATGATATTTTTATATTAATGGACCGACAGACAGTACGGTTTAGGTAGCATGAATAACCCTTCTAAAACATTCTATTTATATTAATGGACCGACAGTACGGTTTAGTTAGCATGAATAACCCTTCTCAAACATTCTATTTATATTAATGGACCGACATTACAGTTTAGGTAGCATGTATAACCCTTCTAAAACATTCTATTTATATTAATGGACCGACATTACAGTTTAGGTAGCATGTATAACCCTTCTCAAACATTCTATTTATATTAATGGACCGACATTACAGTTTAGGTAGCATGAATAACTCTATTTTCCCTGAAGTAATTATCGACAGTTCAGTTAATTCACGAAAAGTCAGATTTCAAATATTAACTGCATCCAAAAGTTATATTGTTCTAGATGAAATATGACGCTCATTCTTTTGATGGAGAACGTCATAAACAATATATATATATATATATATATATATATATATATATATATATATATATATATATATATATATATATATATATATCTTGTGGCAATGTTGACTGAACTGAAAGTTCACTAGTTGACGTATCTAATATATAAACTGGTATTTGACTCATGATCATGATCATAGAAATCATTGAAATTTCAGTCATAACCCTTTCATATAATTATCTTATACTTAAAATGTTATGTTCTGAAAAGGTATTATTAACGCGTTGTATACATCTTTATCGTTTTCCTTGTATTCGTTTTGCGATCTCTCTGCATTTTTTCAATTTTAATTTTTAAAATGGTTATTTCACATTTTTTTAGAACTCGTCTGTTGTAGCGAGAGCAATGGTTTCATTTATGCTTCTTTCTTTAATGTCTGTCATATAATAATAAGTACTTGTCTGTCATATAATAATAAGTACTTGTCTGTCATATAATAATAAGTACTTGTCTGTCATATAATAATAAGTACTTGTCTGTCATATAATAATAAGTACTTGTCTGTCATATAATAATAAATATTTTAGTAACCATTACCTAAAGCGTAGGTTGATGATTTATAGCGGAATTAGGGGAGTTTGCTGTGGATCTTCTAGTTTTCTATGCCAGAAGTTTCATACATGATCAAAGCCTTCTGAAACAGAGATCAAGTCAAGAATTCCTATTGAGTCATGTAGCAATGAACAAAGGTGTTGTATGCATTCAACTACGATAATATTATTATAAAATCTTTGCAGTTAAAATACGAAAAGGATTATTGTAATTTATTTTCCAAATTAGTGATTTTCTTACTTGCAAAATACGCAGTATGTAATACATTCGTCAGCTAGTAAACTTTCAGTTCAGTGAACATTGCCACAGTAGATAGATAGATTCATACATAAGTATAAAATCCACAGACTGTACAGAATATATGTCCACGTAAACATCATATACATTTGACTTGTTTGATGCAACGAATGGTGGCACTAGATACGTCAACTAGTGAACTTTCAGTTCAGTCAACATTACCACAAGAGATCTATAGATAGATAGATGATAACAGAATCAGTGGCCAGGTAAATACTATATACATCTGACTTCTTTGATGCATCCACTGGTGGCAAACTGGAGCTGATAGATAAGATAGAATGGAGCCGACACAGAGGTGGGTTTGAACCCCAAACGACGGAGTTGTCTTTTTTTTTTTTGTTGTTGTTGTTGTTGTTGTTGTTTTTTGGTGTTACTTAAAAATTGAATTTCAAGATCAATAACAACAACAATAACCCATTGTTCTCATAAATATAGGATACAACCTAATTATGTAATAGGTATTCACCGATAATGAGGTTGTTCTGTGACGGGCTAAACGAGATTTGTATATGCGCGGGAAATTTCCGTCACAGAACCATCGCATTCAAGGTGAATAACTATTTTACACCCAACTAAACTGCGGAAACGGCTGAGAAAGTTTAGATTGATAGCAATATCCACTCTAATTGCTCCTGATAATTAGAACCTGGGATTATACAGTAATCGTTCGATATAAAAACCGAGGGTCATACTAGCGGTAGTAGTTACAGGTTTGAAGAATAACCCAAGAACGTTCCTTTACGTTAATCTCTTGTTATAATGATGCCAACTGTATCCAAGCACTTACTCGAAAAGGTCATTCTCTTTCACTCGAAATATGGATATCCAGAACTGATTTTCTAGGTCCCGTATAGTTCAAGCAATTGATATTCTACTGTATGTATGTATGTATGTATGTATGTATGTATGTATGTATGTATGTATGTATGTATGTATGTATGTATGTATGTATGTATGTATGTATGTACGTACGTACGTACGTACCCCAATGATGTTCATGTTCTCCCTTTGATAAGAGGATAGGCGAACACAAGAACATGTAAGCTCAAAAATGATCTGCTTTGTTCTTTGATAAAGTTTCCTGCTTAAACATGTTGCAAATAAGTATGTTTCACTGGTTAAATAACTTTAAAAACACCGCCTCATGGAGCGTGATTAATTGTGTGGTGACATGTCTCCTCCTGGTGTAGACTGACTTGCACTGTAAAGTGACCGGGCGGTTCAACGCTGAACGAATAAATCCTATTGATTTTTAATTCAAGGGACCTCGTACTGAGTTGGAGAGTTCGAGGGAACGCTATTTGACCCATCCGAATCTTTCTTCTACATAAAACATAGCGATTTTGCTGTGACCGAAACTGCAGTTTCAGAAATCGCTGGTGTTCGAGCCAACCGAGTTCAATACAATGAGATTCTATTTTATTGAGAAATGTTCGTGGATAATAGTAGACTCTTGCTTGGAAATTCCTGTCCCAGTCGTGAATAGGATAGTTCATACAAATTATAATTTGATTCTATCATTTATTCCTACCGTGTTATTCTGTTTTTTAATGTCTCACTTTCTAAATAAGGATTTATACAAATATTAATTTTGATACCAGTATGTTTTATCAATCAATCTACATTGATTTGTTTGGCTTTTATGTTTAAGATTGGTTTTTTATGGCTTTTAAACGTCTTTTCCTGTGTTTTGTTTTTTTAAACATGTATGTAATTTGGTCAGTTACGCTATTTTTGGGTCAGATGAAAACATTCTTTGGGATACACGTTGTTCCTTGCTCAGGTACAGTTAATTCCTGGACGTTTTTATCCTCCTAAGCAGTAGCAAAACATTGATAGTATGGCGTAAGTTAACGTGTGCTGCAATTTTTTTTGGTTTTTTTTGTGTTTTTTTTTTTGTTGTTTTTTTTTTTGTTGTTGTTTTTTTTTCATTTCATTGCCTAGCGCGAATTGAACTTAAAAGACATTTGTATCGGTATTTGTTTCTCGTGACCCCGTGACCCCGATCACAATCAAGGATAGCTTTCCAATCTGTATAAGACATTTGAATCTAAGTCTCTAAGGAATGCTTTAGCTTCAGTTACAACGAACTGCCACCAGCAGATGCCCATCAAGTGTATTCATATTGATTGTAATTGTCTTCGAAAAAGGATTCAAGCGAAGTGTAGGTTTTACTTTATTTTGCCTAAAGCAATGGCATATTGAGTTCAGGAAATGCCATTTGCATTCAACAAATGACGAAGAAACTCGTCTGGACCAATCTCAACGTTCTGTTTTTCAAACCAACTTTAATCCTAAGGATGGATGTGACAGCTTAGAGAAGACCCCGTGTTTCTGTAAGTCAGCAGAGAATAGTCACATATGTTAGGATAGTACAAGGAAGTTAAATTGACGTTGACTGACTATCAACATCTCGGTTGTATTTATATATATATATATATATATATATATATATATATATATATATATATATATATATATATATATATATATATACAAACACATGACACGAGATCCATAATAATTCGATAACGAGGGGTTTCATAACAGACTGTATCTTTGAAACTGACGGAAATCCCTTTTTCATTCAATGTATAATCAATGTATGGACATATTTACTTGCGGAAGATTTTGTCCCAATTACTAGAAAATGTGGATAATCGGCTAAGAAATACAAAATCACCGAGCTTGATTTACCTTAAAGTAAAATTTGTAATTTGCTTTACCTTCTTAAAATGACAGGTTTGAGAGCTGCTCTAAGCCTTCGTAATAAAGGTGTTAAAAAGAAAAGATATTACTATTTATCTCTCCTGAAACATCTGTTGTTGCATAAATTGAATGCAAGGCTGCATACAAGATATCTTATGAGCGATATGACAATGATATGACAATGATATGACAATTATATGAATATATGACCGATACCGATATAATCGATATAACTACTTATTTAATTTGATTTATGATTATAGCACTCCAAAAAAACTTTCTTCGCATAGTGTGTATACTATATGTCGTGTATAATTACGTATTTACATTGTGTGATCAGGCCCCGTATTCTCAAACTTCTGAGTTGGATATTAAAGCTCATGTCGTACACCTGTACATTCAGACATTCTTGGAGTATTCATACGTAAGTGAACATCGCCATGCTAGTAGCGGAACCTAAGTTACCTAGATGTTGAAAGTTGAAAGTTGTACGAGTCTACGAGTTGTACGAGTCTACCTTCATTATAATGAAAAAGAACATTAAACATTTAGATTTTCAGCTTGAGATTATGTTTTGTGCTCTAAAGGTTTTGAAATTACAGGGTCAAGGACATGTTTATAAGTTATGATGCGTTGAAATTACTGGGTCAAGGACATGTTTATAAGTTATGATGCGTTGAAATTACTGGGTCAAGGACATGTTTATAAGTTATGATGCGATTGGTCTGACTTACTGAGTCTTTAGCGGCTATATAAATATAAGGAAGTAGTATCCATGAAAAATGTCCTATGTCAGTTATATTTGTATACAGATCACCTAACAAAATTCAGTTTGAAATTGTATCCTATAATTTTCATATAGTTTAATAGATATACAATTAAATTTGATGAACAAAACGTCTAAAAAAATGTAACCCACATAAATAAGAATATTCATAGTACATGATATTACAAAACAGCAACTCAGTATAAATTATAATGTTTGGTGAGTGATCTGTATAAAACGATACAAAATATCTAACAGTTTGCACTTTTACTGAATACAAAATTGACTTTACATATGTTTACTTCGCTTTTTCGTAGGAAAGCTAACATATTTCATTATTTTACAACATTTGCTCAACAGATAGACTGAAGAAAAAAAACGAAACAAAACTTAGAGCACATATTACTGGCTTGATACTGAGGAAAAACAACCACAGCATGTATATTATTTAAGTTTAAAATCATATATAAAAAAAACTCGTCCTCAAAGAATTACAAATCGGACATAAAAGACCCCGAAAAAGAAATTGCCTTTCCACACTGGAAGCCTGATTAATTAAACTGTAGTCTTCTATTCGACACAGCACTTAATATTTGACGTAAGTGTAACAATCCCGATTCATACTGACATCTTGAGCCATTTCAAACTGTTATATGAGCACATATCGCATTCAATGAATAGAATACAACGACTATTGAAGATATTATGATATAAGTATAATCATATACTTTTAAAATAAAGACAGCTTGGCAGTGATATTTTCTTTTTCATTGGTATTTTATACGTTTAAGGTTAATGTACCCATTTTGGTTATTTTACTATATATTTGGGGCATATGACATCATATAAGCACAGTAGAAACTAAACGTTGCAATTTAAAAGATAACAGTATCTATATTATCTTATGATAATTACTAATAGTTAAAACTATTGAATCAACTGCCTCTAGAACAACCAATTTATTTTTTGCTAGTTTGTAACACTTCAGTAAAAGATAACAAAGTCCAAAATGTCACATATTTTGAAACAGCTCTTATAAATAAATATACAGGAAATCAGATGTACAAATGTCTTCAAAATTATAGTGGTCATTTATTTAAACCATAGTGGTCACTAATGTGACTGGTGAGTAACCTCAACTTTACAACTACATGTTTATGGGATCAGATATGAATGTGACCGTTTTGTTTGTTCTAGAGACAGTTGATAAAATATTTTGTACCTATCTGTTATCAGAAGAAAATAATATAGGTACTCCTATCATAGGCACAAGAAAGTATTCTAGATCCTCATATCCTAGGTACAAGAAAGTAATCTAGATCCTCCTATCCTAGGTACAAGAAAGTAATCTAGATACTCCTATCCTAGCTACAAGAAAGTAATCTAGATACTCATATCCTAGCTACAAGAAAGTAATCTAGATCCTTCTATCCTAGGTACAAGAAAGTAATCTAGATACTCCTATCCTAGGTACAAGAAAGTAATCTAGATCCTCCTATCCTAGGAACAAGAAAGTAATCTAGATACTCCTATCCTAGGTACAAGAAAGTAATCTAGATACTCCTATCCTAGGTACAAGCAAGTAATCTAGATCCTCATATCCTAGGTACAAGAAAGTAATCTAGATCCTCCTATCCTAGGTACAAGAAAGTAATCTAGATACTCCTATCCTAGGTACAAGAAGGTAATCTAGATACTCATATCCTAGGTACAAGAAATTAATCTAGATCCTCCTATCCTAGGTACAAGAAAGTAATCTAGATACTCATATCCTAGATACAAGAAGGTAATCTAGGTACTCCTATCCTAGGTACAAGAAGGTAATCTAGGTACTCCTATCCTAGATACAAGAAAGTAATCTAGGTACTCCTATCCTAGGTACAAGAAGGTAATCTAGGTACTCCTATCCTAGATACAAGAAAGTAATCTAGGTACTCATATCCTAGGTACAAGAAAGTAATCTAGATACTCATGTCCTAGCTACAAGAAAGTAATCTAGATCCTTCTATCCTAGGTACAAGAAAGTAATCTAGATACTCCTATCCTAGGTACAAGAAAGTAATCTAGATCCTCCTATCCTAGGTACAAGAAAGTAATCTAGATCCTCATATCCTAGGTACAAGAAAGTAATCTAGATCCTCATATCCTAGGTACAAGAAAGTAATCTAGATCCTCATATCCTAGGTACAAGAAAGTAATCTAGATCCTCCTATCCTAGGTACAAGAAAGTAATCTAGATCCTCCTATCCTAGGTACAAGAAAGCAATCTAGGTACTCCTATCCTAGGTACAAGAAAGTAATCTAGATACTCCTATCCTAGGTACAAGAAAGTAATCTAGATACTCCTATCCTAGGTACAAGAAAGTAATCTAGATACTCCTATCCTAGGTACAAGAAAGTAAGCTAGATCCTCATATCCTAGGTACAAGAAAGTAATCTAGATCCTCCTATCCTAGGTACAAGAAAGTAATCTAGATACTCCTATCCTAGGTACAAGAAAGTAATCTAGATACTCCTATCCTAGGTACAAGAAGGTAATCTAGGTACTCCTATCCTAGATACAAGAAAGTAATCTAGATACTCATCTCCTAGGTACAAGAAAGTAATCTAGGTACTCACGTCCTAGGTACAAGAAAGTAATCTAGATCCTCATATCCTAGGTACAAGAAAATAATCTAGATCCTTCTATCCTAGGTACAAGAAAATAATCTAGATACTCCTATCCTAGGTACAAGAAAGTAATCTAGGTACTCATATCCTAGGCACAAGAAAGTAATCTAGGTACTCCTATCAGTTACAATTAATTATAATGTATAGTTTCTGCTGTACTTATTTTAAATCGTATGGCCAAACTGCACGGTGTAATGACCAAAATGGGTACATAAACCTTAACAATGACATTTTGCGAGTTGTTCGCGTTAGTTTTTTTTTCGTGTGTCTGTGTACAACTTGACTTGACACCTACATACTTAATAATAAACACGAATTTCTGATGTATCAGCCTCATGCTTGATACTTGAACGTGCAAAACTTTTGCCGTAGAATATCTGGGCTCCATACCCTTCTATAAAATCAGACTTTTTATTTCAATTATAACTCTGCGTCTAATATATCGAAGATGAAATCTGATGGATATACAGTTCATTTCTTGGCGTTATTGCAGAGAATCATTTGAGATAATATGTTTAAACATCTCACAGGAGTGAATAGTCAGAAATGAGTCTTCATCGATTCTAAAGGTCTCGTAATCTTAGCATTATTGTGGGAGACAGAAGCTCTTTGCTATTTGTAGAAGTGATCTTCACTGATTAGATTTGCAGAAGAACGTGTTGCTGTAGAAAGAAAAGATTAGATGTATGATCCAATACAATCCTTTCTTCGCTACCACCAATGATCACAATTTTTACATCCTTTAGACAGAATTATTACGTCAGATTTGGTTGTTGTGTGTATTTCGACTGGTTTGATAATATTTCTGCGTCTGTAGTCGCTGAAAAGTGCTGTAGATTATTAGATTTTAATATTTATCCTTTAGTGAAATATGTACTAAGTTTTTCATGGCGAAGGTCCCTTTTGATTTAATTTGATCTTTTTGAATGCTGCATTAATTATTTACATGCGGTGTCTAGAAATCTAGACGGTTGCGTGTATCGTCAGAGAAGCTCATTCAACTCACACGATATTATGAAATCCTTGCATCGTACTAGGATGGTTGGCTGCGATGTTCCAGCTTCTTGGATATTTCTTCTGCTTGCAACTGTAAAAAGATTTGCACAAATAATTTAACATTTTTGCCATTTAGAAGCTGTCGTGTTTCCCGTTTTAAAACAGTTGTTCCATTTTGCGTATTTTATATTTCGCCCTTTTTGTTATCCCAACTAGAAATGAGACGAACATTCAGTCAAAATGCGCGCTGATTCGTCGCTTTGAATTTCTAATAGTCTCCTGAATAGCAAAATTCGTAGAACATAGTATTTATTCTTCTGTCCGTGTGTCCGTCTCTTCGTCCGTTTGTTCTGCACACACTTTCTTTCTGCTCTTTAACTGTAAAGCCAATTAAAATAAATTGATCAATTTTATATACTTATATACTATCACTAGAATGTGTGTCGCGTAATACATTTAGGGTCCTCTCTAAAGATCAATGTCCCAGATCAGTATTTGAAGCTGTTTATCACACATTCCTCTTCGCTCTATAACTTAAAAACTGTTTCTTAAACTCTGCATAATTAGACACCATCACTAAAAGGTATGCGGTCTATCTTGAAGGTCAAGGTAACAGGTCACCATTGCCACTGTTCGACTACGTTCATATTACGTTCCATCTTTGCCAGGTAGCTCTAAAGCTGTCACAAGAATCAATTTCAAAGCTCATCTTTATATATCTTTTACCCACCACGGTAAGCATTGAACAAAATTTCACTGCATTCGCTTGCTTCTTCCTTAAAACGCAATTTCTTTAGTTTAATGATGTTGCTTGTATGCAATATATA